>JAJHPC010000018.1:6858479-7408479 GCA_024447665.1 Juncus inflexus
AAAAATGAGAAATGAAAATGAAAAAGAAAGAGAAAATAGCATGAGCTGCTCTATGGGCCAATTAAATGAGGGGCGTGAGATCATGATCGGACGACAAGAATTAATTGAGCCGACGTGGAAGAATACCGTGAGTGGGACCGTCAGGATTAAGTTATATAAATATAATAATAATAATAATATCAGCATTGTTGTTGTTGGTATTGTATTTGCATCTCTCTCCTTCCAATAAATAGTAGTTTTTTTCTAACAAAATACAAAAGAAAAAAAGAGAAAGCAACACGTAATCAGCTATCATTTCTTCTATTAAACAAATAAAAAGAGATTCTTTCTTCTGCGCTCCTCCTTCTTCTCCCTCCACGAATTCAGCACAACATCAAATCAACTCAAAACCCTAACAAAACAATGCTCAGACTCGCCTCAAAGCGATTCCTAACCCTAACCCTAACCCAAACCCCCTCTGCACCGGCGGCGGCGGCGGCGGGGGCGATGGCGGTGGCGAGGCGGTGGTACCACGAGCGAGTGGTGGACCACTACAACAACCCCAGGAACGTGGGGTCCTTCGACAAGGACGACCCGACGGTGGGGACGGGGCTGGTGGGCGCGCCGGCGTGCGGCGACGTGATGAAGCTGCAGATCAAGGTGGATGATGAGTCGGGCAAGATTGTGGACGCGTGCTTCAAGACCTTCGGGTGTGGATCGGCGATTGCGTCTTCTTCTGTCGGTGAGAATTTGTTGTTTGATTGATAGATAATTGAATTGATTCCTTTAAAAAATTCGATTTATTGTTTAGTTCCTGCACAATTAAATTGATTCGTTTAAAAAATTGCCTTTTTTTCTTGTTTTTTCTTTGTTTTTTAGCTTCATTATGTGATTATGATGGTTTATTTACAGTCAATTAAACCTCGTGTAATTTTTTTTCATTATTTTGCAGCTATGAAAATTCTGAACTGAAATTGAGTTGAAGCTCACTGCATGTTTTAGTTCTTAGTTATGCAAGAAATAGCCCTAAAAAATTGTAAATAGACATAAATTAGGTAAAAACATGACTTTTGCTTGGTTTGAGCTGTCTCATATATAATAGCTTGCTTGTTATTGTTTTTTTTCTTTTTAGTTTTTAGAAGTATCTTAATTGAAAAAAATATCTTCAAAATAAATTTATTTAATTTGATCATACTTGTAACTCCAACCATATTATATCAGTAATTCAGTATTATATTTGATTTTCACAAAATTCTCCGATTTATCTCTTAAAATAACAAAAATACATATATCACAAAAACAACAATTAAATTAACCTTCAATTTTTTTATATATTATTTTTCAATTGCAGCTACTGAGTGGGTGAAAGGAAAACAGATGGAAGAAGTCCTAACCATTAAGAACACGTAAATTTCTAAAATTACATATTACTTCAAATATATTAATTTTTGTTCATTTTTTCTGATTTGTGGTAAATTACTTATTATTTATTTATTTTAATTTATTATTTTAGTGAAATTGCGAAACATTTATCGCTTCCGCCTGTGAAACTGCACTGCAGCATGCTTGCTGAAGATGCGATCAAAGCTGCAGTAAAAGATTACGAAAAAAAGACTGGAAAAAAAATTCAGACTGAGGCAGCAGCGAAAGAAGCTGAAGCTTGAAAGTTGGAAGTTGAAAAATATGTTTGAATTTTGGAATTATGTAGAAAATAAAATGACTTCTGTTTGAGTTTTAAGTGTGGGATTGATGTGTGGTTCTGTAATATTGTCAAAATCTATGTTTAATGGTTGTGATGTGAAAATTTGTGTTATTTTTGAGATAATTTATGAAAAAAAAGTAATTGAGAAAATAATGCTTTTGTAATTGAGTTTGTACAAATAGTGTTTTTTGAACTTTAGAAGTTCAATATTGATCAGTTTTACTGTTTTTCCTCTTAGATTTGACATTAAAAAAAAAAGTATTTTCGAACTGTCAAAATGTGAATTTTTTAATGCTAAAATACGAAATTATGTGACAATTTATATTGGGGACGCTCCGCATCGGAATACATTAGTTTTTTTATGATAAAATATTTTTTGCTTTTAATGGAACTAAGTTAAATATACATTAGGTACTAAACATGCAGTCTCTTGTTTTTGTAAACTTCATGGATTGAAAAAGTTAAATATATAATATAGGAACTAAACTGCAAGTTGCAACCAATTATAGTACAAGGGCTAATGGTGCGTTTATCCAATAAGATGCATTTGGTAATAACGTCTCAGTGTTCCCTTCACTTATTATTAATCCTCTCACGATCATGTCCAGAATCCTCTTCCGAACAAAATAGTTTCTTACCTAGTTTTGTTTGAGATTTGACACAAAATAATTGTTTCGTTTTGATCATATTGTATTTGATATTTATCTTTGGCAAATGGTTTTTGTTTGTTCCCAATATTTCTTTTTGGCATAATTAAGAAAGTAGGTGAAGAAATTCTCCTACTCATTCCGAATGCAATTATTGTTCTGTTATTCTATTTCTTTGTTTGATGTTGTTAGTTATCTTTCTTTCCATTAATTCCGAATTTAAATAAAAATTGGTTCTTTTTAAAATGATTTTATTTTGATAACAGATCATTAATTAAATTTATCCTAAGTGAACGGTCGCTTGGGGCCTCTAAAATCACAGGACCGGCTCTGCTCACCGATGGCCACGACCTTGCATGACGACGAGCTTTCTCTCCAGTCCTCTGCATGGTCCAGTCCTGCACAATGACTAGATATCTCCAGACCTCTCTAGACCGTTCTTTGTAAATTTTTCGCACGGTACAGCTTTTCGAGCAAGAAGAAACAGAGAGAGGAGAAACAAAGAGGCACAAGTCGGCGGAGACCCAGTTAGGGTTTCAAACCGGTTTTGCGGCAAATTTGAAGATTTTGCATTTCGAATTGGTTTCGTTGTTTGCATAAAGAAGCAGTATTGTTTCTTTTCTCGATCGGTTTTTTGGTGCAAAATGAGAACTGTTTGACTTTGACAGGAGGAGGTAAAGAGTTTGCAAGGAGCTTGCTGCGTCAGATCCAGTCAGTTTTCAAATCTTATTTAGTTCGAATTTCCTTCTGAAAAATTGGTACTTTATTTAGATACGAAGTGCTCTTGATTTAACTAAGAAGGTACGTCAAGTGCTCTCAAAGATTGGTACTTGAATTAGTTCTTGATTTAGCTCTTGGTTTAGTTGGTACTTTATTTGGTTGTGAAGGATACTTAAAGATTGGTACTTGTTTTAAATTTAATGTCAAGATCCTTCTGAAAATCTTATTTAGTTGTGAAGCATAATCAATTGGTTCTGCACAAGATTTGCACTGCTATTGCAGCTTATTTGCTTCCCACTATTTTGACAGCATAAACATCTGTTACATAAAGAAGAAGTGTAATAATAAATTCAAGAAAAAAGAAGGGTACTGCACTATTGACTTAGTATCGAAGTCCCGGTGCTTGTTCTAGGGTTGAAATTTCAATTTCTAGCCAGCCAGGCATCAATTGACTTACTCAGCAGCGAAGCACAAATTAGTTTAGCATGAACTTACTGGTTTGATTATAGCAAGGCACGAATGACTTCACTGGTTTGAATATAGCAAGGCACGAATTACTCTGAGCAAGAATTTGATCTAAATCGTTGTATTATCAATATACAGTATAGTTTAAGCATGAGTTTGACTATACAGTAATTTTTCACTTTTCACCACTATTTTCTAGCACCAATTTTGGCACGAAGTTGATCAATATTTTTAGCACAAACTTTGAGCAATTATTCAAAATTTAAAATGGATGCAACTTTCAACCAATTTTTTAGAACAAACTGCATTCAAAAAAAAAATAGCACAAATTGATTATTTGACTAAAATACGGAATTTGATTTCATTTTAATCAAGCCCAATTTTATTTAGTTTATTTTAGTATTTCCTTTTTAACACTGTTTTGTAATGAACATTAAGTCTATTTCTCTTGTATTTTGGAATGTAAGGGATATTTGCTCTAGCAAAAAATATAATGTCGTGAAGAATTCCCTACGGGACATTAAATGCAATCTGTTATGCTTGCAAGAAACTAAATGGAGCAATATATCCCCGTTTTTGCATACTCTTGTTTGCCCGACTCATATTAGGAACGTAATATGTAAGCCAACCATAAATAGCGCAGGAGGTCTCTTGACGGCATGCCCGGATGACTACTCCTGTAGCCCCTCATCTGTCACGCTCCAAAATCAAACGCAACCGCCGTATATTATTAAAATTAACTAATAATATATGAAGCGATTTTGCCCCATTTTGAGTCATCCAAAATAGCATCTGCTTCGATTTCCGCACCGACCACAACCTACGCCAAAAATAATCAAATAAATGGGATGAGTTTAAACTCGGTAACCGGTTTTATTAATGACATCTTTTAATTTTTTTAGCTTTATCATTATAAATCCATGTAACAATCCATTTTACTCATTTTAATACAATAAGCAAACGCTTACCTTTCAAAAAAGAAAAAATCACATGTAAAAAACTACAAAAGTTCAATTTGACCGAATGATTTATTTTTGTTTTTCGGCCGAATCAAGGCCTAAACATCTAACAGTTTGAAGAAAAGTAACACCCTAACAATAGTTTGAAGAAAAAATCATAAGAGTTCCTAATTTTTTTTCATTTTTTAAATACTTCATTAAATTAGATTTTAATCCACAAAAAGAATGTGAACTAACAAACTAAAGAAGACAAACTGTCTGTGGTATGGTCATGCCATAGAAGACTTCATTTTTTTGTTGCATTGTAAAAGTTGATTAAAAAATTCTTTAAAGAAATAAAATGAAATGATAGATTTGTTGGAAGTCGAAAAAAATGTTTTCTCTTTGTAAGATATTGGAGAAAATTATAAGTAACAAGAGGGGACCTCGCTCCGCTTCAGAACAGTCAGATTTTTTTATTCTAACTTTGAAATATTAGTTGATTGTTTTTGTTCAATAAATAAAAAAATAAACAAACATGAAAAGAAATGCAAATCAATAAAAATAAAGTGGTATTGGTTTATGGGACCAACAAAAACTACAACAATCCTATAATACAAGAATTTAACTCATTTTTCATTTGTTCCCACTTTCAGTTTTGTAGTGATTTGTTGAGTTATTTTCACTTAGAACACAATTTTTTCATAATAAGTCATAAAATTGAAGTTATATATAATTTAAAGGAAATATCACGTATGACCTCCGAAATGTGAATACAATCATGTGTATTGTATCCCTTTATAAAAAGAAGAATATTTGGTTCTCTCTAAAAGAGTTTTATTTTATTTATGTATAGTTTATACTCAATATAAATTGCCCTGTAATGAAATTGCCACTAAAAATGATAAAAATATATCAAATAAAATATGATTAGAAGAGAACAAATAATTATCAAACTTTCATAGGAAGTTTATTTATGTTGAAACTTATATTGATATCTATATAAAAAAGAAAGTTAATTAAGTCGTCCACTTAAGACCAAATATTCTTATCAAGATAAGCTAATAAGACTTGCACCTGAATTCGTCACAAAACGTCATTTTCGTCTTGATTTCCATATCACTCATTACCGAATACCAAATAAATGGGTGAGTTTTAAAAACTCAATAAATAATTTTTATAACACGACTTATCTGAATAACCGATATTACTCAAAATAATAAATTAATTTATTGTATAAAATAAATAAAATACATATTTAAATCTCATAAAATCAACTTTCAAATCTTCTTTTAAATAAGTTTCAATTTTGGTTACCTCCGCCCCTATTATTTACTCGGATAATTTCTCTTCTTTATATGTGGTCATATTATTTGTTCTTTAAGTATTCGGACCTATTAATCGTTTAGATAATCTTCGCGGTTACATCCGACCCTAATATTACTCGGATGTGTATCCGACCTTGATAGATTGATATTCGTCAGATCAGACTGATATTACGTCCATATGATATTTTGGCTCTATATGCAGTGATATTATAAACCATTTTAACATACTTTAATTTTATATAGTTATAATGATCAAAATAATTTATAATGGTCATATATTATTAATAATTATTTTTTATAAAGTTGATAATTTATGACTAAACTATTAAATAATATCATTAATAAATATACCTTGTGAATAATAATTTATAAACAACAATGAACTTAAAATATATTTCAAATATTATCAACTATATTTACGGGGAATGATTATAATTAATAATATATATTAATATTATCAATATATATTATTAAAGTCATGTATTATAATTATTTATAGTCATAAAGGTTTAATAATATCATATTATAGTATTATATGATTATATTATTAAAGAAAATATTTAATAATATAATTAATATAAGGATATTATATAATATTAAATATAATATAAGGAATTTTATATAATATGGTCATACTAATATTATTAAATAATAAATATTATATTATAATAATATTTTAATATTTTTTTAATTAGAATATAATAACATCTAATAATATTATTATTACGCCCGTATAAATAATATAATACCATTATACCATTTGTATTATATTAATATTATATATTAATTAATATGATAATATTGCTATATATGATATATCATTATTATATGATATATTAATATTAGTAGCAATCTATAATTATGTCATATATTAGTATAATTATATATTGATGTGTTGATATTATGAACCATTATAATTAATATAATATAATTAATAATTACTCTACAAATTATTAATTAATTTTAATATATTAATATTATTTAATATTAGTATATACTATAAATTAAATAATATTTTATTCTAATATATAATTTAAATTCTATAAAAAAAGAAAAATAATTATTGGTTCAAAATGGAGGTCCTTATTAATGAAAACTAAGTAGGAGAATCATTTTAGTACATCTTGGAGATCTTTACTAAATTCAAAGAGGACACATGTCAAAAAGTCTCCAAATTATAAGTTTTATATATTAGTAAGAATAAAGGCCAACTTTAAACACAATTGTTAAGACAAAATCCTTGTAGAAAGGTACATACGATTTTTATATTAAAATTAACTTTCAAATTATTGTATAGAACATATATGTTATTCAGGGACGGCCCCGTCACTTTGGTTGCCCTAGTCCGATTAGTAACTAGCTCTAAGATATTGTTCTAAAATGTTGCCCCCCACAATCATACCTCTGTACCACATTTTCGTTGCTTCTTTTTTCAATTATGAAACCCGGGATTTTGTTTACGGAATTATTTTTCACTTGTCATTGTAATTCTTAATTTCTCTCTTTTAAACTATTCGTCAAACACCTTATAAGCATGCAAAATAAGAAGTCACTCAAATGAAAATTTGAAATCAAAACTTGAAAATCAATAGAGAGAATTTGCAAAATAAGATACTAGAATTAAAATAAATAAATAATAAAATATGAATATATACCTATTGCTATTAGAAAGAAAAAATTGTAAAACCTAGAAATGCTTCTCTCTTTCTCCTCTGTTTCTTTCCTTTTCTTTTTATTTCTTTTTCTTTTGTTTCAAAATCATTTCCATGCCATGTGAAAGAAGGAAAAATGGTGGTCTATGATCTCTTCTCCGGTTTGCACGAGCTTTTGTTTTTCTACAAGAAAAAAGAAAGAGTAATTTTTGCTTCAATAAACCTCTTCCGATGTAACAAAAAGGAGATGAAGTTAAGATAAAGAGGAGGCTAGATGGATATGTCCGAAAAATGTTCCTTCTATTTTATCGTGGGTCATTCACCCTCCTTTTATTTCTTTCATGTGCCAGCCCTTTTATTTTTCTTAACTATGAAACAAACAAACTTTTTTCTTTCTTTTTTAAAGCCCAAAAGTCATTATATAAAAATTAGCACTATAATAAGCAACTATAAATGAATGTTCTTGACCCAGTGGCTGTCCCAGCCCACAGGCTTGGTGGACTCGCTTCTGGGCCGGCCATGATTATTTGTCATTTACTATACATTCGATGCATATGATAAAGCAAAAAGTATCTTTTCTCATAGGTGTCATAATGGGGAAATACAAAAAAACATACGTATGTTGCAACATACGTTTTTTTAAAATACCCATAAAGTGGTTATAAAAAGTAAAAATTCAAATTTCAACCGTATGGATGTAATATATATGTTATGAATATATTGTGGATTAATTTTCACATGAATCAGAATAATATATCATTGCCATCATGTATCATCAAACTATTATTCCGATATATGTTTTGAATAGTGCTGCATATTTTTGATGATACATGATGACAATGATATATTATTTTGATTCCTGTGAAAATTAATCCACAATATATTCATAACATATATATTACATCCGGAGGGTTGAAATTTTTATTTTTATTTTTTTAATGTGTATTTTGGGTGTGGCTAAAAAATGTATGTTGTGCATACGTATGTTTTTTAGCCACACCCTATAATAATGACTTATGACCATATATAATAGGAAATGAGAAAATTTGACTGTTATATATGATGATATTTGGAATAAAGAAGATCATATATTTCTTAAATTTTACTTTATTCTATAGATTAGAGCAATTTCATCTCTATCTTGAAATAGAGTAATTCCGTTTTTTCATGTCTTTAATCTGAGATATTGCATGTATGTTCGGCTGCAATAGGCATTATATTCCTCTATTCCATCAAATTCCACGTGAGTCGAACATACACATAAAGAAAAAAAATAAATTCAAATTGATTGAATAAAATAAATGTGGAGTCTTGACCTATTGGGAAATCCATAGCCATGTACGTTACATGCGCAACAGAACCTATGGATTTAACCCGCCCTAGAATCTACGTTAAGGAAATAAAAATACGAGATTAGCCATTAAAATTTATACCTCAGATCTTCCTGATCGGCGAGATGAAGAACGGATGTAGGTCTGAACTACTCTAACTCGCAACCGTCTCCTTCCTGAAGCTCGGGTCGCGAAACTCCTTCCTGATGCTCGGCTTGAAGAACTCCTTCTTGAAGCTCGGCTTGAGAAACTCCTTCTTCTCCTAGGGATGAAGATAGATCGTTCGCAAGTTCTCAAGATAGAGAACCTCTTCTCGTATCCACGCGAACTTCACACGAACGGAATAACCGAACTTGGCTAGACAAGTCCGGAAATACTTTCCGAATAACTCTCAAGAATTTCTCTCTCTTTTCTGTGTAATACACGGCCTCTAAGGCTACTGAGTTGTCTGTAAAATAGAGAGACTATGCCCTTCTATTTATACTAGAGAGAGAGGCGAACGTTTGCTCAGTTACCATAACTAAAACCCTAATATGCACCTATTCCGTTGCCAATGGAATAGGTATTTTCATAACGGAATACTTGGCAGCTAAGGTTATTATAGTTTCCATATATATTCCGTTGGGAACGGAACTATTCCGTTGCCAACGGAATGGCACTATTTTGTTCAATCAATTATCCAATAATTGATTATTTCGTTCACCAATTTATACATCATATGTATCAATTGTTTTGAGGTATATTCATCCCGTACGAATGGAGTTCATTGTGTGACCGTGTAAGTTTCATTTAACGCTGGCAACGATCTTCTAAAGATCGTAAGTCATGAGTAACCTATAGACTGATGTCATGACTACCCATGTTAAATGAAATGATCAGCGATCATAAACCTATATGAATAGCCATTTGCTTATTCATTTTGTTCTACGATATAGGTTTTGATCACAAGGCACGGTAATATGTCATCCTTGAGTTTGATCAAAGTCTCTTTCCTGTTCGAGAATTAGACTGAGTAAATACAAAATGATATTAACAACACATGTTAATCCATTTCGAGCATGGTCATGCATTTCCTTCAGTCCTAGTTCATCAGGGGGCCCAGAGATATCTCCCTCATAACGAGAGGAACAAATCCCATCTTGGTCACTCACATTCCTCGTCATGATTCAGTACATACCTAATGATGAACCTAATGATCATCCCATTACGGATGACGTAGGATCATATTAAAGTATGCAGTTCCTCATACAGGAATTCATGGTGACCTCAGGTCGTAGGAACAAGCACACTATTCATATGAGAATCACTAATGACATATACCATGCATATTCTCATAGTGTGGTCAGTCCAGTACGTGTTCTCTAACAAGTACCTATATTCTAGGCTTGACATCTCTATGTCCATGA
Organism: Juncus inflexus; assembly: GCA_024447665.1. Classification (NCBI taxonomy): domain Eukaryota; kingdom Viridiplantae; phylum Streptophyta; class Magnoliopsida; order Poales; family Juncaceae; genus Juncus; species Juncus inflexus. Next base: position 6,868,648 of record JAJHPC010000018.1, read on the forward strand.
TCAGCAGAACATGATCATCCAGCCTGCGAATATACTAGCGTGGATATGTAGCTTCTTACCTGAAGTATGTCTATCTCTATAAACATCCTACATATCACTAGGGACAATTTAGAATGTCATTCGTTGGTTCACAGTTTTACTTTCAGAATCACGTATTCTGATGATGTGAACCAGAAGTGTCATTCTTGGTTGATATAAGATTTACATTCACAACATATACACACAGATATATAAGAAACAACTTTTATTGAATAAATAATAATGTCTTAATATATAATCCATTTCCTAATACAAATACATTTGGCCTAGGATACTAAACTTACAGTCTCCCACTTACACTAGGCCAACTCTAAGCATCTTATGCCCATAGACCTAACATGACCCTCATGTTTCGCTTGCGGGAGTGGTTTAGTTAATGGATCGGCGATATTGTCGTCCGATAGCACTCTACACATTTTAACATAACCCATTTGTATGATCTCTCTTATTATATGGAAGCGTCGCAGTATGTGCTTGGACTTTTGGTGAGATCTCGGTTCCTTTGCTTGTGCGATCGCTCCATTGTTGTCACAATATAGATCCACTGGTTCCGAGATGCTCAGAACTACTCTTAGCTCCTCCAAAAAGTTCTTTATCCAAACAGCCTCTTTAGCCGCTTCTGCAGCGGCTATGTACTCTGCTTCCGTTGAAGAATCTGCTACAGTACATTGCTTGGAACTCTTCCATGTCACTGTGCCTCCATTTAGGCAAAATAAATAACCAGATTGCGGTATGAAGTCATATGAGTCTTTCTAGAAGCTTGCGTCGGTATAACCCTTTACAACGAGCTCGCCTTCCTGACCTCCATAGACTAAAAGTAGGTCCTTAGTTCTTCGCAAGTACTTAAGGATTCTTTTAACAGCTATCCAGTGACTTTCACCTGGATTAGACTGAAACCTGCTTGTTGCGCTTAACGAGTATGACACATCTGGTCTAGTACATATCATGGCATACATGATAGATCCTATAGCCGAAGCATATGACATCTTAGTCATGTGTCTTCGTTCCTGCTCACTTGTAGGACACTGTGTCTTACTGAGAGACACGCCATGTGACAAGGGCAAAAATCCTTTCTTGGATTCTTGCATTCTGAACTATAAGCCTATGTATGTACTACAGCCACAAGGGCTGCCCGAGATGCGTATGCTAAATACGTCAAGGACGACACGGAGATAGCTTGTCTCATGCTAGCGACCATGACATACAAGCTTCAGAAGCAAATGGAGGACATGGGTGCTTACGATATGATCGTAACTCTAAAGGAAATGTTCCAAGAGCAGGCTAGAGTTGAATGCTACAAAGCGACCGTCTCTCTGACTGACACAAAGATGGCTGAAGGTTTATCTGTGAGTGCTCATGTACTCAAGATGAAGAGCTATCTTGATCAATTGGAGAGGCTTGGTTCAGCTATGCCAAGAGAATTGGCTGTTGACATAATTCTCCGGTCGTTACCTCCTAGTTTTAAGCAATTCATCATGAACTTATAATATGCATCAGATAGAGAAATCCATCACCGAGTTGCATGGGATGCTTAAGAACGCACAGGAGGACATGAAGACAAATGTTGTCAAAGATGTCCTGATGGTTCACAAGAAGAAGGGTCATAAGACCGGGAACAAGAGCAAGGGTAAATGCAAGGTGTTGCCTAAACCTAAGATAAAGAAAGACAAGGAGGGAGTTTGCTTCCATTGCAACAAGGTTGGCCATTGGAAGAGAAACTGCAAACTGGACGAAATCAAGAAAGGTAGTGTGACTACTGCTTAAGGTATTTTTGTTATTGAAACTAATTCACTTACTCCTAAATCTTGGGTATTGGATACCGGATGTTGTACTCACCATTTGTAATGATGTGCAGGGACTACAAAGGAGTAGAAGATTAACTAAGGGCGAAGTCGACCTGCGTGTGGAAAATGGAGCAAGAGTTGCTGCATTAGCCGTAGAAACTTATTTATTGACTTTGCCTAGTGGACTTGTATTAGTACTTAATAATTGTTATTTTGTATCCGCTATGAGCAGAAATATTATTTCTATTTTTAGTCTAGCTTTGGATGGTTATAAATTTGTTATTGAGAATAATAATTGTTCTATCTTAAAAGATAATCTTTACTATGGAAATGTTCTATTAGAAAGAGGTCTTTACGTGCTAGATCTTAAGAAAGAGAATTATAAGTCCATATATAATATTAACACCAAATGATTTAAACCAAATGACTCAAATGCAACATACCTCTGGCACTGTCGCTTAGGCCATATAAATGAGAAACGCATTTCTAAACTCCACTCTCATGGATTTTTAGACTCATTTGATTTGGAATCATTTGAGACGTGCGAGTCTTGTTTACTTGGCAAGATGACTAAGAAACCATTCACAAAAGTTGGTGAAATGGTCAATGGCTTATTAGAACTCATACATACTGATGCATGTGGACCAATGAGTACGTACGCTAGAGGTGAGTATCGGTACTTCATAACTTTCACGGATAACTTCAGTAGATATGGTTATGTCTACCTAACGAAGCACAAGTCTGAATCCTTTGAAGTGTTCAAAGAATTTAAGAATAAAGTACAAAATCAACTTGGCAAGAAGATTAAAGCACTTCGATCTGATGGAGGAGGCGAATATCTGAGTCAGGAATTTGAGGATCATCTCAGAGAATGTGGAATAGTTTCACAACTGACTCCTCCAGGAACTCCTTAGTGGAATGGAGTGTCCGAAAGGAGGAATCGAACCTTATTGGATATGGTTCTATCGATGATGAGTCAAACTAACCTTTCAATGTCTTTCTGGGGTTACGCTCTTGAGACAGCCGCATTCATACTGAACAGGATTCCATCCAAAGCGGTTCAAAAGACGCCATATGAGATATGGACAGGGAAGGGTCCCAAGTTGTCTTTTCTTAAAATTTGGGGATGTGAGACTTGTGTCAAACGTCAGTCTCCCGACAAACTCGGACCCAAATCTGACAAATGCCTATTTGTGGGATATCCTAAGGAAACTAAAGGATATTACTTTTACCACCCATCGGAGAACAAAGTGTTTGTTGCTCACAATGGAGCCTTCTTGGAAAGAAAGTTTGTCTCTATGAGAAGCAGTGGGAGCAAAGTACAACTCGAAGAAATTCGAGACCCACCTATAGTTGCAGATGTTAGTAGTATGTCCTAGGCCAATGTATTTGAGACCTAGATGTATGGATTGTGTTAAACAAACATTGTTTTTTATTTAGAGATATTTTGTATAATAAATGCGTATCGGTTATTTTATTCTTATTACTAAAATGAACCTTGAATATGATATTCAGCTTTATATCATCAAAGTATGTGACTTTGATAGTAAAACTATAAAGTATTATGAATGATATTCTAAACTGTCCCTGATCATTCATAGGATGTTTGTGAGACAAACATACTTTATGATAAGCTATAAATGTATATCGGTATGTTAGTTGGACCGATGGTCACGTTTTTACCGATCATGAATAAGAGTTATTAAGTCATTAACATAAGTATATGTTAGAGACCATATACTTGGATTGACCCACCGTGAGAATACTACATGGTTCGTGTCATTAGTTATTCTCGGTAAAGAATGTATCTCGTAATCCTTAGACTTGAGATTATCTCGGTTTCCTACATGAGAAATTTTATACTTTAATATAATCTAACATCGTCTTTAACCGGGCGGTCATAAAGATTATAATTAGGTATATAATGAATTATGCGGAGGAAAGAGTTTAATTAAGATAGGATTTGTTCCTCTCATAAATTGAGAGAGATATCTTTAGGCCTCTTGATGATTTGATTGAAGAAATGCACGGTCGTGCTCAAGTGAATTAATAAAGAGTTATTAATGTCATTTCATGTTCAATCAAATTCGGTGTCAAGAAATATTTATAGACCAACATAAGGTTGACACATACCATGCCTTATGGACGATGTAGATATCGTGTAACAAAGGGATACAATGCATGACATAACTTAGGTTTGATCGAATCATCTATATTTGCTTAATTTGGGTAATCATGATGTCTTCCTAGAGGCCGCTCATGATTTATAATCCATTGTGATTGTTGCCAACATTAAGTAAACCTACAGGGTCACACACAAAGAACAACTATTGAGACGTACACAGAAAAATCATAACTTATGTGATAAGTTGTATGGAGAGCTACATAATCAAGTGACACATCCAATCCTACATCTTATATGATAAGGTGTGTTGCATATATGGTTACATAGTTACCATGCACATGGGATATGAAACGAATGGACTATGTAGGCACAAGAGACACCCCAAAATCTTTTTAAGGATCATAATATTTTCGTCCATCTTTTGTGAGACAAAGAAGAGAGAAAAAATCCGAAAATTATTCTCTTGCTATTTCTGTGAGAGAAATGAAGAACGGATACTAGCATATATCGTTCTTTATCCGTTCAAAGGGGTTGTTCGTGTGGATACCGGTAGAGGACGAAGCGAAGTGCGGCGTCTTTGTGATTCGGGTTGAAACCGTGGTTTTGTTTGGAGAATCGGTTTGCTTGGAGAATCCGTTCGTTTGGAGATCGGTTTGTTAGACTGGTTAGGCGAAATATACAAAGGATCGGTTTGGAAACCGGTTTGGAATCGGGCAACGAGAAGCGTCAACCATATTCGCTTTTGATCATCACGGATTAAGCGTAATCCGAAGGTACAAAGTTATGAACTTTTCTTTGATTTAATTGTAATTCACAGATCATTCTTTTGGGTTTCGAATTCGATTTTGTTTCGTTTTGTATTTTCCGCTGCGTTATGAACGGTAGAAACCCAACAGCAGAACCTATGATGGAGGATCAAACAAGCTCTCAAGGAGTTGGTGAGCTTGAAACACAACAGACTCAACGTAGATCTAGTAGGATTCGTCATGGGCCCGAGAGATACGGATTTCTCGTGTCCAATGATGATGATGTGACATTCATAGATGATGAACCCACGTCTTACCAAGATGCTATGAATAGTCCTAACTCTCAAAAATGGTTAGAGGCCATGAGAGCCGAGATGGAATCCATGCATGACAATCAAGTTTGGAATTTGATTGATCCATTCGAAGGATTGAAGATCATCGGATGTTAGTGGGTCTTCAAGAAGAAGACTGATGTGGATGGAAAGGTACAAACCTACAAAGCAAGGCTTGTGGCGAAAGGTTTCAAACAAGTTCATGGTATTGACTATGACGAAACTTTCTCACTGTAGCTATGCTTAAATCTATCAGAATTCTATTTGCTATAGCATCATATTATGACTATAAAATATGGCAAATGGATGTCAAAACAGTTTTCCTAAACGGAAATCTGACCGTGGACGTGCATATGATGTTAAAAGCTGTTAAAAGAATCCTTAAGTACTTACGAAGAACTAAGGACCTGTTTCTAGTCTATGGAGGTCAGGAAGGCGAGCTCGTTGTAAAGGGTTACACCGATGCAAGCTTCCAAACCGACTCAGATGACTTTAGATCGCAATATGGTTATTTATTTTGCCTAAATGGAGGCGCAGTGACATGGAAGAGTTCCAAGCAATGTACTGTAGCAGATTCTTCAACGGAAGCAGAGTATATAGCCACTGCAGAAGCGGCTAAAGAAGCTGTTTGGATAAAGAATTTTTTTGGAGGAGCTAAGAGTAGTTCTGAGTATCTCGGAACCAGTGGATCTATATTGTGACAACAATGGAGCGATCGCACAAGCAAAGGAACCGAGATCTCACCAAAAATCCAAGCACATACTGCGACGCTTCCATCTAATCAGAGAGATCATACAAAGGGGTGATGTTAAAATGTGTAGAGTGACATCGGACGACAATGTCGCCGATCCATTAACTAAACCACTCGCGTAAGCGAAGCATGAGGATCATGTTAGGTCTATGGGCATAAGATGCTTAAAGTTGGCCTAGTGCAAGTGGGAGACTATAAGATTAGTGCACTAGGCCAAATGTATTTGTGCTAGGAAATGGATTATGTATTAAGACATTATTATTTATTTAATAAAGGTTGTTTCTTATATATATCTGTGTGTATGGGTTGTGAATGTAAATTTCTTATATCATCCAAGAATGACACTTCGGGTTCACGTCATCAGAATGCGTGATTCTTATAGTAGAACTGTGAACCAACGAATGACATTCTAAACCGTCCCTAGTGATAAACATACTTCAAGTAAGAGGCTACATATCCACACTAGTATGTTCACAGACTGGATGATCATGTTCTGCTGATCATGGACATAGAGATGTCAAGTCTTGGAATATAGGTACGTGTTATAGAACACGTACTGGACTAACCACATTATGAGAATATGCATGGTATATGTCATTAGTGATTCTCATATGAATAGTGTGCTTGTTCCTACGACCTGAGGTCACCATGGATTTCTGTATGAGGAATTGCATACTTTAATATGATCTTACGTCATCCGTAATGGGATGATCATTAGGGTCATCATTAGGTATGCACTTGAATCATGACGAGGAATGTGAGTGACCAAGATGGGATTTGTTCCTCTCGTCATGAGGGAGATATCTCTGGGCCCCCTGATGAACTAGGACTGAAGGAAATGCACGGCCATACTCAAAATGGATTAACATGTGTTGTTAATATCATTTTGTATTTACTCAGTCTAATTCTCGATCAGGAAAGAGACTTTGATTAAACTCAAAGATGACATATTACCGTGCCTTGTGATCAAAACATATATCGTAGAACAAAAGGAATGAACAAATGTCTATTCATATAGGTTTATGATCGCTGATCATTTCATTTAACATGGGTAGTCATGACATCAGACTAGAGGTTACTCATGACTTATGATCTTTAGAAGATCGTTGCCAGCGTTAAATGAAACCTACACGGTCACACAATGGACTCCATTCAGACGGGAAGAAAAATACCTTAGAAACAGTTATACATGTGATGTATAATTTGGTAAAAGAATAAAGCATTAGATGCTGAAATTTTATATATGTTGGAATTGTTCCGGCCAACCGGAACATAATTTGCGCTTGGCCGGAACTAAAATTTTGCCTATGCTGGAATTGTTCTGGCCTATAGGAACATAAGTTCTGGTCAGCCGGAACTAAGGCTGGAATTGTTCCGGCCAACCGGAACACAGGTTCCGGTCGGCCGGAACTCTGGCGGCTGGAAGAGTTTCCTTATCGAAACTTGCCATTCTTTCATCCTCTCTCTCTAGCATAAATAGAGGGGCATGCCCCCTCTATTAGACACACAATTAGTAGCCCTAGAGGCAGCCATAATACTAAGAGAGAGAGAGAGAGAGAGAGAGAGAGAGTGTCTTGTGAGTGTAATTTCGGAAAGTATTTCCGGACTCGTCTAGCCGAGTCCGGTAATTCCGTCTGTCTGAAGTTCGCGTGGATACGAGTAGAGATCTGCTACTTTGGAGATAAGCAAGCGATCGGTTCTTCATCCCTAGGAGAAGCAAAGAGGTTCGCGAAGTCAAGCTTCAGGAAGGAGAAGGTTGCACGTCAGAAATGTTCAGACCTACATCTGTTCTTCATCTCGCGGATCAGGAAGATCCGAGGTATAAATTTTAATGGCTAATCTCGTACTTTTATTCCCTTAACGTAGATCCTAGGTCGGGTTAAATCCGTAGGTTCCGCTGCGCACGTAACGTACATGGCTATGGATTTCCCAACAGTGGTATCAGAGCGTTCGTTAAGGAAATAATCATCGATTACATATTTAAAATTTAGTAAATTCTCGTATAATAAATTTTAGGGTTTTGAAAATATTATTTCAAAACATCACGGAAATAGTTTCTAGGAATATAATATTGGATATTATGATTCTCTGAAGTTTCGAAAAATAGTTTTTCGAAATCCGTTTTGGAAACGGAACTAAAACAAAAGAAAATACGAATTTCCAGCACGTCTCCGTTGAGAACGGAGCACTTCCGTTGAGAACGGAATAGTTCCGTTCAGAACGGAACAGTTCCGTTCCCAACGGAATAATGTTGATGACGTGAACCCGAAGTGTCATTCTTGGTTGATATAAGATTTGCATTCACAACCCATACACACAGATATATAAGAAACAACTTTTATTGAATAAATAATAATATCTTAATACATAATCTATTTCCTAGTACAAATACATTTGGCCTAGGGCACTAATCCTACATAACCTAATCCAATTAAGGCCCAAAGAGGCTCCATAATTATTAGTGCATAACAATCTTACAAATAACTAAGGAGACCATCGCTCCGCTTCGGGATATTTTACTAATATAAACTATATAAATAACACTTATATGAAGTTATTTATGATAGTTAATTTTATATTGCCATAATTGATATTTCATTTTTTTTATGAAAATAAATGAAAACAAACATTAGTGAGAGAGTTGATATTATGTAATTCTTATGATATTCGGAACTGTAGGATCATATGACATAATTGCTAAGTTTATATTACATGGATGAGTAATAAAGATAGTTTTGTTATTACTTCATACTTAGTTGAATGAGAGAGACATAGTTATACTTTAAGTTGATGAGTAGATACATAACATATATTATTTTTCATAGTATAGTATACTATTTTTCTTTTGCCAGTGATAAATGTGGTACTTGGTGTGTATTGCATGAGTCTAGACGAAATTATATCATGCTTTATTGTATGAAAGGTGGAGATGTGAAAGATGGTATAAAATTGTATTGTAGAAAGTTGAAAATAAAAAACATGATGAGTTAAATATTAGTAAAATTGATTTAATTGAAATTTCCACTCCTGGACAGTATCAAAGTCTCTCATCACATAAGCCACCCGTATTGATTTAATTGAAATTTCCAAAGCAGGTTAAATAAATTAAATACAATGAAAATTCCCATGCAAGTAGGCGGGTTTTCAAATATACCCCTACGAAACCAAATATATAATGTATATATACTTCATTTTTAAACTTTAAGAAATAAGAAAAGTTAAAATCGTCATTTTATTCAAGAAAATAGCTTCAAAAATTCAATTCGGCCTAATGGATATAGTTCTGTTTTGGGCCGAATCAAGACACAAACATCTAACAGTTTGAAGAAAAGCAACTCCCTACCAATAGTCTGAACCGTGAGACTTCGTTTGGATGGAGGATAATAGAGGTGTAATTAATCTAGGCGTAAGGACTTATGTCTTTTTATTCCTCAATTTTAGAAAAGTGTTTGGTAAGATAATAAGAATAAGAAAGATGATAGTGTTAAATTTAAAATGTAAATAATTTGTAATGACCAAAATGCCCTTATATCGTAACATGATAAGTAAATGAAAGACTTAATTATTAATTATATTATATATTATGTAACATTTATATATTTGTATATAATCATGTTATTTATTTATATTTTAAATTATTAGTGTCTAGTATAAAATTAATATTTATATTAAATTAATGAATTGTAAAGTTATTTTAAATGATATACTAAATCTATAATTAACAAGAATCGTTAATTAATAATTTAATATGTTATTCAATTAATAATTTATTATTTTATTTATAATTATATAAGAATAATATAATAATTAAATAATATGATAAATTTAAATAAACCATATTGTATTAAATTATATTAAACTAAAATTAGAATTAAATATATTTAATTAAATTAAAATTAGATATACTTAATTAATGATATTACTTCATATTAATTTTTATTTTTTAATTATTTTTTAATTTATATATAAATATTATTAATAATAAAATTGTTATATATTAATTATTAATAATATATTATTAATACTATTTATGATTTATTTTATAAATTATTAATTTATTGTATTTATTTACTTAGATTATAATTAATTATATAATAATTAATATTAATTAATTATTTAAATCAAATATTATTTTATTATTATTATTATTATTATTATTATTATTATTAATAATAATAATAATAATAATAATAATAATAATAATAATAATAATAATAATAACAACAAGTAAGGGTATTATGGTAAAAAATTGGAGGAATAGATGAGGTATAATCTTATAACCAATAAAGGTAGTTATAATCTTATACCTACTATACCTTCTTATTCCATAATTTTAGTTTGGTGTTTGGCAAGATATAGAGGGATAAGTAGACTTATACCTTGCTTATCCCTCATCCAAATGGAGCATGAAGGAAAAAAAATCTACAAAAACTGCAAAATTGACTTATTTAAAAAAATTAATAAAATTCCAATAACATAAATTGTGACCTTCCTAATTTTTTTTCGTTTTCTAAATACTTCATTAAAATTTGTTTTGTAAATTTATGCAAGATGCCAAAAGTAAAGAAACAATAAAAATATAATTGTTCTAATTGATCATCAGAATATTATTAGGATTTATAATTGTTAAAATCCTGATTCAACTCTAAAATCTTACGATTTTACGACTTTGAATTGAAAAAACGATTTGACTCCTGAATAGAATCTTATTTTGGTAGAATCCTAATAGAATCTCGATTTAACATTTATAATCTTGTAGAATTTTACTTTCATTACGATTTTACGATTCTACACAGACTTACAATTTATGATATACTATAGTTGTGAAATATAAATATAATACAAAATAAATATTTTTAGGCTCAAAATAACTTATTTATGACATCATAGGGTACATATAAACTACTAAAATAAAAAGAAATTCTATATTTCAAACTTTTTAATTAAATGCTAACAATAACAGCGGGTCATTATGTCTTAGTCACATTAGTAATCAAGTATATTTATGGATTTAGATTACAAATCAAATTATGTACAATATCTTAATCATCAACATATAACATATAAAATATTTATAATTGATTTTTAATTTTAATATATTTGCTCCAACAATTTATACATTTAACGTGTATATATATAAGAAATGAACCGAATGTGGACTTTGATATAAATTAATGAGCATAAAATGACTTTAAATTTATTAGTGCACTAAATAATTTTATTTTCTCACAAATACTTTTACTAATTTGTATTTCCATAGAATCTTACGATTCTAAGTTTGATTTTACGATCCAATTTGATTCTACCTCTAAGCGATTCAAGGTAGAATTCTGATTCTGACAACCTTATTAGGATTGATAAACAAGAAAAGGAATTCTTCTTACAAACGATAGATATTTGAACATATTATAAGAGCTCAGAAATTCAAATTAAATTTATAATTTTTACTTCCCGTCTAACTTCATATACGTGTTAACAAATCAGAATTGACTGCATAAGACAAGTCATAAGACAAGTGAAATTCAATATCAGAATGAAAAGAAGATGCGGCCGAGTCTGGTTCAAATAAACTCAAACAATTGGATTAAACCACATAATTTATTTTTGTTTTTCGGCCGAATCAAGGCCTAAACATCTAACAGTTTGAAGAAAAGTAACACCCTAATAATAGTTTGAAGAAAATATCATAAGAGTTCCTAATTTTGTTTCATTTTTTAAATACTTCATTAAATTAGATTTTAACCCACAAAAGAATGTGAACTAACAAACAAAAGAAGACAAATTGTATGTGATATGGTCATGCAATAGAAGACTTTATCTTTTTGTTGCATTATAAAAGGTGATTAAAACGCTTAAAGAAACAAAATATAATGATAGATTTGTTGGAAGTGGAAAAAAATATTTATTTTTGTAAGATATTGGAGAAAATTAAAAGTAATAAAGGTCAATAGTAAAGTTTGTTATTCAGACAAAATCCTGGTAGAAAGGTACTTCAAATTTGTATATCAAAATTAGCTTTCAACTTATGCATATAAATTCTGTCATTTATTATATACATGCATATGATAAAAAAAATTATCTTTTCCCAAAGGTGTCATGACTTCCACGCTCTTTCCAACATGATTTTTAGAAGTCCAAATATTGTAAGGCCTTTGTGTGAAAGATGTTGTGATTATGAAGTTGTTCCATTGGAATTCAAGGCTCTGGCCCCAACATTTTGGAGGCCGAAGGCGGTTTTATGAAACTGCTGTTCTTTATAAATTGATTTAGTTGTCTTGTGCAGATGAATGTGTATAAATTTATATGGAAAAATTAAAATAATCCAAGTTTTATGAAACTATTGTCCTTTAATTAATAATTGTTTAGTAAATTGATTTGTTGTCTTGTCCAGATAAATATGTATAAATTTTATATGGAAAATTAAAATAATCCGAAATGATCATCAAATTAATTTAAATTAACATGTGAGTTGGTATGCATAACTAGCGATTATTAGTGCATAACCAATCTTACAAATATTTACATCTGTAGTCTGATTGAACAAAATCATGCATTGGGCCTTTCATGAGCTCGTTCGGGTTATAAAAGTGAGATTAGGGGTCTCAACTATCCTAATTAATTAAAGTACTTTGCATGCATAAGCCACCCATATTGACTTACTGATAATTCCCAAGGAAGTTAAATTAAATTAGAATAATACTCGTGTTTCGCTGTAAATATTTTCATTAAATCATGTATACCCTTCCAAAACCTCAAAATATCAAATTTAGCCCTCTAAAACTCAAAATATCAAATTTACCTTCTCAAACTTAATTTTATATCAAATTTACCCAAAGTTAATTGTACCATTAAAATTAATATAAAATTTATGAAATTACCTTTTTACCCTTACCTCCCTCTCTAAAGTGCCATGTCTTATTCGTGCGCCATTTTCATGGCTCTGTTTTTTTGTGTATCATTTTTTAACCCCTCTCTCTCTCTCTCTCTCTCTTTCACACACACATACATACACATTTTCTCCTCTCATTTCTCATCACTCATCTCACCGAATAAATATAATTGATAAATGTATGCGAATTTGTGTAAATTGAGTTTATTCATTTTACATAAACTACTTTTCAAATTTTCTTAAGAAAAATGCAAAGATTGAAATTAAAAGCACAATTTGCTAAATGTTATTAATGCCATCTTATAATTCTTTTTAACAATGCTACAACATTTTTTTAAATATAACAGTGCAACAACAATAAAATCATGTCAATTAATTGCTAACAAAATGCAACTTTTTGAGCTTTTTATTAAAAGAGAGAAATAGGAAAAAGACAAGGAGTGGATGGAATTCGTAATGAGAAATGAGAAAGAGAGATGGAGTACAAATCTCATGATATTTGGAAAATAATTATCTCAAAAAAATATGAGGAAAATAATAAGGGAGAAAAAGGAGGTGGAGGTGTGGGAAGAAAAGTCGGGAATAAGAGAAGGGAGAGTTGATGAGGATATTATACTACTATACATAAAAGGCTAGCCATGTTTCATGCCACATTACATTTTGTACTCCATTACATTTTGACACATGACAAAGATATAAAGTTTGATACTACTAAATATAAAGGCTAGCCATGTTTCATGCCACATGTCGCAACCTTAGTCAATTATTAGATTTTTCTATTACTAACTATGTTAGCTCCAGTGCGGAATGGGTCACCTCAATGTCAATTATATCCATTACATTTTGTCACATGGCAAGGATATGAAGTTTGATTCCCAAGGTGACACATGGCACTTCTGGATTTTCTGTGGCAAGTTTAATATTCAGAAATTTGAAGCGTGTCATATATAAATAAAAATAATATTCACTGCACAATTAGCTACATAATAAATTTGAAACATGTCGCAACCTTAGTCAATTATTAGATTTTCTATTACTAATTATATTAGCTCCAGTGCGGAACAGGTCACCTCAATGTCAATTATACCCATTACATTTTGCAACATGACAAGGATACGAAGTTTGATTCTCAAGGTGACACATGGCACTTCTGGATTTTCTGTGGCAAGTTTAATATTCAGAAATATGAAGCGTATCATACATAAATAAAAATAATGTTCACTCCACAATTAGCTACATAATAAATTATTATTTTTTAATCTTTATTAAAAGAGATTTGCTATCAACACCCAAATTATTCCCAATTGTATATGAGATTTGTTATGTAGACCCAAATTGTACCTCACAAAAGTATTGCTATGAGATCTTTTAAATAATTTCATACTATCCCTCCAAAAAATTTAATATCATGATTCATATTTTTTTCTCCTTTAAAATTTTATCATTAGTAACAAATAAATTCCCGAAGCGGAGTGAGGGTTACACCTAGTATGGGTGAAAATGGGTCTGATATTATCTAACCGACCAGTAATCGTATCCGCAAAATATTCGTATTCGAATCAAAATATCTGTATCCGGTCGGATACAGATAACTTTATCTGGATATGGATACGGATTCGGTAATCAATTTGGTTCTTGGATACGGATACGGATCCGGATGACCGGATACAGATAACTTTATATGGATATGGATACGGATTCGGTAATCAATTTGGTTCCTAGATACGGATACGGATCCGGATAATATCCGAATCCGGATAATTTATTATTCGGATAATATCCGTTTTCTGATATTTTATTATATATCGGATATGTATATGGATATCTACATGGATACAGATACATATATTTGATTTTTTTCATCATATTCAGATACGGATACAGATATTATCTATACCCATATTATTATTTTGTTAGCATTTCTTCAAATTTTCCTTAGAAATTGTTATATTTTATTAGATTTATCATTATAAATAGTTAAATATTTAGAAAAATATGATCCATTAGTATATTAATATATACGTTTAAATATCCGAAATGAATCTATATTCATATTCGTATCTGATTATATCCGGACCGTATTCGTATTCGTATATATATCCAAACCGAATCCGTATCCGGACTATCCGTATTCGTATTTGGAACCGAAAAACTAATATGGATACGGATATGGTATGACCCCGATCTGAACCGTTTTCACCCCTATGAGGATACCGTTTAAGAGTATAAGGGTATTTTAGTCAATTTTTTTTTACTTAATTATTGTTAGAAGACTAATCACAGTTAATTTGATAAAATTAATGGTATGTTAACATTTTGGATAATTTTGATATTTTGTATGTTTTAAATGGATCAATGTGATATAAGTTCAATTTCAAGAGGGTAAATTTGATATTTTCAATTTTAAAGGGGTAAATTTGATATCTACGGTTTTTGGAAGGGCATACGTGATATTACCCCTTAATTTTATTATTCAAGCTATTTATAAATTATAATTATGAAAATTCAAAACAAAAGTTTGAAATGAATTCATAGTATATATATATATATATATATATATATATATATATATATATATATATATATATATATATATATATATATATATATATATATATATATATAATAATTATATTAAATAAGTTGTTTATATTTAAAATCATTTTGAATTACATCACAAAATATTCTATCCATTTATTATGCATTAAAAAATATTTTCTATACCACATCTAATTTTGTAAGGATGGATAATGTAATAAATGTGTAAATGTGTCATTTGCAATTTCACACTCTTAACAAAGATATTTATATTTTCCTAATTCTTTCACAAGTGTATATGTGGTGTGTGAGTCTAGGGTGTCGATCCACTAGGAGGTGTGGTCTTAAATTGTAACTAATTAATCAAAAATTATTTCTAGTATTTTAATTTTTAAAGATTTAAAATCAGTTTGTTTTTGAAATAACAAAAAAGAATAAAAGAAAAAAGTAAGATTTTTGATTTTTTTTTCAAATATTTAATTAAAGGTAGGGACTTCTTATAGGATAATTTGTTTAAGCATGTTATCATTAACCATCAAATATTTCAATCTTAAGATTTACAAAATAAGTTCAAGTGCTTCAAGCTAAAAACACCCAATTAATGATTTAATTTAGATCTAAACATAAATCGGCCAATTTAATAAAATAAATGCTAAATCCAACCAAACCTTCAATTAATTAAACAAACTTTAGAAAAGTAAATATTTAATTCATTGGTCACAAGCATGCGCAATTTATAGATTTTAATCTAAACAACTTAGCAAAGTATTTCAATCAAATATTCAAACAATAAAACGTTTCATGGCAACTTTCACAAATCCCCAAATCAAATCAATTAACACAAGGTTTCAAACAAACTTAAACAAATCATCACATCCCTACTAAAGATCTACCCACTCATGTTCATAAAAACTATATTTACACAAGATTTAAACATGATACTCATTCAAGAAAAGAAGAAGAAATAAGGAAAATAAAATCAAACCCCAAAGTGAAGAGTCAATCTAGAACCCCTCCTTCTTGATTGATCTCGCCTCCCTTTCAATCCTTGCTCAAGCTAGAACAAGCACCCTTCTCCTTGTAAAAATTCAACCTCTCTTTCTACTCTTTAAAATTATGGTTTTTGAGCTTAGATTATTAATGGTGTAAGAAGAAGAAGAATAAGATTGAATGTGGATGGTGTAGAAATGATGTGTAAGAATGGATGTGGTAATGAATGTATGAATGGATGCTTTAGAGAGAGAAAAAAAGTGTATTTTGTTAGAGAAATTTGACCTAGAAAATATTTGGAAATATGGTTGTGTGACTAAAATAAGGGTTTGTTCTGGTTTTGGAATTAGGTAGTAATTTGGGGGTTATTTTACATTTTCCCCTTCATTTTCTTATTCAAAATCTGTTTGAATCAGTCTGGGTACTCATTGTGAGGAGTCTTTATCATTTCCCTTTCTTCACACGTGGCGCATTGTGGTTAGCCAGCATCAAATTCAGGGATTTAAATCCATCTAATAAGAGACTGTCACGTGTTAGATTCCTTAATTTATGTCGAAAACGCGTGCCACGTGACAGTATATGATTGGGTAAAATAAGAATTCTCATACTGAACATCACATTCTCTGAGATAGAGATGCTAGGTGTCACCCTCTCACTCTCGTACCGAGATTCTCTGAACCTGGTACTGACTCCGTAGAAAACGCGTGATGTATTTTCTCTAATTCAACGCACCGGACGGCCCAATTCTCCTCTTAACGAGTGTTATACAGGTAACAGAGGTTACCAGTCGGATGAGCAATGGAGAGAAGAAGGCTGTGGCTCTGATTGGCGTGAAACACGTGTCAGAACTCATAGGGAGTCATGTACGTGTCGTAGAAACCGCGTGAACACTCCTCCATTTCTTTTGACTGGACGATCCAGCACCTCCTAGTCCATACGTTAATACGAAAAATGAGTCATCCGATTGAATTTGAACCAGAGGCAAGGTTCTAACCTTCTCGCGCTGCTGAGAATTAGGAACAGGCTTGACATGCGTCCACTTTTGACTGGCCCATTCGCTTTCCTCATACTGCCAAATGCAGATTCTAATGAATAAGGACGTCACGCATCATCTTCTGGTTGGACCATTTGATTCATCCGTTATTTTTATTTTCCTATAAGCAATTAAAATCTGATCTTGGTTTGCCATGTTTCGGGTTAAGAATGGAGAAAAGATAAATGGTGTGCCACATGTCAGATTCTGATTGGTTGAAAAAAAGATTTGACATGATCAAAGGTTGACTTTGACCAAGGTTGACCAGATCTTGTATTACATTTTCTGGGAGTTCTAGAAGGTCTTTTTTCGCGAGATTTATACCGTTGGATTCGTCTTGTTGCGTGCTTTGATTTGGCACCCCTTTCGACCCTATTTGGGATAGTTGACTTTTGGTCAACTGGGCGATTTCCCGGGTTTTGACTTTTCATCTTTTTGTGTATTTTGTAGGTTTTGATTTGGATAATCGATGGGTAAGGGTTATAAGAGAATTGGAAAGGTGCGTGTAGGGTTTTTGCAGAGATTTGTTAAGAATTCGGCCATATTTGGCCCATGATTTGCAGATCGGCCCTTTATTTGGAGTTGACTTTTCACAAAGTCATCCAAATATTCCTTTCTTGATCTTTTTATCTGAAAAATCACATAAAAGTGTATTAAGAGTTTCAAAAATAATTTTTATTCATTTTAAGAACTTTTCTAATATTTTATGTGATTTAAGGTTGAAATTTATATGATAAAAATCCTAAAAATGTGTATAAAAATACACATTACAGATAACTCTATACCAATAAATTTATATATAAGAAATTAAATAACATAAATAATAAATTCATAAAAAACAAGAAATAATAATCGACTAAATAATTTGTATAATAATTTATGATCTCAATTTATGTTTGCATTAAGATTTCTAAGATTAAAATATAATCTCTTTTTTTAATCTCTTTGATTTTTTTTTATGCCGTTATCTCTTGACATATCATATTAGAAAAAAATACAAGTATTAATCAGGCAAGATAATTTATTTCACAGATTTTAGTTGAAATCACATAAGATTTAATTATAGATGATTAGCTTTAAAAAAATAAAAATGAGGGAAATTTTTCAAAAACACCCTAACTTTTTTGAATATTATCAAAAACCCCCCATCTTTTTAGATTCCTTCAAAAACCCCCTATATTTTTAGCCTTCTTCAAAAACCCCCCAACTTTTTTGAAAATTATCAATAACCCCTCTCATTTAGTTATATTTTTTCAAATGACAATTTTACCCCTCTCATTTTAGTATAGTTTTATTTTTATTTTTTAAGTGATATTATTATTTTCAATATTCCAACTTATATTGAAAAACGTATATATTTTACAAAAATGTAAAAAAAAAATAAAAAAATTAATTGCAAATATAGGAAATTTGCAAAAAAACCCTGTATTATGTCTAAAATACAAAAATATTTTTAAATATAATTGAAATTTTTTTTGAAAAAAAATTGTTTCACAAAAACATTTGTGTTTCGGAAAAATATTTATTTAACAATTTGTTTATTGACAAATATTTTTTTATAAATATATTCTTTTCTTAAAAAATATTAAAAAAAAATTTTAATTAAAGATTTTAATTTTAAAAAAAATATTTTTAAATATATATTTTAAGAAAAGAATATTTTTTATAAAAAAATAAAAAATATTTTTAATAAAAAAATTGTTAAAACATTTTCTTGAAACATTTTTTTTTTCAAAAAAATTATTTTGGGAACAATTTTTTTTCAAAAAAAATATTTTTCTTAATGTTATTTTTCCAATTATATTTAAAAATATTTTTGTATTTTAGACATAATACATGTTTTTTTTTGCAAATTTCCTATATTTTTTGTAGGATTATGGGTGTATTGCCATTTTGTAAAATATATAATTTTTTCAATATAAGTTGGAATATTGAAAATAATAATATCACTTAAAAAATAAAAATAAAACTATACTAAAATGAGAGGGGTAAAATTGACATTTTAAAAAATATAACTAAATGAGATGGGGTTATTGATAATCTTCTAAAAAGTTAGGGGGTTTTTGAGAAGGCTAAAAAGATAGGGGGTTTTTGAAGGAATCCAAAAAGATGGGGGGTTTTTTATAATATTCAGAAAAGTTAGGGGGTTTTTGAAAAATTTCCCTAAAAATAATAATTTTATTTAATTTTATTTGTAAAAAAGAAATCGATATTATATATATGGAAAAAGTATGTATATTATACATAAGAAAATCTAACATAGCTCATTTTCTTAAAAAAAAATATCATCAATATTTTTCTTATATATTTAGTTGTTAAAATGATACGAGCTATGTATAAATTGATCACATACTTTTTTTTAAATCAGTAATACATTAAGTAATATAATATAATTCTTAATACTCTGAAAGTTTATTTGATATGATAGTTCTCGCGTAATTGGAGATATAACACGAAACATTAATGTAACTAATCATGTGATAATGTGGTAATGACTTAAATGAAAAACTTAGATTTGAAAAATACTTGATCCAACAGCCGAGATAAAATTGAAAATAAGTCTCTTGAGAATGCTCAAAAAGAGATGAAAAATAAGGTATGGGTTAATGAGTATATCATATTTGCACATGTTATCTTATATAGTTTTTATTCACATATTTTAGCAAGAAAAAAAAATTGGAATCACAACAATATGAAACTCAAAATAAAGCGAAAATTTCAACAAATTTATATTTGATGATTTTAATATGAGAAATAAAATATTAGGGATGGAAGACATAATATGAATTCAACCAATTATATGATTATGTTTTAATAACCACATAAATATTGCCATAAAATATCAAAAAAATTGAGAAATTGAATGGTTAAGATTCGACAAAAATTTTGATTGAACGATCGAGATAAAAGTTAGAGGTGGCAAACGGGCGGGTCGGGTCATATTCGGGTTAGTCCGTTTGGGTTCGGGTCAATTTTATGTTCGGATCACCGTCAGATTTGGTCAACACGGGTCAGGTCAGGTTGGTTTTAGATCTTGTGTCGGTCGGATTCTTTTCGGGTCAAGAGTGTCTTCGGATGAGTTTCGGGTTGGATCGGGTTGTATTCGGATCTTGTTGTGGTCAGGTTATCTGGGTTCGGACTATTTCGGGTTCGGGTGGAATGGATGTTCGGGTCAAGTGAAAGTCGAGTCTTTTCATGTTTCGGGTCAACTGGGTTTGGGTTGTATTTGCTCGGAACTGACAAAAGCTGATCTGTCATGAACCATTCGACTCGGCCTGAATCCTAACAACCCAACCCGTAATGACTGATCACCCGAGATCTGGATAACCCAAAAATTAACTGACTTTGAAACGGGAACGACTTGAAACCCGAATTGACATCAGCCTGACCCGAAACCCAAACAATCCATGACTTGAGGTGACAAACTTAACCCAAACCCAAGAGACCCGCCCAACCAACCAGTACCTGACCCCACCCAAATACAAAATGTTACCGAAATTAATAAACCATTAACCCAAACGACTCGAAACCCGAAACTATTTGAATTGACCCATAACCCGAACGACCCAAAATCCGAAATCCGAAATGACCCGAGCCCGATTCGAAATCCGAATGACCCATGACTTGAGGTGACAAACCTAATTCGAACCCAGAAGACCCGCCTGACCAACCAGTACCTGACCCCTCAAACTAATAAACCCTTAACCCGAACGACTCGAAACCTGAAACTATTTGAATTTACCCGTAACAAAAATGACCCAAAACCTGAAACCCGAAATGACCCGAGCCCGACTCGAAATCCTAATGACCCATGAATTGAGGTGACAAACCTGAACCCAGGAGACCCGTCCGAGCAACCAGTACCTGACCCGACCCGAACACAAAATGTGTGTTCATTTCAAGTCAAGATGGTGCAATACAACTTCAATTTTTAAGCATCTTTTCCTTTTTTTGCAATGCTTTGCATTATTCTTTGAATTCCAGTTTTCATGAGAATAGCTGGATTTCTTGAAGTGACTCCAATTGCATTCTTCTTTAATTCATCCACCTTTCGTCAAAAAGGAAAAAAAATGAAGTTTAATATAATTATTACCTTTAAAATAATTAAGACCAAATAAGCCACAAATTGATACTTAACAAACCTTTATTCATTCAATATACCTTAATCAAGACCTAATACCACAAATTCAGCACTAAATTACCTTAATTAAGACCTAAATACAGCACTAAATACCAATAATTAAGGCCTATATTTTATCTAATTGATCCTTATTTTCGACTTAGTAATCCTAATTCAAGCAATTACCCTTCATTTGCACCGGTAAAACCCCAAACAACACATCCAAAAAGAGTTGAGAATAGAAAGTCGAAAAGAGCTGCTCGCGTGAACCTCGAGCTTCTGGAGGTGAGCTTGTGGAGCTGTGAGCTTGAAGAGAGGCGAGGGGGAGAATACAGGGCGAGAGGCGGCACGCAGAGCTTGTCGAACGGAGCTTCTGAGGCGACGATCTGCTCGCTAAAAGAGAACAGAGGTCTTGATTTCTATGGAGGTTCGGTTCTGAAGGGAGAGAGAGGTTCTTGTTCTGTTCTGACTTTAGTGACTTTAGAGGGTATGCGACGGGAGGGAAGTAGGCAGACGGGAATTTGTAAGAGGTTGGATACGGATGGAAATTTTAGAAGTTCCGTTTTGTTGTCTGTTGAAAAATTGGTAGAAAAGTTGTTTTATAAATCCCTTCCCTATCTATATATATATATATATATATATATATATATATATATATAAACATTACAAAAAAAATTTAGCAGAAAAAATAAAAACATATCAAACTGCAACTTAGATATATGGAGATAGATATATTATGATCATCAATTTCTTTAGTTATTTCTAAAAATAAATATGAATGAGTTTGATTTAACAACTAATATAAATAGTGGGCCATATATATAGAGGTAATAGAACTCTGACAATACAGTAAGAAAATAAAATAAATAGTTCATGATCATTAATAACACATGTAGCTTCAGTAAGGAAGATAAATAATTGTATCTATTCAGTCTCCTAAGTCAGAGCAAAAAAGAGAAATATAAACCAATTAGTCATAATTGTCAAATAAGAAATATGGACTGTTGTAATGTGAAATATTTACCTGCTTTACGTAATATGAAATAGTTACCTACTTTATGTAATATGAAATATTTAGAAAGTTCTTTTAGTTTTAGAAATAATATTGCATTGTCTTTGTCTCTAATATTGAATTCTCTTCTCTCTTCACATATTTCATTAATGTGTTTATTTTTTTCTTCTCTATATATATGTGTCCAATTGTGCTGAAAAATAAACCATCTAAATCATTGGCTATAATCATAAAATTTTGGTATTTTTATTCTTCAAAATATCAGTTAAATTTGTTCCATCTACTGCTCTCAATGCTACAACCTTCTCTTTTCAATGCTTATCAAATTGTGTTGTGATGTTTTGTAGGTCGATTCGTACGTCCCCTTTTTAACTCTCATCTGTCCTCTTCCTCTCTCTCCAATAAGGTATTGTGTATATATCTCTTTGTACCATCAGCATATTTGGATTGCTTTTTATTTATTTAAAGTATCTTATTCATTATTTAAAGGATCTTAGACAAGAGGTTGAGCAGTAAATACATTTTTTAGGTATGGTTAGCCTCCGCCTCCTAAATTATGGTCTTCTATTTAATTATATTGTACTTATAATATGACCTTTATGAGAAATATGAATATGTGGCATGGCATGTTTTGTTGTACTTTCATGATTTCATCACAAAAATAATCAGGAATGGATTCTACTGAAGCTTTTAATGATGTTGGAGCAGATTGTTGGAACTACTACATCCGACCGCGCTCCGAGAAAGAGAAAGAGAAAATCTAGTGTGGGAAGAATTTGATATTATTGAAGATCATAATTTTGATGATAAAAAAAAAGAGCAAAATGTATCCATTGTGTCCGGGTATGTATTTATTTTTTAATATTTTTATTTTATATTAATATTTTTTAATATTTATTTAATATTAATGTTTATATTTTAATATCTACTGAAGAAAACTTTTTACAATCTGAGAAGAACATGATGCTATTTATTTTCCGATGTAACTTTATGCATTTTGTCAATATGAACAACAATGAAATATATTATGGTTTGTGCATTTTTATAAGATCTTTCTCTTGTCTTATTAAGAAAAAAAAAGACTATGAAATTAAATTCCACAATTTTTAAGAAGTCCTATTATTCTTAATATTAATAATAAAATATAGGAATCGTCATATTCCTTTTTAGGTTCATTCCATTTTAATAAAAACTTTTATTCAGTTGATATAAATCTTTAACATCTTTTAAAATTTAGTGAAATTAAGGACTTACTTAAAATTTAATATGTCTGTTTTTTTATTAGTTTATTTGTTCAATATTAATATATTAATTACACTTATTTGCAGCTTTATCTATTGGAGTCAACGTCGGGTACGACTAGTTTGCAACGACACTTAGATCGATGTTCTAGATGTTTAGCGAATGGTATAGGAAAAGGCGGCAAAAAAATAGATCAAGAGATTTACCGTGAAAAGCTAACTTTAGCCGTCATTCATCACGATTATTCGTTTTATTGGGTCGAGCATCAAGATAACCGAGATATTAATTATTACTTGAATGAGAATGCTCGAGCAATTAGTAGAAATATAATCAAAAGTGAGTGTTTGAAGTTGCACAATAAAATAAAAGATAAAGTTTAGGGTTCTTTGAGAATTTTTCTGATAGAGTGTATTTAACAACGGATACGTGGATTTCATGTACAACGGATATGTGGACTTCATGTACAACCGAAGGATAACTCTGTCTTCATGTTCATTATTTTTGTCATGTCCCACCACCTCACACTGCCAATATATTATACCAGAATATCCATACTTTGTTAGGAGAGTGGAGTATTGAGAAGAAAATATTTACCCTTACATTGGATAATGCCAGTAACATGGATAAAATGCAAGAATTGTTAGGTTAACAACTTTGTGCACAAAATTTGTTACTAGGTAATGGCCATTTCTTTCATATTCGGTGTTGTGCACATATACTAAATCTAATTGTTCAAGAAGGTCTTAAAGTGATTGATAAATCTGTACTAAAAATCAGGGACAGTGTGAAATATATTTCTGGATCAGAAGCAAGAAAAATTAAATTTGACGAGTGTGTCGAGCTTTATGGTGGTGGAACTAAGTCGAGTAGTCTTTGGATGGATGTCTCTACCAGATGGAACTCAACCTATTTAATACTTGAAAGAGCCCTCCTTTATTGTAGTGCATTGTCAAACATAGCAATGCATGATGCGAATTATGATAATTATATCACAAGTGAAGAGTGGTGTAGGGTTGAGAAGATTTTTGATTTGTTAAAACCATTTTATGATATAACAAAATTATTTTCGGGAAGACAGTACCTGATAGCTAATTTATACATTAAAAATGTATGGACGATTCATTTACGTATATTAGATGTCATCAAGAGCCCAGATGATTACGTGCGGAAGATGGGTGAGAAAATGAAAGAAATGTTTGACAAGTACTGGGAAGAGTACAATGTGTTGCTTTCCTTTGCCGTGGTATTTGATCCACGCTATAAATTATAATTTGTGAGGTTTTGCTTCAAAAAAATAGGCATGGAACAAAGTGGGAATATGTTCGAAACCAATTGTTTAAACTCTTTGAGGAGTACTCGAGCAACCAAACTGCACCTCAAGTTGTTCAAATTTCATTTGACGATGATATAAGTGTAAGTTAAGTTTCTATATTGTTTGTTCTTTCTTTTGATAGATAAAAACTTTAATTCCTTCTTAATATTTTCTTTAAGTCTCTATGTACTCTTTTATACTGATACTATATTATATATTCTTATGTAGGAATTTAATTACTATAATAATGGAAATCTTGCTAATAAATCACAACTTGATTTGTATCTCAATGAACGAAGATATCAACATGATCATAGTACGGAATTTGATGTTCTTGCTTATTGGAAGGAAAGCCAAAACCAATATCCCAAATTAGCTACAATGACACGGGATATATTAGGAATTCCTATTACTACTGTTGTATCAGAATTGTCCTTTAGCATGGGTGGAAGAATTTTGAGTAAATGGAGGAGTTCTCTTTTATCTGAAAATGCAGAAGCACTTATCACTATGCATAGTTGGCTATATGGATATGAAGGTAACATACTTTATAATAGTTTGTGTTGTGGTAACAGAACATAATAGATAAATAATTCTTATTTAAGTTGTAAACATTAGAATATATTGCCGATATGGAGGGGAGCATGAGTGTTTTGGGACAAGAGGTCAATTTTGCGGGATTATCAAAGAGAACAAGGGTATCAGTCACTTCAAATGTCAACTAATATCATAACTTTTACTAAGTTATGAGTAATCAATTTATAAATTCTATTTTCATTTATTTAGAAAAATTACTTGAATTCATAAAAAATTTAGAAATTTCTTCTATGTCTTTTCAGGTTCCTGTATTCATGGTTAGACTCTCCATAAACAAAAGAAAATATTAAAGAAGGCATCACGGAGATCTGTGCATGACTTGGCTTGACTATTTTAGAAATTCAAACTATTTATTATTTTTTTAATTCGCAAATGATATTTTGTTGAATCTATGTTATGCCATATTTATTATTTATTGTTGGTAATCTTAGTTGAATCTATGTTATAAAAACTATCTATGTTATGATATATTTATTATTTGTTGTTGGTAATCTTAGTTGAATTTATGTTATGATATTTATTATTTTGAAGTCCTAGTTAGATTAAATTATTTTCGGGTTTCGGGTTGTTAAAACCGGTCCAATTTGGATTCGGGTCAATTCGGATATGGGCTTATCGGGTCTGTGTTCTCGGGTTATGGGTTATATCGGGTTCGGACAAGTCGGGTTTTATGCCGGGTCGGGCTAGAGAGGCCATCAAATAACAATTTCTTCGGGTTCCAGTTCGTCGGTTCGAGTCAGTTGGCTTTTTCAAAATTTTCGAATCAGGCCGGGTTGGACTTCGGGCGGGTCTTTCGGATTCGGGTCATGTTTGCCAGTTCTAATAAAAGTGATGATATGGCCTTTTGAGAAGACTCAAAAGTAGGTGAAAAATAAGAGGTTGGGGTTAATACGATGAAAATTCCCGTGCAAGTAGACAAATTTTCAAATAGGGAAATGTGATATCACGATGCATTGTAGAAGACCAAAAACACGATAAATTGTATATATATTGTTCTTCCGCATTTCAATATATATTTTTTTTCTATTTACTATTTTAGACATATTTTTATTTTTTATGTATTGTTTATTTTTGGATTTCTTATTTATTGTTTAACCACTGTTTAATATACTATTTTTTTCTATATACTGTTTTTATTGTTTACGTATATATTGTTACAAAAAATGAATTATACATATATATTGTTGCTTGATTGAGGCCTTTTGGGTGGGTGGTGGTGGTTTTTGTGTGTGTGTGTGTTGGGGGGGGGGGGGGGATAGGCCAAGTGTGAAATAATTTTTAGAGTTTTAAACTTTATATTTATTTTGGATTTATGTTGGATGTATTAATTCTAATTAATTAAAACAACAAAAAGTAAATAATAAGTAAAAGTAAAAAACTTAAATAAAGCGATACCGAACACACAAACTTGTTGACGAATTTTGGCTAGGTGGTTGCGTGAGCTGTAACCACCCATTCTCACTAGCGGCCCTTACCGCGTTCGCGAACGCCTACTCTCCGGGACTTGCCTTTCGGTTCCGATATTCACTAATCCAAATAGTATTTTATTACACGACCACGATCCACCGTTCGCCTTACAACACTCACGACGAATCTATGGAACAAAGACTTACAAATGATTTCTTTCAATCTCAACCAACAAACAACAATCGCTCGTTAATTTCTCCCTAATCTCACAAGACTATTGAGTGAATAATAAAGAGCTCCAAAACTTGATAGCTTGAGAGAATGTGTGGCGTCTTCTTGGCCTTCCGAGATTCGAGAAAAACGTCCGTGACGATCACTTCTTCATTTCCGATTTCTTGAACATGAATTCTTCCGAACTTGAAAATCATTCTAAAAAATATATTAGTAGATCGGAATATTTTTAAATATCACCAAACTGAGAACAACATATATAATGTCATCATGATTTTAGCGCATTACAGTGCGTCCTCATCACTCACTCATGGTGATATATCAGGTCCCTTTCAAATATACCCCCTACAAACCAAATAAAAAACATTCACATCACTCACTTAAACATCACGTAAATATCACCATGGAATATTTTTATACATTTCAGACTTTTGTATTGAATTAATTGAAAAAGAATATTTTTTATATATCTATACCTTTTTATATGTTTATTCTAGCTTTTTTATATCAATATATCCTTTTGTATTTCTGTTATATCTTTTTGAATTTCGACCATAATAATGACAAATAAACTGTATCAGCTCCCAAAACCAAATATATATCATGGATACAACTGTTATCACACACATGAGTGATATCATAATACCCCTCTTCTCCTATTTTTCTGTTTTTTCACAAAAATGCCTAAATTATTCTTTTTCTTTGCTTATTCATTTAGAAATAAAATATAAGAAAGGGAAGATGATAAGTTCGTCATTTTTGGAAGCGGCAAATATGAAAAAGAGTGACATGCATTATATATTTATACATGATATCTTCCATATTTTATAATCATAAATGTATCCAGGATATTTCTCATTTTATATAACCATCACTAGGGTAGCCTAGTGGTAAGATATTAACCCCACAATTCCATAAATGAGGGGTTCAAATTCCTTGTCTAGTAAAATTAATTTGAAAAATAATAAAAATCAAGTGATTGCTTGTAGTTTCTCCATCAAATATATATATATATATATATATATATATATATATATATATATATATATATATATATATATATATATATATGGTGTGGCTAAAAAATATACATATGCACAACATACGTTTTTTTGCCACACCCAAAATACGTATTAAAAAAATAAAAATAAAAATTTCAACCGTACGGATGTAATATATATGTTATGAATATGTTGGAGAGTAATTTTCACAAAAATCAGAATATTATATCATTGTCATCATATATCATCAAAAATATACAGCACTATTCAAAACATATATCAGAATAATAGTTTGATGATTCATGATGGCAATGATATATTATTCTAATTCCTGTGAAAATTAATTCACAACATATTCATAACATATATATTACATCCATACGGTTGAAATTTGAATTTTTACTTTTTATAACCACTTTACGGGTATTTTAGAAAAATATATGTTCGAACATACGTATGTTTTTTAGTATCTCCCATATATATAAGCATTTTATAAGCACATACATGATATTCTTATATTTCTCTGGGCTCCACCTGAAATTTTCCCAATTCAATTCAATTCTAACAAAATCTAAGCCCAATTAAATCCCACTCCCAAAAAAATCCAGCCCAATTGAATCCCACTCCGCTCCCAAAATAAACTCTCGCGCTCTGTTTTCATTTTTCAATCCCCTCTTTAAACCCCTTTCCCATTCGCATTCCCCTTTTCTTCTTTTTCTTCCTCTCAGAGCAACAATGGGGAATCTCACAGTATCAATGAACCTGAACGAGATCTTCAGTCAAGAGGACGACGACGACGATCAGACGACGGAGGTAGTCTTCGCGGCCGACGAGATCGCCGGCGGCGGCGGCGAGGCGGCGGGGGAAATGGCGAGGATGCGTGATCAGGAACTCAGGGAGAAGATCCAGCGGGTGAAGTGTCATCTGACGGACCCGTCTCTCAATCTGCCTGACGGAGGGGAGAAGGTGAGGAAGATGCTTAAAGATATGGAGGACGAACGGGATAGGAGAAGATCCAGAGCCGGTTCTGATCAGTCTGAGAAGGTAATTGTTAGGGTTTAGTGTTTAACTTGTTCCATTTTTTCATTTATTGTTCTTGTGATTTATCTCTGAGGAAGTGATAGTATGCAAATCCGTCTGATTTGAAAGCGAATTTCAGAAGATTATTAGATTGAGAGAGTTGATGTACAAAAGGCGAGATTTTGTTTAAATTCTATAAAATGATACTCCAATTTTATTCTTATTTGATCCTTAAGGATCTTTAAAAGGGGGGAATAATGTAACGAATCGGATATTTGTATGTGTATGTATTAATTGGTAGAAGAGGTTTATTGTTCTTCTATTTAGTTAAGAGGTATAGTAATTATGGATGTAGTTATTTAGTGACATAGTTTTTAATTTTCTTTTAATTAATTTAATTCTGAATTTAATTTTTGTAGGAAAATGGGGCTTGCATTAAGGCTTCAAAGCCTACCACACCAGGACCCTATGGTTAGCTTTTTGGTCTTATTTTATTATAAAAAATGAATAAATTATAATTTAATTTCATCAATGCTTTGGATTTTCTTGAAAACTTATAATTTAATTTAATTATATCTTGATAATCGTAATTGAACTAAATTATATTTTAATTATTTATTTTTATTTCAGATTGGATTGATGATACAGATGTTTTGTATGGAAACAAATACGAATCCTACCGACCTTTGACTACTACTAAATATTATCGCAAGGTAATTACAAGTTAATTTAACTTATTTAAACTTGAGGCAAAAATTCCATGTTTGTCCCTTGAAAACCTCAAAATAACATTTATACCCCTGAATAACGAGAAATATTTATTTGTACGCCTATTTAAATTATGGGAAATAATTTTCATGCTTCAAGGGTCATTATAGCATAAATTTGATATTTTATGTTTTTGTTTGGATATCTATGAAATTGTACCAAACCTTCCATGCAAAATATTTTCAATCTAGAGTGCCAAAGGGATAATTGCATAGATTTATTATTATTATTATATTTTTTGTCGGGATATGAAATTGTACGAAACGCTTTCATGATTTTTAATTTAATTTTCTCTTTTTAGAGTGGCAGGGCATTTACAAAGGACCTCAGTCTTGTTAGTGGGCAAAAACGTAAAATAACAGAAAAGGTTAATTTAATTCGTAATAGTTCAAAAGAATGGCCTTCTAGAAGCTTCTCTGACGAGATCCATGAGGAAAATAATTCAATTAAAAAAGAACGGGCTTCTAGAAGCTTCTTTGATGAGGGCAGATCTGAAAAGATTAGCTCCTCTTGTGGTTTTGGTAAGAGGTATGTTTTATTTTTTTTTACTCTTTTTGGAATATTTTTAATAATAATTTGGTATAAAATATTAGAGGAATTTGCAAAAAAACCCCTGGGTTGTGAGTAATTGCTAAAAACCCTTCCACTATTGGGTTATATTTTGTCAAATCTCGAAATAATTTTTTTTTTTCAAAAATATTAATTAGAGTGATTATGCGAGCCTAACTAAGGGATGTAAGTTATTTTTGCAATTTCTAAAGGATGGAGGTTTTTTTACAATTTGCAATAATGTTGTTTTTATTTAATTTAAACAAAATGCTGTTTTTTTTTTCTGCAAATTTACCGAAAAAATACGGTAAAGCAGATCAAAACAAAATATAATATAGGCTTTATGTAAAAGATAATGGGAATGCAAGTATATTCATTTTCTTTAAATAACTAATAAAGTTTTGATTATTATTATACTTGAATATTTTATTTGATTTAATGATGTTTTTATTAATTATTATTCTATTATATAGGAGGAAGGTAACAAAAACTCAAGACCCAATTGACTTGGCAGATGAGGTATTTCAACTTTGAAATTCTCTCTATTCTTTAATTTATTTAGACTTTACAAATTATTTCTCTCAATTTTTCCCCTAAATTTTTTTTATTATTTTTTGTTAGGATTCAGATGTGGTTCTTTTGGAAGATGAGGATGTACAAACCCTAGATTTAGATCCACCTAGCCAGGAAATCCCTGACAAATGGTATATTTTTTAATTCCAATTTTGTCCTTCAAACTTTAAATTTCCCCTAGTTTATTATTTTGGTGTGCAATTTTGCGAATCGCCCCTCAATTTTGTTCAAATATCACTTGGGCCTGAAATCTTAACTTGTTTTGAGTCAGTTATAATATTTATGCAATTCTTAATTTCAGAAAAATACGTATCTAATATAATTAATGATTTTTTGCAGGAAGGAGTGTAAGATGTATTATCCTTCAAGGTAAATAAATCTTATTTTTTTAATTTTATTGTTTTGATAAACATATATAAAATATATTTTTTAATTTATTAAATTTTTTTATTAATTTTATGAGCAGAAATGATCCAGAATCAGTTGAGCTTACTTCTTCGGATATAAAATGCCTCGACCCGGCTGAATATTTGTCTTCACCTGTTATGAATTTTTATATCCAGTTAAGTAAAATGATAGTTCATTTCACCTTTAATTATTGTATTCTTTGTTTGGGAATTTTTTCAGAGAACCTCTTGTTTTTTTTGTAATACTTTGAAAGAAAAAATCAATATTTTTGGAAGCTCTTTTAAAGCTTCTATGAGTCAAATAATTTTTGGACTTTGTTTTACTCCTTTTATGGATGAAAATGCATGTTTTTTAATATTATTTTCTCCTTATCTATCTCCTTCATAAAAATATCTAAATATTTTAGTTGATTTTTAAAATAAAATAAGTGTTATGTTGTATTTTATGTAAAAATCCATACTTAAAGAGCGGTATTTCGTCAAAAAGAATATTTTATTTTACTCCATGTTTGAAAAGCCAATATAAAAGGGATGCTTTCCATGTCATAGTGGGTTTTTAACTTTCTAAAATAGTTTTTTTTTTCTTTTCAAAATGTCTAAAAAGATAAAAAATTTCCTTTCTTTTTGTGCAGTTACTATTTTTTTTTTCAAAATTCTTTTTTACACTTATCGGTCTAAATTTCCTTGTGACAGGTATCTTAAAAGATCAATTTGTAGAGACTCAGATCTAAGTTTCTATATATTCAATACATATTTCTACCAAAAACTTGAAGATGCTTTCAATGCAAAGGTATTATTATTTCATATTTCTTCATACTAGGATAATACTCGCGCTACTCTGCGAATATTTCAGTTTTATTATTTATTTTGATAAAAAATGCATAGAATTAATCAAAATAAAATTGAAAGTAATTCGTAGTACATATATAATATAGAATGATTATTGAAATTTTGTCTATAATTCAATTTACGTTTCCCTTTATTTGTTCTACTTTTGTTGACAATTCTTATTGTGCCACATCACCCAAATTATTTCGGCCATTAAATGTTCAGATTTGGATGAATCCTAACCATTCATTGTTCATTGATTTTTTATGGTTGTAATATCTTTGTAGATTTTTGTGTGTCCTTAATTTTACAAGGAGTTTTGAGCAATTTTAGAGTGTCACATTATTTTCACTTGATGATGTCGAGCAATATTATTGGTTGAATGGATTGAACTTCTTACATTTATCTCACATTTATATGCAAGTTATAATATTTTTAGTACGGAATTATTACATAAATGAATGGCTCAAAAGATGTCAATTAAAATGAATTATTTTAAATTAGATGTTTCGAATTTCTTTCCTATTCTCTTTTCTTTCTCCTCTTTTCAGTAAAAGAAAAGAATAGTAATCATTATTTAAGTGTCTTTACTAAAACCGTATATAAATTCATTTGTTTTTTTCTTTATATTGTGCTCATATCAGTATAATTCCGATATAATTTTTTTCCCTTGATTGAATGTATGAAGAATTATAAGCGATTAATCGAATTTGTCAAGTGCATCACAAAATAAAGTAATAATATTTTGTAATAAATGTTATTTTTTCTTAATGAGTCTTCTTCATTAAAAAAAAAAAAAGAAGGTATATCGAAATTAATATTTTTTAGTTGAAGAGAGTATTCGCCACTTTCATTTTGATAGTAACAGAAACTTCATTTCACAATCTTTTGACTTATTATTATATATACAATTAACTAACTTGTTGTGTGTAGTGATTATTTTAATTTTAATTAACATCAAATATCAAAACTCATAGCATAACGCGAGACTGCTCCTAGTTATTATTACATTAGATTACTTCATATTGAATTATAGCCAAAATTATGAAATTAAGTCTCATTCATGTTATTAAACACACACAAGCTTGAAAAAGGGAAATCAGTAGCAAAACTTTTATTTAGTTATTACCTTTTCTTTTCTATTCTCATTATGAAAATGTGTCTAGTTTATAATTTTATGATTTTTGTGGCTTTTTAGGCTGATAATGACCTATTTATGAAACTAAGAAGGTGGTGGAAAGGCGTTAATATATTTGAAAAGGCTTACATCATTTTGCCAATTCATGGAAGGTAATTTGTATATTTCCTTTTTTGTCTCGTTATTTTTATGTTTAAGGTTTAATTAAGCCTTATATTTGTCCCAATTAGGCTCAATTAATCAATTGAATATTGAAGAGCAAAATCAATTAATTAAAATGCAAATTGGGAGAGACAGTTCTTTTTGCATTAAATTCACGAATAAAATCATCAAAAACATAAAATTACTTGAATCAACAAATACAATATGAAACATAAGCAATTAATAATCTTTATTTTTGTTAGGATAAATTTCGTAAATTCCTTTTAAACTTTTGCTTGTAATCTCCCCCTTTTTTTCGCATCTTCCTTGCTTATTTTTCCACTAGACCAAATCCATTATCCTCATTATTTAATAATTCCATTAGACACCTAAATATATTTCCCTAATTAAAATACCAAAATTTTATTATATCTTATTTTTAGGATGCATTGGAGCTTGATAATTATTTGCATACCAACAGAAGAGAGCAAATCTGGACCGTTCGTTCTTCATCTCGATTCATTAGGATGCCATTCTAGTCAAACTATTTTTGATAGAATTGAGTGGTACGTAATTTATTTTTATTATTTTTCATTTTGGTTAATTATATATAGCCATATAGACTCAATTCATTTTAATTACAGGTGCAGTAATGATATATATTTAGACTCAATTTGTTTTGTTTTATATATAGTCCCAATTCATTTTAGTATATATTTATCCCCAATTTTCATCATTTTTAGTTTAGTTATATATATTTCCATTATATTCATTTTGGTTATATAATACATACATATTAAGTTATATTTATAAACTTGATACTGTATTGGTTAAAGTTTTGTTGGTACGGGCTGAATCACGATCTTTTGCTCATAAAAATGATATTAACGTTATTTTATTTCCATTATTTTTCCTTCAAATTTTTTATTTCCTTTTTTGACTCATTATTTTTATTATTTTGTTGTAAAATCTGATTGATATTTCATGATTTATATCAGGTTTCTGAGGAAAGAGTATAAACTTGTTGGTAAAAGTTCCCCTCAAAGTTTTATCAGTAAAATCCACAAAGAAAAAGTCTCGGTAAAATATATAAATTCTTAGTTTTCAGTCATTTATTTAATGCACATTAATTTAATGCTTGCATTTTTTTATTTTTGTGTTTTATTAAATGATATATTTTCTCAGGTACCACAGCAAAAAAACGAGTATGATTGTGGCTTATTTGTGCTTTATTTTACTGAGCGGTTTATTAGAGAGGCTCCTGACAGATTTACATTAGAGAATATTAGCATGGTAAGTTCAATTAATTTACATTTTTCTTTTACTTTTTATTTCATTAAGTTAAATACTTGTTTCTCTATTATTTTTCTCATTCGATTTGAACTTGAACCCTCTTTATTTTCTCATGTTTGTAAGTTAATCAAAACATATTCATGTTTTTATTCACCAAACATAAGTACAAAAAATATAAACAAAACAATCAAATGATATTTCATGATATTTCCATTTTGGTTGAAAAAAAATTCCATTTTCACCCAGTTTATCATTCATTAATTTAAATTTAACAAATTTCAATTCAATTAATTTTCTTATTGATTTTTTTTAAATCATTTTTTTTTATTTTATCATTTTGCAGTTCAACAGAAAGTGGTTCAAATCTGAAGAAGCTTCCAGACTGAGAGAAAGAATAAGAGCTCTGTTAATAGAAGAACTTGAAAGCGTCAGATTAGAAGAAGATGAAGATGATATTAAATCCGACTCCATTTCTGACATTTCAGACTCCGATTAGAGATTTCTCACAATTCACAGGGCTGAATTTTACAGGGACAGGACGACATTAGTATAGTATAGCTATTTTTTGGTTTGAAGATGTGTGTTCTCTGTGCCTGTAAAATCAGACCTGTCAATATCATTTCTACTGACCTGTTAGTACTCAGTTGCGTTTTGTTGCTATGACAAAAAATTTGTACAGCAAGACTGCCCCGTTTATAAATAGTTCTCTTTTATGCGACTAAAGAGATAAAAAGAGAAAGATGCAGTAGTGTTTAATTAATGAAGAAAATATGAGAACTGATGGATAGAGCAAGATGATGATAACTCAACATTATTGACTACAATTATGTTTAGAAATCTACTAAATAGAGAATCAGATGCATAATGATTAATGATTAATGTAGGGCCTTTTAGCAAAGCCACATGATAATTTACTTTCTCACCACACTTAGGGGTGTTCATTCGATCGGTTCAGTCCAAACCGAACTAAATAAGACAGAACCGAATTAAACTAAACCGAACTAGATTGGAACCGAACCGAACCGAATAAAGATGGAATTGAAATTTAAACCGAACCGAATAAACTGAATTTTATTTCGGTTGAACCGGATTAGAAAGAAATCTATATAATAATAAGTCAAATTAATAATTTTTATACTAAATAATGACCATACTAATTAATATTTATATGCTTAATCTAAAATTAAGATTATATTAATTACAAATTAGCAATTTTATATGTAATTCGGTCGGTTCGGTTTATTCGGTTTTTCTAAACCAAGAACTGAATCGAACTGAATTAACCAAATAACTCAACCATTTAAACCGAACCGAACCGAACCGATTTGAGTGAAAAACCGAACCGAATTAACCGAAATCGACCGGTTCGGTTCGGAAACCGAATGAACATTCCTAACCACACTCCAATTTTTTTAGCGAAATAACATATAGAACAGAAAAAAAAATGAAAAAAACTTTATATAAAATATATTTTCTTAAAAAGCATATAAATAAAACACAATATATAAAAACACAAAATGGTGTATATAAAAATTATACATAGAATATAAAAACTATATATAAGACCACAAAAACAACATAATTGATAAACGTATATAAAAACAAGAAAAGTATCTAAAATATTTATCTTTAAAACATTATATATAGTAATATATATAAATAAATAGTATATAAAAGCAAAAAAAATAATATCTCTCGAAATAATATATAACAAAAAATAATATACATAAATCAACTATATCAGGTGATCAAATGCTATCCATTGTCTAGAATGATATAAAAGTGATATATCCATTCATATGTATTACACATTTCACCTTGAGCAATTTTCCAGAAATCACTCGGAAGTTAAACTGACCGTAGTAATCTCACGCCTTCATCTCTTTCTTCCCACCAAACCAAACCAACGGATAACATAACCTTCTTTTTTCCATCTCGCCATGGCCACCTTACTAAACCTCACTTCCATTTCCAAACCCCCTCTCTTCCCCTTCCCCAAACCCCAACGCCTCAAACGCCGCACAGTCGTCGCCTACCTCGAGCGCAACCCCAACTCGCCCGCCTCCATCGCGGCCAAGCTCATCGGCGCGCTGCCCGTCGTCGGCCTCGTCGCCAGGATCTTCAACGACGAGGGTGGCGTCGGCGATGACTTGCTCGATTTCGCCGAGTTTAGAAGGAGGGTCGGGAATAAGTGCGCGGTGAATGATTCGCACGCTTTTTATCTCTTCAAGGAGCGACGTGGCCCGGTATGGATGTTTTGAGAATTGAGTTTTGAATTTTTTGTTGGTTTTTGGGAGTAGTAGCTTGTTTCAGCCTTGATTCAGCTCACAGTTAGCCTCAGTTTTGCGATTGGATTGAATTTCGAAGTCTTTTATTTGATTTCTTGGTCTAGTATGATGTTTCAGCCTCAATTCAGCTCTCAATCACTCTCAATTTTGCAATTAGAATTGAATTTTAACTCTTTTGTTTGATTTTTGGTCATAGACCTTGTTTCAGCTCTCAATGACTATCAATTTTACAATCCAAATCCAATTTCAATTCCTTCCCCAATTATCGCAATTCCATCTTTCCGCCTCAACCCATCTCCCAAATCATCTCAATTTCGCAACCAACCAGCAAAATCACAAACCCGAACTATTCATCAAACAGATTGAATTGAATTGTTTGCTAATATTTTGATATTTTTGTTAGGTTGGCGATTCGTTTTATGTGCTGATGTGTTGTTGGTTGGCTGCGGTTGGAGCTGGACTTCTCAAAACGGAAGAAATATATGAAGGCGTCGCGAGGCTTCGTATTTCGAATGATATTGAGTTTGAAGAGGAGACATTTCTCGCCATGATGACCAGTGCTAAAGAGGTATCTCTTTTTATTATTTAAAAAAAAGATTAACCTATGTAAAATGGTTAAAACTTACTTTTGTTGACATTCTGAACAAGCCAACTTCAATAATTACTAAATTGTAATGACAGTGTATTAGTATGCATTATATAACTTGTTCAAATATTATTCAATTTGAAGATGATCTATAGGCCAAAATGATTGAAACAATTGTATCTTTGGGCTCGTTTCACACCATTTTCATTTTTTTTTTATAAATGAAAATCATATTTTTATTTTTTGGTTTCAAAATAAATAGTTTTATTTTTAAAAATAATGATAAACTCTCGTGTTCAGTTTTAGGTTCCCGAGGCCAATTTCAAATTAGGGCCCCTAAATTATCTATTCTAAAAAAACTCAAATATAAAATTAAAAAATCATAATTTTTTACAAGATGAAAAAAAAATACAAAAATAGCAAAACTAAATTTCATTGCAAAAATGGATTATTATTACCTTGAGCATTTCTAAGAAGCAAAAGGATCAATCATCAAAAGAAATGAAGACGGAAGCAATTACAATAATTTCTAAGTCTAATAATTCTAAACCCCTAAATACTGGCCAAAATCAAACCCTAATTACTAACTAAAATTTGAATCCTAATTAAAATAACCCTAATTACACAAATATTTTCTATTTTCTAAACCCTGCTAAGAAACTAATTATTATAGTTTCTAAATCTCAATTAACCTCCTTATGAAAAACAATTTCACCAAAAAATAAGAAAAACAAGGACCTAAGTACCAAGTAAAAAGTCAGAAGAATCATCAGAAAAAATAAATTGACCAAAATTTTCACTTGTGAGAGGATAGGGAGGGTCTGCTCGTAATGTGATAAATCATTGTCTAATTATCAGTATACCAATTTCAATGTAATGCATCTTTCTCTATTTTTATTTTTGTAGTGTCGATCTATATTTTTTCAATGTGAACATGTCATTTTCGGTCTAAATATATTTTTTCAGTGTCAATATACCGTTTTCATTGCCATTATATTGTTTTTAGTGCAAATACTACTCCATTCAATATAAATAGTTAAAATGATGTTGGGTTCCATTCGATTTATCCATGTAAAAAAGTCACCAATTCATACTATTTTTTATCCATGTGAAAAAATCACTAAAACATGTTGCTCTTTTTCCCCATCATTTTTTAGAAAAGAGCGAAAACCAACAACCCAATGCCCCAAATCCCGATGGAAATCCGAGTTGAAAAAGCCTTAGAAGCTATTTACGTGTGTTGTTTTGGCCAAGATCCAATAGAAAACGAAGATATTAAACTCTTAAGCTCGATTCTCAACGCGGTTTTTCCTTCGGTGGGAAGAAAAGAGGTGGAGAATATCGTGAGGAACGTAAGTATGCAAATTAATGAGGGGTCAAAGAGTAATTTTCCGAGTCCGAAGAAGGTTTCGAAGCAGGTTATGGAGAGACAGTTGAAGGATTTAGATTTTTTGAGACAGAATCCTTTGAATTGATTCGGTTTTTGAGAATGTTTTTTTTTTTTGGATGGAATTAGTTGTGTAAATGGTTTGTTTTGGTTGGATTGCTGAAAATGTATAATTTGTGTAAAATGTGTTAAAATGGATTGTGGAAAATTGTAGAATGTTTTTTTTTTAAAGCGTGTAGGGTTTATTAGACATCAGTATGACTTAAACCTATAAACTATATATATTGTAAGATATACTAAATCAATAATCTAATCTATATATATTGTTATAATCATATTTGGCACAGAAATTTTAATTGATGATTTCAAAGCATTCAGTGATTTGAGGGTACCATCAAACTTCAAATATGTGAGGGAGGGTAGTGAATTGTGGAGGAGAGTTAAAATAAGTAGAGACTAATGGGCTGGAATACTTCTTTCTAGGTGGATCAGAGTTGGGCTTTTATCATTTGCCCATTCATCCAACAAAATTGGATTTTTTTTTTTATACCATTATTTCCCAAAATAAATCAATATTTGCCACTGTTTTGAAAATAATGTGGTAACTACCATTTCCGCCACTATTAGTGGCGGAACAGATAGATTTTCAGTTCCGCCAAAAACGGTCCATTTGACGTACTAAACGTGGTTAGTTAGTATTAAAAATCTTGTTCCGCCACTACTAGTGGCGGAACATGTTAAAATATTTCTTTACACCCCACTTAAAGATTAATATGGCTCATGAATGGGCAATTAGCGTAAAAATTGAAGAATTATTATGTTCTGCCACTATTAGTGGCGGAACAGGTGCATATTTCAGCCACTATGTTCCGCCTAAAAAAACCCATTTTTGTAACGGTTCTTTCCTAAAAACCATTACTAATTACTTATTAGTAACGGTTTTTTCTAAAGAACCGTTACAGAATTGTAAAAAAAAAAATCTATTTATGCATATTTGTAACGGTTCTTTAATCAAAACCGTTACTAATTACAATATTAGTAACGGTTTTTTCTAAAGAACCGTTACAGAATATACTATCTGTAACGGTTGTTTGCCGAGAACCGTTACTAATATGCAATTAGTAACGGTTTTCATTAAAGAACCGTTACAAATATGCATAAATAGATTTTTTTACAATTCTGTAACGGTTCTTTGGGAAAAACCGTTACTATTATGTAATTAGTAACGGTTTTTATTAAGGAACTGTTACAAAAATGCTAATAGATTTTTCTTTTACAATTCTGTAACGGTTCTTTAGAAAAAACCGTTACTAATATGTAATTAGTAACGGTTTTTATTTAAGAACCGTTACAAATATGCAAAAATAAATTTTAATTCTGTAACGGTTCTTTAGGAAAAACCGTTACTAATAAGTAATTAGTAACGGTTTTTAGGAAAGAACCGTTACAAAAATCGGTTTTTTTAGGCAGAACATAGTGGCTGAAATATGCACCTGTTCCGCCACTAATAGTGGCGGAACATAGTAATTCTTCAATTTTTACGCTAATTACCCATTCATGAGCCATGTTAATCTTTAAGTGCGGGGTAAAGAAATATTTTAACATGTTCCGCCATTAGTAGTGGCAGAACAAGATTTTTAATACTAATTAATCACGTTTAGTACGTCAAATGGACCGTTTTTTGCGTAACCGAAAATCTATTCGTTCCGCCACTACTAGTGGCGGAACAAAGTTGTTCCGCCACTAATAGTGGCGGAAATGGTAGTTACCACATTATTTTCAAAACAGTGGCAAGTATTGATTTATTTTGGGAAATAATGGTATAAAAAAAAAATAATCACAAAATTGGGACTTCAAATCAAACATTCATACTTGAACACGTATCAAAATCAAGAAAAGATGAAAATTATTGATATTGTGCTTTTTAAGTTATCTTACATTCAAAACGTCAGATGCATGACACACCCGTCACACAAATGTAGCTCTTTCATACAAATAATATATGAGCCTAATTTCAAATGGTAAATGCACAAGTAACTTCTCCTAGCGTAATTTAAATTAATTGCATACTTGGGGAGAAGATCACTTATTTCTTGGCATCTCCTTGTATAAAAATGCATCCATAATAAAAGGAACTTTCCAGAAATAAGTGATCTTCTCCCTCAATTTGAGAAGAATCTTTTGAATTTATTTCATCAAACAGTCAAGATACAAGTAACTCATTCCATCAAAAGGAACTTTCCAGAAGATTCTATAACTCAAACAGTCAAGTTATGAAGGTCTTCACTCTAAAAAACATTATAGAATCTTCTGGAAAGTTCCTTTTCCCAAAACTCTCAATTTGATAGTTTTCTGGAACTCATATATCCCCCGTCTTTATGCCAGATCCAAACAATTCGCGCAGGAGTTTAACAATTCGGGATGATAGTTGAAGGATTTGGAGATTTTGAGAAGAATCCTTTGAATTGATTGAGTTGAGGCGGGTTTTTTTAATGGAATTAACTGCGTAAATGATTTGTTTTGGTTGGTTTTTGATTGATGGAAATATATAATTTGGGTAAAAAGTGTCAAATGCATTGTGGAAATTATGGATGATTTACAAATTTCTCTAATTTTATTGTTTCCATTTGTGGGGAGGAAAGTTCAACAGTTATGAAGGATTTTGGATGAAGATTAAATATTGAAAATCAGGCAATAGATCTTACTCTTAAAACCCAAAATTTTAAATCATTAAACACCAATTGAGTGAAGTATTGTTCCATTCTTTGTTAACATAAATTTCCTCAATGTCTTTTAAACCATGCTGATTCGCAATTTAATTGGACATCTGCAATCCCCAAATTTAAATATCCATTTAAACAAATTTACTATAAAATTTTCATTGAACCAAAATTTCATGTATACTAATACAGTATAAAAAGATGGATATAATATCATATACATGGTGTACAATGATTGGAATATCATCCAAACCTCATTCCCTAATTTACAAAAATGCTTAGAACTATTTATGCCTTTATGATTAATTGATGGAAAGAGCATAATTTAAAAAGAATTTTCAAAATAATGGAGAAAAAAAAAACATATCTCAAGTCAATAAATCCTACATCTTTTATTCACAACAGAAATGACAGAGTGAAAAGCTTAAACTTAAAAATGACAAAATTTCAAAAAGTGAAGTCCTTGGACAAAAAATGTTGCTTATTGGAAAGCATTGCTAACTAAAAGGAAAAATAAAAAAAGACAAAATAACAACGAAAAAAAGCATGCTTAAATTAAATGCTCTGAATTTTCCTGTTATAGAGTCGACCCAAGTCCTGCAACAAAATAACATAAAACAAAAATTTAATATCAAAAAAATCAAAAAACTTCACATGATAACATTTTGAGTTCTACATTAAAAACTTTACAAAAATTCAAATATACCCCAACGAAACCTCAAAAATATCATATACCCAT
Organism: Juncus inflexus; assembly: GCA_024447665.1. NCBI lineage: Eukaryota > Viridiplantae > Streptophyta > Magnoliopsida > Poales > Juncaceae > Juncus > Juncus inflexus. The sequence goes on from JAJHPC010000018.1 coordinate 6,911,234, forward strand.
CTAAAATGAGAAATATCATCAACAACTTTTTCTCCTTACTTTTCAACAAAGTTCCTAAACTACCCTTTTTCTCTCACTTATTCAAGTATAAAATTATAAATAAAAATGCAAATATCAAATTTACCCTTCCAAAATCCAAAATGTACCACTCTAAAAGAAAATGTCAAATTTATCCTTCTTAAATCTTACCGTATGTACCCACCCAAATCTTGTATACTCTGTATTTGGAAGGTCAAATTTGATATATTTTGTACAATATACTATTTGCAGTTTTAGAGGGGGTAAATTTGATATTTTGAAATTTCGTAAGGGTAAATATCAAATTCCCCCAAAAATAGTTAAAAGGAAAAAAAAGAGTAAAGAGTAATTAAGGATAATTAGGGTTTAGTTAGGGTTTACCTTCAGAAAGCCAGGCCCAAGTTCCCGGCTTTTGAGAGAGCATTGAAGTGAGTAAAACCGAAGCAGTAATACTATGTAGAGGCATTAATGACTCAACATAACTCAATTCCACTGGTGCCCTAAAAATGCATTTAGCACCAAGAAATAGTAATTCCACAAATATTCATGAATTCATGGTACTCACAAATTTAGCCTTCAATCAGGGTGTAACTATTCTAAATTGTTTCTATATTTTTGTTAAACTGAACAAATTAGAGCAAATTTGATGCAAATTCAGCGAAATTGAGTATAATTGTTTCTATATTTTTGTTAAACCAATCATTCTGCAATCAAAGGTTGATTGAACTTTTAACAATTTGTGCGAATACTTGCATTTTAATCTTTACGCCATAAAAAAGCAACTCACTCCAACCTGCATACTGAGCTTCGAAGCTTGGGCCGACAAACCCTGGAAAAACTTCTCGCCGTAGGAGAAGAAGAAGAAAACAATCCCTTCGAGAAGCTTCTAGAAGAAGAAGAACGGAGGACCATCAACGCTCTTCTAGCGCCTCCCATTGTCGCCATTGCTGCTGCTCGACACGACAAAGCTTCTCACTCGGAACGAAAGAAAGAGACGAGTTTAGTTTAGGCTTGTTTCGTTTCGTTTAGTTTGGGCCCTTGTGGATTAGACAAGTCCTCATCACATCACAGAACAAAAGAAAAAGGGAAATTTACAAATAATCCCTATCTTTCCTGAATATTACAAATAACCCCCTGTATTTTCGTTTATTACAAGTAGCCTCCTGTCAGAAATATTTTCTTTACAAATCCCCCCTCCATCCATTTTTCCATCCGTTTAAAGTTTAATTTTTTGAAAATGACCAAAATACCCTCACCTAAAAGAAATTAAATAAAAATAAAATAAATATAAAATAAATAAAAATATAACAAAATAATTATTTAAAAATAAAATTAATTAAATAGAAATAAAATTAATTAAAATAAATAAAATTTAAAGAATAAAAATAAATAAATAAAGTTTAAAAACAAAAATAATTAAATAAATATAAAAAAGTATTCAATACAAATTAATTAAAATAATAAATTAAACAAAATAAAATAATTAAAAAGCTAGAAATAATAAAATACAAATACAAATACTTAAATAGAAAATAAAAAATAAAAAATAAAAAATAAAAAATAAAAAAATTAAATAATATTAGATAATAATTATTATTATTGACACATGAAACCCTCATTATCAGTGATGAAACTTTATAAAAACCGAGGCTGCATGCTGCATATAAAGTTCCCAGAAAAAATCCCAGTTGCCCGGGCTCGAACTCGAGCTCTCACCTTTGTTTGAGTGGTGGGTTCTTACCAGCTGCGCTAGCAGTGCTACCCTGAATGTTCTTATGCATCTTTTCTTCCATATCCAAAAAGATGCAGATGCAGATGCTAATTGAATTCTTAGGTCTAGATCTCCTTTTTGTTTTAGGATTTCAATTGTCTAAATAAGTAGAAGATTTGTATTGTGAATGTGCAATCTTGGAATAAATGTAAACACGATTCAGCCTCCTTCATACACAATAGACATATATTTGGCAAAATGAAACCTCTTCTGCCAAGTTGATCTATAGTGGGTAAGATATCTCTCACTAGCATCCAAATAAATATTCAAATTTAGGTGGCACTCGGAGCTTCCAAATAGTAAGTGACTTTATATTTTGGGTCTGCAGAAACTAATGTATAGAAAGATGCAGCTGTGAACTTGCCATTGGATTGTAGAGACCAGTCAACCATAGAATGTACTCGTTAGTGTGGAATTAATCCAGTCATTCCAAATAGTAAAAGGTTGTCTAATTCTCTTGTCGCTACATTTGAAAGAGGTAAGTTGAAAACCATCGACCAATTTCGTAGACTAAAAGCATCATTTATTGTGAGATTTTCATTATTGTCGACAAAAGAGAATAGGTTTGGAAATGATATTTGTAGTCATAACAATACTATACTATTGTATAAGTTTAAACTAACGAATATGTTGAAGATATATTAACAACTATTCAAAGAAGTGCTTTTGTTTTCAGTCTTAGCAAGATTTCTGTTTCTTGCTCTAACATAGGGATAGGGCAACATGTTTTATGCCAAACCTAAGAAAAAAAAAAACAGAACAAATAGCATCAATAATAAAATTTGACAGATACCATTAGAACTGAACTGGAGTATATCACTAAAAAGTAAAAACCAAGATTGCACCAATATTTCTACAACAGTAATATAACATTTTTTTTCTAATTACTCTGATAAAGAACCCAATTTTTTTTTGAATGAGTGATAAAGAACCCAATTTTATTATTTTATTTTATTACTATTTTTTTTATTCCGTGTTCCTATGTGGTATGCGTTATAGAAAAAACATCAGAGATAGTCCAAATTATGTCTAGCTTAATGTTATCGTAAGGTTTGTCAGGCACTATAATATGCAGGGAACTTAATCTACTAGCTCTTGTTTCTGTACCACGGCCGAGAATTTCATTTGACTCTACTAGCTCTTGTTTCTGTACCACGGTAGAGAATCTCATTTGACTCCTATTTCCGGGTAGGTACGAAAGAGACAAAATTAACAATGATCCTCAATCAAGGAGGAGGAAAAAAATAATGATCGCACTAGAATTAATAGCTTCTAAAATTAGATTCTAGATGGAGAGAGAATTTTAAATTTTATTGGAAGCTTACAATACTAGATGATGTAACTATATCTCTATGCATTTTTCCAGTCAATTGGCATTCAAATTTATAATTTCTTGATTTTCTCTAATATCACAAATTATAATGACAGAACCACCCTGTTCCAATTTAATTAAACTATTGATGAACATTAAATATGTATATCATAAGGGTACAAGTGATCACATAATATAACATATATTTCTCTACCCTCAATATTTTCATGAAAGCATCACTCATTAAGCATGATCCCAAATCACAACTTTGGTGCAACAATTGTTTTTTCCTTCCTATTCTTTCTTCGCTTCGCTTTTTTCATGCAACATGCATTGCGATCATAGCAGCCACATGACCAATAGAAAAAGTGGAAAGTACAGGCATTAATGACTCAACACAATTCAATTCAACTGGCGCCCTAAAAAGACATTTATCACCACAAAGGAAAACATTTAGTACCAAAAAATAGTAATTCAATTATTATATTCATTAATTAATAATATTCATAAATTTGATCTTCAATTGGGCTGTAACTATTCTCAATTATTCCTATCTTTTTGTTCAATTGAGCAAATTAGAGTATACTAGCAGGTACCCTCGCTCCGCATCGGCCTATGTATATGAAATATAATTTATGATGTTATTTATCTTTATAAAAGATAACTCGTACAATATGGAAATGTTTTATTATGCTTCATTAAATCTTTTTATTTTTTTGAATTGTTAACAAAAATAAAATTATAATTTATGATATTATTTATCAATTATAAAAGATAACTCGTACAATATGAAGATGTTTTATTATGCTTCATTGAATCTCTTCAAACAAAATAGGCTTATCATTTTTTTTGTTCAATAAAAAATAATAAATAATTAAGATAATATTTTGCAAAATAATAATTCAAGATATTATTTATATATGTTTCATGATACTGTTTACATTATTATTTTATATTTAAAGAAATAAGTTTTCCTATCTTATGTAAAATGCTATTTTTTTATTTTATATGGTTTCGTTTCGTTTAATAAGAGCTAACCAAAGAAAATAAAAAAGTTTCATTTCATTTTAAAATGTTAGAAAAAGTTGGGGTTTCCTTCAAAAGTTCTTTTAGGGGGGCACTTTTATGGATGAAACGGAAGTTATATTTGACAAAATTAATGAGTCACTTATTGATGAAACACATTCAAAATAATGATTCATGCTATAAGATATTACAAATATATATCTACATTTTTTAGTGGACCACAACTTTTTCAAAACTGGTACATAATCGATATAGAAAATCCTATAAAGTAACATATGAGAGAAATTCATAAACAAATATAGTAATAATTCCAATTTTTTATTTATTTGTAATCGAAGAATCATATTTCTAACAAATTTTAAATGAAGTATTTTTATTTACTTTATTTCTTCTTTAAATTTTATATACTATTCGATTTTTCTTCTTTATATTTTATATACTATTCAAAATAATAATAAATATGTATTGAATTATAATATTATATATTTAGTCCAAAATAATATTTTTTTCTTTTAACGTAATAAATGATGTTCACTATTTTATTTGAAAACAAGAAATAATACTCCAAGATAATCAGTATTTATTATTATTCATTTCAAAACAATAAATAATTTTTTTGAGGTAAAACAATAAATATTATTTAAAATAAATATTTTTGAAAACATTAAATATTATTTTGAAATAGTATATAAAATCTAAAGAAGAATTTTATATACTCTTTTATATTTCTTCTTTAGATTTTATATACTATTCAAAATAATAATAATTACGTATTGCATTATAATATTATATATTTCGTCCAAAATAATACTTTTTTTCTTTCAAATTAATAAATGATGTTCGCTATATTATTTGAAAATAAGAAATAATAATTCAAGATAATCAATAGTTATTATTATTCCTTTCAAAACAATAAATATTTTTTTAGGTAAAACAATAAATATTATTTTGAAATAGTGTATAAAATCTAAAGAAGCAAAACAATAAATGAAAGTAATTTATCTAAAATATGTTAAAAATTAGATTCTTAATTTATAATTAACAAAAGGGATAATTTCATATATGTCATTACAAAAACTCAAAATATCATATTTGCCATTACAAAAACTTAAATATCATATTTGCCATTGTAAAAACTTAAAAATATCATATATGCCATTACAAATCTTAAATATTATATTTGCCATTACAAAAACTTAATATACTATATTTGCCATCAAATTTACTCAAAACTTAAAATCATCCTTTTTTTCGTTCAAATTAACGTTCAAATCTTATAATTACCATTATACCCCTAAATTTAGTGAATGAATTAAATTTCATATTACACATTCATTTGATGATCTATCTCTCTCTCCATGATTGAAATTCATATATAAACAAAAATAATCTTCACTTAAATTTGTTAATCAAAATAATTTGATTAACAAATTATTTTGGTACAAAAGAGACATGTAACGAATTAGAGGAGATGAGAATTGATATCGTTTCTCGTTCATGGAGCATAAGAAAAATTGAAGCTACTAGATTCACTTATGACCTTCAATATTGAAATCATTTTGGTCGGGAACTAACAGTACTTGAAGATATAAAATACCATTATGTTTCTTTATTGTCGAGTTCTTTTTTTTTTTTTTTTTTTTGTAAAAAATATGAGCAACTTGAAGTCTCCCACGTAATTCTATTAATCAGAGTTTGTTTACAACCAACAATGATAATAGTGTTTAACGACAAGAACAAAAAGCCCTAGCCTTATGCTCAGTCCATCAAAAGAAATTAAAAACACTAAATTAGCTTAGGATTTTTATTTTGCCCGAGTCCTAAATGGATGGTTATTATTGAAAGCGTTTATGTTAATCTAATGGCAGCTGTTGTACCTCAAGTGTCAAAAATCAGGTCCCGCTGATTATCAAAATCATAAGAAAAGGTAAGAATGAAATTTCAGTCAGAAGGTTACTTTCATCTCTTCTCTCTCTTTCCTCTAGCTCTCCAGTTCCTCTTCCCTCTCACTCTCACTATCCTAGCACTCTAACGTCAGTCACCTTCTTCTCCAACCGTCCGACGACCACAGTGACGATGTTTCTCCTTTCGCTAGGGTTAACCTCCCCTATACCGTTAGAATAGTCACGATGTTCTTTGATCTTCCCTTGCTCGTTCGAGGTATGATCGATTCTTGCAGCTTTCACTACTCTCGTTTCTATCTATTATCACTCTTGCGATCCCTAATTTCAACTGAAGCACGTAATATCTCTCCTATCCTCTCTCTAACGGTATGATTGCACTACTTTCATCCGTCTCTAACTGGCACTTCCTTTTTTTACTGGTAGGCCTTGTAATTTCGAATTTATAGGGCATCCGTCTCCCATGCTTTGAATCTATTTAGCTGTTTAATACATATCTAATGGCAAAAAAGTAATTTTATCTTTTAATTTCTTAAATTTGATCTTGATTAGTTCCTTACATTCTCAAATTTATTTCAGGGTTGCAGAACAATTTTCAAGACTCTTCAATTTTCAGCTGGTGATACTTCAAAGTTATAATTTTCTAAAATTTTCATTATTTAGGCAAGGTGAATGAGAATGGAAAAGAAATTGAGGAAGAATGTGACAGCTCAAGGGATGAAGTGACAGTCTTTTGTACTGTTAAATCTTTTTAATCTAGTAATAGCATAATTTTGAATCTAACTTATGTACATCGTGTGCTTACATTATATTTATGAGTTATCTTTGGTTGCTATCTGTTTTCACTTCTCAATCATTATGTGTCATGTAATATATTTTTATTCTTTTTGTTTGACATATGAGTTTGACCAATTTTTCCATATTTATATTTGTAGGCTTGCTTTTAACATGCTAATAAAAGTCTTAATTATACTATATTTAGTGTTAATAAATCTTTTTGGGGTGACATACATACTTTTTGAGTGTCAATGTACCTTTTTAAGTCATAATGTAATTTTTTGAATTATAATATACCATTTTTATTATTTTCACCATCAATGTGTCATATTCATTTCATTGTTAATATATCATTTTATATGCCAATATACTATTTTTGGTGCTAACACGGTCATTTTTCTATAAATATGATATTAATTTCAATATATCACTTGAGTGCAACTACCTCATTTAGTATAAATTAGTTCAATTTTTTTATAATATTTTAGTTACTCAAAACAATTTCAGATATTGAGTGAATGCTATGTTTTTAGAACTAATGCCTAAATTTTTTCTGTTTTAATAAAAAAATTTACATATTTTTTAGTAATATATATGTTTTTCAGGTCATAATATATGTTTTTGTGTGTTTGATATACTATTGTTTTATTGTTAATTTAGATTTCTAAATGATATTATGTATTTTTGTGTCGATTTTATTGTGAGTATACTATTTTGTGTGTCAATATACTATTTAGTGCCAATAAGTCAATTTCGTAATAATATATATATATTTTCATGCTGATTTCAGTGCTAATATATTGTTTTGTGTGTAAATATATTGTTTCCGGTGTAAATAAATCATTCACATGATCAATGTACCGTATCCGATGCTGATATACTATTTTTAATGCTAATATCACCATTTTTGTAGAAATAAATATTAATGTTAATATATCATTTTAGTTCCAATTTTAATGTGAATACAATATTTTATGTTCTAAATACTCTTTAATGATGAAAATGAGAAGTGCATATCAAAAGAGATTTGGAGGGAGAGATTGAAACTAAGAGGGAGGGAAAGCATGTGGAAAATATGATGTGAAATGGAGAGGATGGTATGGAGAGGTGAGAACACAGTGCCAGAATAAGAAACAAAGAATTGAGTTATTATGTAATTAATTGTGTTATTAATGTTCAAGTTCCCAAAATATCATTTCTAATTTGAAAGGTCTAGAATTAATTATCATGTAATTAATTTAAAAATTCTCGGGCACTACATAAGAACTCATTAGCTTATAAATTACAGCACATATTTGTAATAATGATAATAATTTAGGGTGAGAGGAGTCATCTTGTGAGAGTATCTCGGGCACAAGTTGTGTCTGTATACTCTGTTAGATCTTTAGATTGTCGTTCTTTTTCCTTAATCTCACTCTACCCCTACCCGTCCTTTTCACCTTTTCGCTACATTTCGTGTCTATTGTATCTCTGCCCGCCATTGAATTCATCCATCAATCTATTGTCGTGTCTATTGTCGAGTTTTTTTTGTTAATTAAATTTATAATCACTTGGTTTTCTCTAATATCACATATAAAAATGATATGATAGAATTTTGTGCCGACTTAATTGAATTGGTACAATGATACTATACTAGTAGAGTTAATGAACCTTAAATTATATATTGAGAAGATCTCAAATGATCACACATTAAACACTATCAAAAAAGATCACACGTTAAGCACGAAAGCATCATTTAGTATGAGACTCTATCGCAAGTTTGGTGCTCATACCTTTGTCATCTCTTGTATCCTTCATCGACTTTTTCCACATCAACATGCATGATCATATAGCAGCAGTTGGGTGTGCATGCAGGGGGCGGAATCAAGGGGGCTGGGGGGAGGTCCGGGCCCCCCTATAAAAATAAAAGATTATTTTATGGTCCTTGTGTTCTCAGTAATATATTTTGTACCTTGATATTCATTTGGAGTGGAGTAATATGAATAAAAGAAAAGGAGGGTTATATAAGGGGAAAATGAAAGCAACTGACATGGAGAACTGACAGTACTCTGTGCCTCTGTAAATACAACTTTTTATTATATGTGGTAACAAAATAAGTAATATTTGAACTGAATTAGTGTAGCTTTATATAGACCACTCATTGAAATTTTTCTCTAATATTATATAGTTTTTTTTGAAAATTTTCTCTAATATTAGTTGCACAAATACCTTGTAGTTATTAGTAAAAAATCACTTTATTGTAGTATTTGTTTTTCAAAACTTCAAAAAGTGAAATGCCTCATTGAAATTTTCATTAATAAATTAAAAAAAAAAGAAATTACATATCAGTCGAGTTATTTATATATTACAGGCCATCTTTTTTTTTTAAATAGAAAAAGGGAAGGAAAAAGATGAAATGATCAAGCTTAATATTTATATATTATAGTATTTTGTTAATAACTACTAAGAACTTTACTTTAGCATATACCAGGTTAGTAAATTAATTATATATTATAAATTCGGAAGGAAAGAAAGAACAGAATCTTTCAGAAAGAGAGAATGCGACAAGACAGTCTATACTTATATAAAAGAGTAAATGTGCATGCACTTTTCCGACGGATAGCCATTCAGGTCTCAACAGCTGTGTGTGGTTTCAACTGAGAACAAATAAAATCTGAACAGCTGGTTGGGCCCAAGTTCACTCCAAAAAATATTGTTTAGCTTGTTTCATATTAAAAGGGATTAAGCCCCGACAATTGTTTGACACATAGCCATTGATTGAATGACACATGGCTGGGGTCCTAAAACTACAAAAATTAACTACACTCGGTTCACTAAAGGCAAGTCTCAAAATTCCTCGGTCCAAAAGGTCTACAAAATAAACAATTAATTTCTAAGGAATCTAAACACAATATAAAAACTTAATTTCGTGCAAAAAACAGGTTCACATGCACCAAGATTCATTCAAACGGCGGTTTATATAAAGGTTGTCCGCGTTTAATTTCTCTGAGTTGGAAGAAACGCGTGATCAATGTGAACACTTTATAGAAACATTTTAAATGACTAAACCCGGTTCATCAACACCATATCACTTGCAAAACTATGGTCCACATAAATCTTCTCTACACTAATTTTGTTATGGGCTTGGGCTGAAATCAATATTTTATAGTATTTGTGATATCACTAATCTTACTTGTTATGTAGAGAGTCATTTTACTGTCAAGAAAACGACCCGTTTAGAATATTTAATATTCACACTTATATTGTGATTCATTTCAAAGAAATTTGTTGCATGTATGAATTTTATTATATTTCTCACAAACATATTATTGATATATTTTAGTTACCATATGGTCTAAAATAACGTAAAAAAGATAATCAAATTTTCAAGAAAATATTATATTCAGTGTATTATGGAGTTATTTTAACAATTTTTCTAATATTATATTATTGATGGCCAAACATTTTCATCAAAAAATGATAAAACATGAGTTTAATAATATTTCTTCCTTATAATAACTTCTATGTCAAGAGGTACATGTTTTATACTTAAATGAACTTATAGTTTTATAACAAAACAATTACTTAACAAGTTAAAATCAACCTTAGCGACTACCCTCGCTCCGCTTAGGATACGATACTCTTCAACTTTTTTTTTTTTTTTGAGAAAAAAAATTTAGAGCTTAGTATTATGTATTACTTCTCAAGTACCAAAAATTTAAAGTAGTTAGATCTTTGAGTCATTGAATACCAAAAAACTTGCACTCATTTAAATTTTTTCTTGACCTCTTTTGTTCTATATTTAATTGATTTATATTCCTTAATATTTTTTAAATATAAAAAAACTAAATATTTTAAATATCAATTAATATAATAAATAGTATATACTTAACACAGTAATAATAATATCATACATCGTTTATTATTTTCTAATAAAAAATGCAAGAATCTTTAAATCAATGGTTAACATGTAATTAGCAAAATAAATAATATCTAATATATTAATTAATGTATTAAATTAATATTAATTAATATTTTTAATGTAATTAATATAAAAGGTTAAAAGGGTCATTTAAAAATATAATTCAAAAAATATACTTAAAAATGACTCACTATATTGAATATCATAAGATTTGGCCATAGAAAATGAAAGTTTTGACGCATGTAATATTTGTAGTAATTTAATATGTATTTAATGTAATTAATATAAAGATTAAAATGATTATTAAAATGGGCCACCCGTAGATGACCCGCAGATTTCCTTCTGCTGTCTGCTTTCACTATGAGATGGGGCTTTGGTTTTTTTGTTCTCTTTCTTTTTAATGTAATTAATACAAAAAGTTAAAAGGGTCATTTAAAAAAAATAATTTAAAAAATATACTTAAAAATGACTCATTATACTGAATATCACAAGATTTGAACATAGAAAATGAAAGTTTTGAAGCATGTACAATTTCTATAATTTGTAGTAATTTAATATGTATTTAATGTAATTAATATAAAAGATAAAATGGTCATTAAAACAATATAATTAAAAAAATATACTTGAAAGTGACTCTCTATACTGAATTATATAATGATTTGGCTACATAAAATCATAAAGTTGACACATGTCAACATTCTAGCTCAAATTGAGCTTTGTATATAGGGGTAATACGTATTAATTTTTTGTATAAGGTTATTTCCTTCATAAATATAAAGTTATTGTTCTAAATAACTTTGGCAATTATACTAAGAAAGCCAAAATGTCAAAAAGGTCTTTACTTACTTTAAAAAGTCTCTTCAATATTAAAAATATTATATTTATCTAATTAACTTTTGTAACAATATTACACAACTTTCTTAAATTTTCTATAGTGTATAGTGTTTTGCATTTCGAGAGTAATGTTTGCGTACGCAAATTTAACATTAAATAATCAAAATCTGCTTTAAATGTTTAACATCACAATCACTGGAATAAAAAAGTGAATTGAAATAGTCTATAAAAACATGGAGAGAATGAATTGGTGCAATAATTAGGTCAACAAGTACTTGTCTGGATTTCTTGTGGTGCATATTTATGTACGCCACAAGAAATGTTATGGGAAATGTCACAATAATTTTTAATAAGAAAATATTTATGGTGTGTTAGACACGTGTCTTGTAAATGTCCGAGCAACATCGGTGCTCGACACAAACGCGGATAAATTTTTGAAATGTCCACACAACATAACTAGCAATCGATACCATGTTAGATATGATCCAACTTTTGTTGGATTACAGTCATCCAATTTAATGTTAACAATGTGATTTCTTTTTTAATATTCTTCCTTAAACATTGTATCTAACTCCGTTAGAGCGAAAAAAGGAAATTATTATCTACTATCTATTTAATAACAGCTAACGGTAATTACAGAAGAATTTATTTCTCAAATATGAGGTGTACGTGTACATGAAAGCAATATCAAACAAAATAAAATAAGTCATTAGTAAAAAAAATTTAAAAGTTTGATAATTGTTGAACATATTTTGCAAATAAAATGAAGAAAACATAAAATTCTCAAAACATAATATATCAGATATGAAAAGAATGACTAATGTAACTGTAAGTAGAACTAAAATATAAATTTTATAAAAATTGACAATACAAAGACGATAAAAAGGTTATATTTTTACTGAACAATTTAATATAGGCATTCTGACTTTCAAGTAGGATATTCAAATGCTTCGGTTTATTCGGGAACCGAATGAAACTAGTTTTTTTCGGTTAAACTGATTCGATTTTTCAGTAATATTGGTTCGGTTCGGTTAAAAAAATGGTATAGTTCGGTTTTGATTTTTCCAAACCGGTTACAACCGAACCGACCTCAATCAAAAGTTGTGCACGGATTCACTAATTCAAAATCATAAAATGATACAAAATATTGTATGTCTATGATGTAGCACTTATTAATCCTTTCAGAGGAGTTGTTCCATTTTTGAAAATATCCATCTTTCATTTAAGAGGTTATTCTTGGTCTATTCAAATGTGGGTGGGTTTTCTTGTGACAGTACAAAGACTTTTGATTTTGGAATCGTAGACATGTTTAGATCTTTTTTAACTTGAAATTAGTACAAATTTATGTGTAACATCAATTTGTACTCTCTATTTTTTCATAAACACATGTTATATATCTTATAAGGTTATACAGGATATGTCCTCAATGTTGAAACTTGGAAGATGCATGCTGTCAAAGTCTTTTCAATTCTCACCTTCTTTATTTTTTTCATTTAATATTTTAATCTATACTCAAATAAAGTAGATTTTGGAATCATATGCTATAGCAGATTAATTTTGTAGCTTCAACGGTTATGTAGTCTGTGTATTGACTCACTTATATTGGAAAGACACATTAATTTATAATTCTACACATGCTACACATCCTATACGGCTATAAATGATATATTTCACTATTGAAAAATACATTCTTTTCTGAAGAGTCCATTCATCTCCTTTATTTTTTTCATTTAAAATTTCAATCTGTTTTCCTGAGCAAAAAAAATGAATCTCTAATGAAGGAAACAAATCCTTCTATCTACGGAGAACTTCAAATCAATGATCATCTAGATTGTTTTATTTCTGGATTGTGTTAGACAAGCTTTGGGTTTTTTCTACTTCCGGTTCTATATTCTATTTGATTTTCTTGTGTGAATATATTAGTTTGGTCTCTGATTTTTCCTAGATTTATTTTATTTATTTTTGTACTTTTTTCATTCTCAAGTTCATGGAATCGTTCTCTTTTTTTTTTTTCTGTTTGATTTCTTTGGCAAAAAAGGCAAATGATATTGTTTGATTTCTTTGAAAAAGATGACATATTATTGTTTGATTTCTTTGGAAAAGATGACAAATATTTTGTCTTCTTTCCGACATTTCCCTCACATATGAGTAGCAAGGTTTTAAAGTTCAGTTTAACCGAAATGAACACCGGTTCGGTTCAGGCCGAACCGACCAAATGAACATCCCTACTTTCAAGATCATTTGTTCGAGAAAACAATTGTGCTAATTTCAATTAATATACCATCTTTGCTAATGCCCCATTCTTCCGTTGTATAAAAGCACATAATATAGCTCAAACAAACCAACAAACTCACGCTCATCAATAATTACAAGGTTAATAACAAAATCAACAAAATTGTTCTTTTTTCATCTACATATCACAAAAAATACTGTCGCGTACCAAAAACAAGCAGCGCACACGTGCATCGCACGTGCCGGTACTAGTAATTGAAAAAGCAAGATCAAAATTTCAACTCTGGTCACAGTTTATGTAACATAAGGAGTTAGATTTCAAATTTTCTTATTTTTCTCTTCTGATGTAAATATTGTATGCTCACTTCCGCAAAAGAGTTTTTTTAATTTCAATACAAGTCTCAGTAGGCGTTTCGCCTGCTATTAAAAAAAAAAAAAATTATATATTGTAAATGAATAGGTAATAAGAATTTAGTAATTAATTATATATTGTAAATGAATACTTAAATAATGCAAAATACAAGATAATAAATTTATAAGAAAGCTTCATAATTTCTAAGTGAACTACATAAGTAAGGCATTTGGGATATTTTTTTTTTGCCTTTGTTTTATCTTGGGTATCAGCCTCGCCTCTAACATTCGGCCCCCCTCGAGATTTATTTCTGGTTTCTCCTCTGGGTGCATGCAAATTAATATGATAGCATAAAAACTTATAGCAATACTAATGTTCTAATACCTATTCAAAAAGTTGAGATGTGCTTTTATTTTAGTCTCAACTGAATTTCTTCTATTTTTTTGCTCTAGCCTTGGCATGTTTTATACTAAACCTAAGAAAAATACAGAATAAATATAACTTGCAACAATAACTTTATGTCACTAAAACTAAGCTTGCACCAAACATATATAAAAGAATAATATAACAAATTTTCTAATTACTCTGAAAAACAACCCAATTGATCATAACATTGAAAATTTCTTCAGTTAAATATCAATTGTATGTAATTAACACACATTTCAATATACTTACCTTTAAAATATTTTCTTTGTGCATCTTGCAACGGTCTAATTTATTCTTTGAATAAAAAACAATTAAACAAGTTTTGAGTAAACAATCATTCCCTTTTTCGAAAAACAACTCATTAACATTTATTAATTAATTTATTATAATTTTGTTATTTTCGTTCTCTTGATGCTATGTACTGTCACAGAAAAACATCCGAAATACATAGTCCAGACGTGTGTCCGACTTAATGTCCTCTTAAGGTTTGTACGACACTATAATATGAAAGGAACTAATCTAATAGCTCTTGATTTTTGAAGTTGGTCTAGAGTCCGCATTGAGTTCATATTCCGGAAGACAAACAACAATTACCAGTAATCCTTAATTAAGGAGGAGAAAATAAATTATACAACTAGAATCAATAGATTCTAATGGATATAAATTTTGTTTTTTTTTATGAATTTTTCATTTCATTAAATAACTTACTAATTACAGTTCTCTCACAGGGACTCAAACATGAAGAAAGAAAGAAAGGAAGGAAAGAAGAAAGCATACTTTTGCTTCTATAATCCAACAAATAAAAAAACAAAAAAAGAGGAAAAAAACCTTTTCGTTGGATCCAGTTCATCTGGCAAAGAGGCAGAGGCACCAACAGGATTTCCGAGGATGTCGATTCTGAGTCCGCGGGAGGTCGCCGGTGGGGAGATCATTGTCGTCGTCATCATCGATGCGTTTGCAAAACAGACACGAAAGAGCTGAAACCAGGCCAAGGATGAAGAGTGCGACGGCCACGATGGCGAACGTGTGCTTCTGAGTCCGACAACTGCCACGAGCAGCATGGCTCGCCAGCCGGGAGTGCAGAGTTTGATCTCAGCGTTTCGTTGGGTCCTCTGTCTCTTTGCCAAGGCAGGTCTCAAATATTCACTTGTAGCATACCATATTTCAATGAATTGATTTCTGCACAACAGTCTAATGGATAGAAATTTTTAAACTTCATTGGAAGCTTACAGTACTATATGTTGTAACATATCCTTATGCATTTTGTCAATCAGTATCTTGTTATAACTTCAATTTATGATCACTTGATTTTCTCTAATATCACAAATTAAAATGACAGAGCCATTTTGTGACAATTTTAATTTCCCAAATAGCTGACCCAATTGAATAGAACAGATGGAACTTAAATATTTATATCATACTGAAGGACTCTTAAGTGATCACATAATATAACATATATACCCGTCTTCTACCCTCAACATTTTCATGAAAAACCCAATTTCACAAATTTTGTTTGTGTTATTTTTTCTTTTTGTATCAATTTTTTTGCACCATGCATTGATTATATCAGCCGTATGGTATCCCGTCTTCTACCCTCAACATTTTCATGAAAAACCCAATTTCACAAATTTTGTGCGTGTTATTTTTTCTTTTTGTATCAATTTTTTTTCTTGCACCATGCATTGATTATATCAGTCGTATGGTATGGCTGATACAAAAATATGGACGAATTTCTCTGCTCAATTATGAAACTCTCTATTCAACAAAAAATAAAATTTTCCGTTATTGCTGCTGGATTGGCTGTGGCGCTTGCTGAAAAACTAAGATGTTGTTTTTGAATGCAACTAAGCAAAATGTAGCTAATTCATTAAGCAAAAACGTAAGAGCGATTCACATATGTATAAAAACTGTATATACTTGAACTAATTCTGTTATAATAATTGTGACATGCATAAATTTGTTAAATTTAAAATATGACAATTTTTTTGGACTTAACAAACTTATTTACTAAAGAAAAACTTTCAGATGAAAAATGACCTTGCGAATTATTCATGCCTCCCCGGAAAAGAAAAATATTATATGCCCATGTAAAGAATGATCATATGTATTAAAAAAAAAATATGATATCACGACGTACTGCAGCACGCCGAAATCACGACGGACTGTATATACACCATTTTTTTCGCTTTTAAATATACTTTTTTCTATATATTTTTTCAATGTTTTAGACATATTATTATTTTTTATGTATTATTTAATTTTAAAATTTGTATAAATTGTTTTACCCCTTTTTAATATACTATTTTGTTTTCTATATACTGTTTTCACTGTTTACGTATATATTGTTACAAAAAATGAATTATATATATATATATATATTATTTTTCAATTTTATACACTGTTTATTATCTATATATATTGTCATCGTGATTTAGACGTGTTACAGTTCATCTTGTTATATCAGGTCTCTTAGAAAAATATCACTTTTATCTCTCTTCTTTGTTTCCTCGAAAAAATTATTTGCATAAACCCCTCTTATATCTAGAGGTGGAAAAATCTGACCCGACCCGACCTGAACGACCCGAAACCTGACCCGACCTGAACCCAAACGACCCGAGACCCAAAATACCCGCAACCCGAACGACCCGAGATCCAAACGTCCTGAAACCCAAATGACCCGAAGTGAACGACCCGAGACCCGAACGGCCCGAAACCCGATTGACCCGAAACCTGAATAACCCAAACCTGAATAACTTGAACTTGCATATAATGAATTAATAATAATACAGCTATTGATTTCACTGTTATGCTAGTATTATATATTACTTTATAATATCTTATTCTCTTTCTTATAATGTCAATATATTATTTTAGAAAATAATATATTAATTATATTAATTTCTAAGATATAAAATTTTATTTGAGACTTTTGAGTTCATCGGCCTCTTTTTACTTGCGCAAAATTGAAAATAGATAGATATTTATTTAATCAAAGATTTTTCATCACGAGTTAAACACAGTGTGTAACTAGAGCTGGTAAAATCTAACCTGACCCAAAACCCGACCCGACCCGATCAAAACCCAAACGACCCAAGACTCGAAATACCCGGAACCCGAACGACCCGAAACCCGAAATATCCGGAACCCGAACGACCCAAAACCCCGAGACCTGAACGACCCGAGACCCAAATGACCCGACCCATCCATTTGCCACGTCTACTTATATCCAGAAGTAACCTCAAGATATCTCAATATTAAAAGCAAGTCTTTATCAAGCCAAAACATTCATTAGTTTGCTAAATTTTTAAAATTATATTTATTTTAGAAAATTTATCAACAATGTAAATATCAAATCAAATATAAAATGGGTTTGTTTTCCTATATTTTTCTTAACGCATCAAACAAGCACATTATTCGTTTTTTTTTTTTTTTTTTTTTTTTGGAAAACTGTCCTTGTTGGAGAAGCATATCACGTTAGCACTGTAGAAGAGACACCTTATCATTATGTACACTAGGATGCTCGCGCTTCGCGGCGAGTATTTCAATTTAATAATTATTTCAATCTAATAATGTATAACTTGCAATTATGAAAATTCAAAATTAATGTTTGTGAATCCATAGTACATAATAATATATGAGAATTCAAAATTGCTGTCTTTGATTTTCTTATATCATTATGTCTTGACATATTATATTAGAAAAATAAATTAAGTATTAATCAGGCTTAGTTGAATGAGATAAAAAAAATGCAAAATAATTTATTTCGAAGATTTTAGTTGAAACTGCATAAGATTAAAATATAGATTATTAACTTTAAAAAAAATAAAAAATAAAAATTATATTTAATATTATATATATAGGAAAAATATATATACTACATAGAAAAATATAATATTACTCATTTTCTTCAAAAAAAATTGTCACGACTATTTTTCTTATTTTTTTAGATGTTAAAATTGTATGTATTACACATATGTTATTATGAAATACTTAATACATTAAGTAATATAATATAGTGGTCAATATTCTGAAATTTTGTTTGAGATGATAGTTCTCACATAACGGAGATATAACACTGAACATTAATCTAACTAATCATGTGATATTATGATAGTAATTTAAATTAAAAGCTAATATTTGATCAATTTTTTGATTCGACGGCGGAGAGAAAATTGATAATAGTTCTCTTGAGAATTTTCACAAAGTGGTAGAACAATATGATAAGAGTAAATGAGCTTATCATTATATTATATGTTTTTTAGATAGTCTATATTCATATATTTTATCAAGAAAAATGAAATTGAAATCATAACAATATGTCATTATGTGATATTGTGATAATAATTTAAATGAAAAGCTAAGATTTCAAATAGATCTCTTGAGAATGCTCAAAGAGAAATGAAAAATAAGATATAAGGTATAAGTTCATGAGCATATCATTTTTGTATATCTTCATTTATATAGTCTATATTCACATATTTTGGCGAATTTTTTTTTGGAACCATAACAATATGGAACTCAAAATAAATAAAAAATTCTAACAAATTTATATTTGATGATTTTTACATGAGAAATAAAATATTTCATTAAGAATTATAATTTTTTAAAGAAGAAAAGAAAAATTATTTATATTTTAATGAGTAAACTCTTCATTAACTATTGGTACATGTGAGATTGTGGTAATAATTTAAATGAAAATCTAAGATTTCAAAAAACTTTGATCCAACGGCCGAGATAATATTGACAATAGGTCTCTTGTGAATGCTCAAAGAGAGATGATAAATAAGATATAAGGTATAAGTAATGAGCATATTATTTTGTACATCTTCATTTATATAGTCAATATTCACATATTTAGCGGAAAAAAATTTGGAACCATAACAATATGAAACTCAAAATAAAGAAAAATTCCAACAAATTTATATGATAGTTCTCACGTAATTAGAGATATAACATGAAACATTAATCTAACTGACCATGTGATATTATGGTAATAATTTAAATGAAAAACTAAGATTTGAAAAAAATTTGATCCAACGGCCGAGATAAAATTGACGATAGGTCTCTTGAGAATGCTTAAAAGGAGATAAAAAAATAAGGTATAAGATATAATGAGCATATCATTTTTTTAATTTTTTTTTTATATAATATTTATTCACATATTTTAGCAAGAAAATAATTAAATTAAAACCATAATAATATGGAACTCAAAATAAAGAGAAAATTCCAACAAATTTATATTTGATGATTTTTAACATGAGAAATAAAATATTTCATTAAGAATTATAATTTTGTAAAGAAGAAAAGAAATATTATTTATATTTTAATGAGTGAACTCTTCATTAACTATTGGTATTAATAATTGAACATAATTTTGAACTATGATTCATTGAAGCCCTCTGATTATGATCTGATGGTCAGAAATAAATTTACAATGGTTTTCACTAAATCGGGGATGAAACAGAAAACATCAATTCAACCAATCATATGATTATGTTTTAATAACCACAAACATGTTGCCATAAAATATCAACAAAATTTGAGAGAATGAATGACTGAGATTTGACAAAATAACCGACGAACGGTGGAGATAAAAGTGATGATGTGGTCTCTTGAGGATGCTCAAAAATAGATGAAAAATAAGGGGTTGGGATTAATTTCATTTTTTATTTTATAAACTTAAATTTACTTTAACTTAATTTTCTCCAATATCCCAAATTAATGTGATATTTAACGATTTTATGGTAGTTTAATTATTTCAATCATAAGGGAGTGTAATTTATCATTAGAAAACTGAGTATAGTTTTAGAATCCAATTAAATATAAAAAACTTGTTGAAGTAATCACACATTAATAGAGCATAATAATAGCCAAGCTCCAATATTTTCATGAAAGTACCATCAATAAGCATGAGCATATATCACAAGGTTGGTGCCAATATTTTCTTTTATTTAGTACCATCTTTTATTTCTTTTCTAAAACATACTGTTTACCAATTATATATACGATTTATTACAATGCAATATACAAAATTCGAAATTTGGATGTGATTCATTAGATCCTCAAATTTTGTATGCATTTGTATACAAATAATTCGTTTTTGTAATTTGACATTTGAGTGTGAAGTCACTTCAGAATATCAAATTGATACCAGTAGAAAATTTTCGCAAGACATAATCTTTCCTTAACCAACAATTTTTTTTCATGAAAACATAATATGAAGGCCGTTTGGCAAGTGGAGTTAGTAGAATGGAACCAGATTACAAGATAAGGAAGTAAAAAGTGGAAGACTAAGCTAATTCCATGATTTGCTGAATGTTTGAATTACAAGATGCTGGAAAATATATTTCTTTGTTTGGTAGGTAGAATTTCTAGAATTTGCTATTATGAATATGGAGATGGTTATAGATATTTAAATAATTGTTTGATTAAGATTGACAATTAAAAAATAATCTATAAAACATAATCAAAACTAACAAACGATTAAAATATAATTGAATAAATCTTGCAATAATTGTGTTCTTGCATTTCAAAGCCTTCTAATAAATTACACAAAAAAGCTAAAGCATGTTACAATGTAAACTTATATCGGCTCAAAAAAAGATGATATGGAAACATGACTACAAATTAGACAGAAAATGAAAAATATTTTCTACGTTCCACTAGCAGCTCAAATGTCTAATTTTAAGGCCACGGCATTTTAATTGCTCCAGTGGAAGATGTATATGTATTTCGTTCATTTTAATGCCACGAGCTATTCTTCAGATGTTACTTCAGACATTTTAATGTGTATTAACGAAGAGCTCACATCTGTTGCATGAAATAAGAGCATAAAACCAGACTTACTTTTAACTTCCTAACCTTCAATTCGGATACTTACAAATGTTTTTTATGTTTTATGTAATTATAAGCATGAACAGTTTTTATCCCTTAATCATCTCTTTCTATACCTCACCTCAAAGCATCTTAGTTCTCTCTGCAAAATGGATGTAGAATTAAGATCAATGTATTAAACTAAAAAAGAAATAAAAATCAGATAATACCCCTCTTGAGTAGTAGGCCAGTAGGCATACTGTATTTTATTCTCGCAACTTATTTTCAGATATTAGTATATTATGAAACAATAGTGAAACAATAATGATGACCAAAATTATCTAAATAAGAACAACAAAATAAAATAGAACACATTAATGTAAACATAACTTACCATATCATATGAATATTAACAGGAATATTAACCTCCATCATAAAAATTAACATGTATATCATATAAATTACCCCTGGTATTAAACCTAAATATCAAATTTACATTTTTATCATATGAATTAACTCTGAGAAGGTATCAATTAACTCTCGAAATGTGGCAATGAGTCCTATTTTCATCTCAAGAACGAATCCCCAAAGTTATCGCTATTAAAAAGCATCAATAAATCCTATTTTTATCTCAAAAATTAACCCTCAAGAGGCATCAGTTAACCCTAAAAAACATCATTAAGCTTAAGCCTATTTTAATCCGAGGAATTAGCCCTCACAAATCATCAATCAACCTCAAAAGGCATCATTAATCTCTGTTTTTTCTCACGAATTAGGCATTCCGTTTCAATTTAAGCATAATTATATAAACAAGAGGAAAAATAAAATTCACACATTGAAGGGGAGAGAAATCCATGGTTCCTCATTGATTGCTACTGGAATCTTTATTTCACTAATTTTTTGCGAATTACATTTTGCCGCATCTATATACAAAGAAGAGGTTCTGGAAATACATAATTCCAGTTGCATGAAACTACCAAACAGGGAATAAGAGGTTTGCCGGATTTCGTAGTCCAAATTCCACTTGTAATTCTCTACTCCAAACAACGGAATTGGATGATTGCGTTACGAGTTAACTATGAGATTGAATGGGCCTGTGAATAATGGAGGTACAAGGACCAAGTGCTCTTATACCAAAATAATAAATAAATAAGCTTAAAATTCATCAAGTCCAAATATATTTTTTATACTTCTTTTAAGTTATCCTAGATTCGAAATTAGCAACAGAACATACATCAAATTGAAAAGATTTCATCTATCCAGAAACAAATGTTTTTCTTCATTTTTTTGCATATCAAATGAAAACTTAATAAAAAACTGTCACAACGAAGCAATAAAAATGATTTGACCACCAAAGAACTTGAGTGGTTCGTATTTTATTCTTCTAAACAATTACATTGATATTCACATGATTTTCTTCAATATCGCAAATTTAACATGATACGCAACAATTTTGTGATAGTTTTGTGAAGTATTTACCATCATTAAATAAGTGTACTGTATTTCATCAATAATAAACTGAAGAGTATAATTGATGAAACCAAAAAAATATTCTTTTCTTTCATAAAAAAAATTGATGAAACCTTTTATAACAGAAAACATAGTTGAAGTAATATCATATTAATATAGCAAAATAGTACCTCCCCCCTCCTTCCACAAATTGTTTTCATGAAAGTGTCATACATTAAGCATGAACAGTCGTATATCACAGGGTTGGCGCAACTATTTTCTTTCAATTAGCAATATCTTTTTTCTTTCCTTTTGAACACAACATGCATGACATATACTGTTTTCTTATTTTTCTTTACATACACAATTTACTAATTAAGTTTTCTATATATTTACAACCCAAGAAACCAAATTTCAAATTTGGATCTGATTTATTAGATCCCCAAGATTTATATGATTTATGTATAAATAATTTGTTTTTATTGAACCGATCAAAAGAAAAAATTTCAAGAAAAAAATCTCTTCTCTGAATTAACAAAAAAAAGAACCTGATAGAGCACGCCGGCTCCCAGTAATAACCTCCTTTTTTGTTGTGCAGCACTCTCATTACGCCCATAACAGTATATGTATCATCATTACTCAAACAATACTATAATCTAATAAAAACAGTATATAGATATGATATAACAGTATATATATCAGTACACAGATATGATATAATGGTATATACACGTGATATATTAATATGATATAACAAGTATATAGATATGATATAATAATATATAATTCAGACAAAACAGTATATATATAACACTATATAATTATATAAAATAACATATGAATATGTATTCTTGTGAAAATTAATCTACAACATATTCAAAACATATATATTCCATCCGTACGGTTGAAATTTGAATTTTTGATGATTTAATACGTATTTTGGACCGTATGTTTTTCACCCCAAAAACATACGTATGTTTTTAGTCTCACACACACACACACACACACACACACACACATATATATATATATATATATATATATATATATATATATATATATATATATATATATATATATTAGCCAATAAACAGTATATAGCTGTCGTGCTTACACATTTCTCACAAAAAAATTCTATAAAAAATTAAATAACACAGACTGAATAGAATTGGAAGATTACGTAATTAACTCTGATGGGCCTCTTAATTTAAGTTATAACTTTGTGAAGCAACATCAAAATAAAGTGCGATAACTGCGATAACTAACATATACTTACATGTTTTGTTCATCAACATATATTCCATTAAGAAAAATCAAGCAAATTTCTCATTAAAAGAAAAACCTGGCAGTTTATTATGATGTGTTTTATACTTGGAAACGTGAGTTATTTTTTGAAATTACTAAGAAAGTAGAATTTTATATAAAAACACGAAATTTCGTTTACGTATGAATCTGTACAAATAACATTTTCAAACTGATCTAAATCCTCAAATTCATTATGGGCATGTTTGATTTGAGGTACGTTAGAATCCACGTATTCACATATCCATGTATTGATATATCCATGGATCTTGAATATACAACTAGTTTGTTTGATGTGATGAATTAAAAGATCATGTATTTGAGAAGCTGTTGTTTGATTTTTGTCAAAAATCCTGGATTTAGAGTAGATAACAATAGTTAAATAAAATAGTTAGTTCGATGTATGAAATCAAATATATTTCAATCACAAGACTTGTTTTATTTAATAAATTAATTGTAACATAAATTCTAATAACATACCATGTTTGTACAATTAACCAACAACAAACTGGAAGTCCATATAATTTTTTGTAAAAGAACAAATTCTCCTTAGGGAACTCTATAATATTTTACTACCCACAATCAAAACATCAAATAAACAAAAACACAAGCTTGCCATTATTTATTCCTCAACAAATAAACTACTCCTCTACATTTGTAGCATAGCTCCCTATTTAAAATCACCATTCCATCTGTCATAAACCCGTTATTCATAACTGTTCTTGAAGCTTTTATCTTATCACCTAGAAATATAAGATGAAATTAAGATAAAAACAAAACAAAAAAATCTAAATTAAAGGAACAATTTAAATTAATCTGAAATCCAATCTAAATCTAATCCGAAAATGATCAATTAGTGCAAATATTAATCTAAAAGGAGATTTCATATTTTGAAAATGAGTATAGTCAAAATTGATTTTGAAAATTTTCACTGATAAAGCAGGGCAAAATGAGTATAGTCAAAATTGTTTTTGAATTTACGATCAGCATTAAGGAACAGGACTATTTAGCTTACAATATCAATTATATATTGATACATCTCAGTGTAAATCCTACTTAATTGATCAAGAAGCAACTTTCATGTGAATGTTTTAGCAAATTAGATAATTGAAAGAAAATAGAAAATCGTATTGTGACCCTCATTGTAAGAAAATTGGATAAATTTTACCAAGGTTTGTGACTGCCTATCTACACAAGTCACAAACTTTCATGTGAATTTTGGAATTTTAGAAAATTAGATAATTGAAAGCAAATTAGACAATTGAAAGGAAATTAGCACAAACAATCAGTTTCAATACAACTCAAAAAGAAAGAAAATAGGTTAGTGACTTGTGTGAGAGAGGGCTTTCGTAACGAGACAAGAAATCCACTTAAATACAATAGATAAGTGACGCTTGGAGAGAAAGCTAGGTTTTGGGGCTGATTTTGGACGGACGGGGAGAGGGAGAGACGTAGCCGGTGCGGAAATTATTTCGCACCAGAGACGAAATACAGGGACGAGAGAGTGGTCCGTGTATTTTCTGATACACAAATTTTGACTGGAGTACACAATTCAGGGATTTGTTGGCTTAAATACAATACATGAAGAAATCAAACAAGGAATTTTGAGCTGATCCTGTATTGTATTCTAAAATACATAACCCCTCAAATCCCTCAAATCAAACATGTCCGTGTTGTTTTATTTTTGTAACTTTGAAAGTTCAAAATTAACTTCACTGTTTTTTCTTCTTTATTCTACATGAAAATATCAAGATTGAAATAAAAAAGCAAAAATAGATTCGAACTCTTATAACTCAAAAACTTTGTACAAACTCAATAGTAGAATTTTTATTTGAAAATGCAATCATAAGATTTTCGAAAACAACCCTTCATACTTACACAACTTATCAGAAAACTCATTTTATGAACACATCCAAATACACAACATGCCGAGATATATAAATTGTAATAAATTGATTAAGAAGATAGCTTAATCAAACACTGTTTTGAGCCTCCCATACTTCAAAATCACATTTAACGAAATCATAGTGTCCACCAATCAGCTTCAGAGTGTTCTTTTTGAGCGCTTCTTTCACAAAAGGATACGTCATTAGGTTTTTGAGGGACACATTTACTGCTGCCTGAAATTTTATGGAAAATATGTTAAGTTTGTATACTCTACATGCTATTTTCCAGAATTTAAAGGAGTTATTAGACCTAATTGGTGAACAGTTTTTATTAAACTTGTGTAATTATCTATAGGGTGATCATGATTGACTGTCTTTCGCTTTCCAGATTGGCTCAATCATTTTTGGGAGGTTCATTTAATAATGTATAAAAGAGTATTTTTTTGAAGTATGATTAAGGTGCAATTAATTCAAACTTTTATATTCTCTTGAATGTTTGGTTCTTTTGGCACTTTGTCATTTAGTATTCATATTGTTCCTTATTGAATAGAGGCATCTTAGAGCTCAGCTTTTTTTAACAGAAATCCATCTTTATTAAAGAGATACCAAGTGTACTTGATAATTCTTCATTAAAAAACATGTTAGTTTAAAAATTTTAGAAGATAATGGGGAAACTCCACCAAACTTTTGGGAGAATAAGAAGATAATCTAAAGAAAAATAGAAAATTAAAATAATGGAAGTACATACCTTTTCACAATGTGTGAATTGATCGGAAAGAGGTAAAGTTCCATACTCCTTTTTCACTTGATTCCTAGCTGAACAACCAATTTTCACCCAATCTTCTATACAATAATCTCTACATGAGAGAAACAAATTATAAAAGGCTATATATATATATATATATATATGAATATGGCCCAAAGGCAATTATCAGAAAAGTGACACCAATGTATTATTTATTGTTGTAAATAAAATAATAACAATTTCAAAGCGATGTGAATTTTACATCAAAATGGTATATATTTTGTGCATTCGACGATATTTTCACGACAATATTTTGGCGGCCAAAATAATTTCTACTTAGAAAAAAATGTACAGAAGATTAGTAGAGCTTACGTTTGGTCAGTTTTGTCGTCAGCAATCGACATGAGACCCTTGATTCCGCCGCAGCAGCTGTGTCCAATCACCACAATGTTTTTCACCTTCACAAAATAATTCAAATTAATCATTAATTTTTCTGATTTATGTTTAATAAAATCTGAAAAACAAAGTATATGAAAGAAGAATTTTGTTATTTTTCTATGTTCCTTTTGACGAAATTGGTAGTGTTCTTGGCGTAAAGTACAAAATATTATGTTTTTTCTCTAAACTCATGATCAAAAACAGAGTTTTTTCATAATGACGCCAGCTCAAAAAGTTTAAACAAATTAAATAATAATGGCATCCGATTCCACATTATGTATTTAGAGTTCTTTTAAATTAATTATATGATGTATTTAGAAAAACTGGTATGGGCCTTAAATGTATTAAGTAGATGCACAAATATCTAAAAAGCCCCTACAGAATAAAAATATCTCATATACACTTCAAGAAAACTTCAAATATCATGGAAAATATACATACGTTGAAAGTTGATAAAAATGTAGTTTGATTAGTTTTCTAAATAAATGATATAGGACATATATACATGTTATTGATATGATTTTTAAGGATGTAACATTTTTTATATTTTGAAGGTACACCATAGTTCTAAAAATCAAATTCGGGGTCGGAATCATTCGTTGTCTGTCCAGTGGGAATCGCCCGACTCGGATCGGAGAATCGGATTTTTTTTTTTTAAAATCTTATTATTAAATAAAAAAATTGGAAAAAATATTTAAAAATATAAAAACAAATGGAAGAAACGAATAAAGTTTAAATTGTGTATATTTGTTATATTAATATCTATTTTGGATATTCAGAAAAGATACCTAAGATTAAAATTTTGCAATCATTCAAAAGTACATCATAAGAAAAAAGGAAAAAAAATATCATAATAAAGAAACACTAATTACTAGTAAATGATTTGAACAGTATAATATTTTTATTATTATTTGAAAAGTATAATTAAACAATTCAAAATATTGTGTAATATATTTAAATTCTAAATAATTTAAAATATAGTATTGAAATATATGGCCACAAAAAATTTGTATAAATATAGCTATTATATAATATTCATTAATCTAGTAATACTGTAACACACTAACGCTTTTCATTTATTGATTTACACCATTTGCCCCATAATATCTTACATCAAACATACTATCCAATTAAGTTTTGATAACATAGACTTTATTTAGTGTGGACATGGCCCAAGTACATAAAACATACTGCAAGTTTAATGGTGGGATGATACATTTAATACGGACCATATTTATTCAATTCTTCAAAATACCCTCCTACCCCTAATGTGTCTCTCCCAAGCTAAAAAAAATGGCGTTTCTCACTAAAAAAAGGGTTCTCACGCAAGAAACGACCTAATCAGCTAGATTCGATGAAGAATTGAACGAACCCACACCTATATAGACGACCCTGCACCGGCATCCATGCACTGCAAAACCGGGTTCTGACCAAATCAGGCCCGGACGATTCCCGACCCGACTCGGCGATTTTCAGAATCATGAGGTACACATGAAATTACAAGTTATAAAAAATAAGAAATAGTACCTTGAGGATACAAACAGCGTACTCTAATGCAGCTCCCACACACAAATACATCTTTTTCTGTATCCATCAAATAGAACCGGAAAATTGTATGAAAAAGACATGATATGTACAAGTTGGGTGATATGAGATATAGTTATTTGGAAAATTGTGCTGTTACAACCAAAATCTCTAAAACATTGTAATATTCTACCTGCATAAAAAATGGTATACTATTGTATTATGAGTATTGTTAGGGCTAATTTCTTTTTAGTCAAAATAATATTTCCAAAAATAATTAATTGGTCATATGTATGCAGTATACCTCATCGTAAGGAGGGATCAGACCAGCGATGTTTCGGACGGTGAAGGCTTCTCCTGGTGGGAGACTTAAAAAAGTGGATGGACAAACCCGCGAGTCCGCACAGGCAAAGACCATGAACTGCAACACGAACAATACAAATCAAAACCGTGAGAAAATATCATGTATTTTAATGCGTCTTTCGTCAAAAAAAAAAGTATTGCAATTTTAATATTTGAAAAATGCAAAATTATATTTTGAGATGTAATTATATCAATGTTGTAATTTTCTGAATTTTCTAATCACCAAAGCACTTCCATTATAGTTCATTTTCTCTATCTGATTTCGGCTTTAAAATAAGAAAAATTATTCGGAGTGCCCAGCTTATGGAGTATCCAGCAGCGCCGCCATACAGTTTTAGCTGTACACATATATTTTTTGTATAGTATACATTTTTATATTTTCATCATACTTTTTTTGAAAATATACATTTTTGTAATTTTACTATACCTCTTGTGTTTACATATATATTTTTTTATAATTTCATCATACTTTTTTGAAATTGGGCGCTGCTGAACACTCCAAAATGCTGACACTTCATATCTTGACTCTTAAAATAATTAAGAGCCAATCACACGAGAGCCAATTAAAAATAATTATGATAGGTCATCGGATAATGATATCCCATAATAGCAACCTTTTTAATTAGAATAAAATTACCCCACAAATCCTTACAATTCAAACAAAAACTCATATACTTCTGGTTCCTTGTAAATATCATAAATATAAGAACTTCGTGAGCTTCAGAAATTAATTTTTATCCTTATACAACTCAAAAATCAATTTTAAGTGGAAGAAATGAGTAACTTTTTTTTTAGCATATAATTTTTTAGCGTGAATGTTTTTTTTTTTTGGAATAAATTACAATGATCTTAAGGAAACGCGCCTAAGCTCCATTTAACATTATTACAAGTGCAACCAACATTACATGGTGTAAAAAAAAACAGAAATGAAAAATAGATAGAATAGAAAACTAAGAACGAAAAAAGGCGAACTATACAAAACCAGTTAACAAATTAAAAGAATCTAAAAAAACAATAGAATTTGAGGGTAAATTTACGTGAAAGAATAAGTAAAAGAAATTGGGGGGACAACACCATTTGTTTCATTAACTTTTCATTTTGAAAAGGGAAAAATGAGCTACTTCATATTTTGATATCGTTCATATGCAATAACACGGTTTGAGTAGTTTGCACCAACCTGGACCGCTTTCAATTAAAAAGTGGAAAACATATCGATTTTTTCTTTTCACATACTTTAACTATTAGCATTTTATATGGCACTTATATAAGTGATAAATTTTATACGGGATACGCAATATCTTATATTTAATGAGTTGTTCAAATTAATTAATAATATATAACTAATAAATAAATATAATATTATAGACATAGAAAGTCAACTCGAACATTAATATAAAAAAATTTGTGACGGTATATCATTCATCATTTTATTAATAATTAATTAAAATAATGGATCTTACTGTCTGTGTAAGCTAAATTTGAAGTTAATTATGAATATTCATTAAATAGTGTACTCTACCTTGGGATTTTGAGTGAGTGCAAGTTCATGAAATCTCTCAAGATTTTTCCTGTGAAAAGAAATATTGAAAATAATATCAGAATAAATGAATCTATATATGTAATAAACTGATGTGAATGTAAAAAAATAAATATATGCGCATTTCCCCTTTTTTCTTTTGTCATATCAACAAAACACAAGAATCCACAAGGATCAATGCAATACCAAATATGGAAAAAACAAAAACAATGAAAAATTAAATAATAATAACAATAATAATTATATAACTATAATAATAATAAATAAACAACAACAACAACAACAACAACAACAACAACAACAACAACAATAACAACAACAACAACAACAACAACAACAATAATAATAATAATAATAATAATAATAATAATAATAAATGAGAAGCAGCAATTATGTTTGAAAAAAAAACGAGAAGCATATATCATATATGATTTTTCTTTTCTGTATAGTATGCAAGGAAAAATAACTACTAGATTTCCCTAAAAAAAGAAAAGAAGATAAAAATAGGAAAATATATTAACTGCTAGACTAAAATTTAGAAAGCCATAAATATCATGATTTGAAATACTTACTCATAGACTTCCTTCTTGAATAGAGAAAACCCGGCTTTGAGCTGCTCGAGAGGGTCGACTTCCTACCAAATCGAAACATCGATTCAATAAATATTTTTAATTTGGATTTCAAGAAAAAGAGAAAAGAGAGCAAGGAGAAGTTGAGACAAGACCTTTTGATCCTTGGTCATTTTCCTTTCTGATGTAATTCGGTTTCTTCTTCTTTTTTTGCTGATTAATTATGATTCTTCTTTTGAAGATGCATAGGTTTATATAAGAGAGAGATGACATCACCTTCAGCTCTTTGAGAGCTTCAATTTGCACCTAATTATGGACAATAGAATGGCTAACAAAAGCAAGCAACCTATTAGCAAAAATGATAGATCTATGAATAGTCATTTGATATTTTTAGATGAATTTTCAACTCCATCCGCACCTCTTGATTTTACTGTTTATAAAAGGTGAAAATTCTGTTTCTAAAATTTTGGAAAAAAAAAATTATTACAACATGATTCAATTATAAATTAAATCTTAATCGTTTATCATCAAGAGATTGAGAGTTTATTAGTATCAAATGGACAAGGCTGAAATCAACATCACACTTTCACTCTTCTTTTATGTTTAATTTATTGGATTAAAAGACTGAACTAAATATATGATATACAATTATGTTTGTCGAGAGCCGGGACATGAACTCATGTACTCTTATTATATATGCAAATATCTTAACCAACTAGGTTATTGGTCATTTGTCACACTTTCACTCTTAACAAATAAAAATAATTATTTATTTATCTATGTTTTATCAATGAAAATTGCACTACTTATCACATTTTCTTTTATTTTGTGCAAATGAGATTTAAATTTATTATCTATCATTTATCATGCAGTGCATTTATTTTAACCAACTATATGATTTGGATCACTGGAAAAAAGAATGATTTATTAATGAATACTTTTACTATTTTATTTTATTTGTAGAGTATATTCACTTAAAATATGTCAATTAATTAAAAGGAGTTTGTAAGAATAAAACTATCTAGATTCTGTCTTAATCACCTAAACTAGGCTATAAACGTTTGCGGGGGTGTTTGGAGGGGTCAAGTAATCTGTGGGGGTTCAAAAGTCCAAAAGAATCCGTGAAAGCCAACTTATCACCCCTTTTTAAGCATGAAATTAAAAAAAAGTCACTTATAACAAGTTATAAGTTATAAGCAGAATAAACAATTAAATAAAAGAGAAGAAGACTATCTTAAATACTAATGGAGAACAGTTGTCACGATCTGGATTTCTTTTTTGAGATAGCATATCTAACATATTTTAATCTATCTGCTGGAAAAGCTTACATATAATTTTTCTGATGCTATTTTTCTTTTAAATATAATAATACAAACAGTTGAATTTAATCAAATACTAATATTAATATTATTATTAATATTAAACTATGGTCCAATCGAGAACTGAAACCACAGAATTTAACTACCAAGGGCAACAAGCAACGATTTGAATAACCAATACGTGGAGCTTCGTGCTGGGAAGTGAATCACGAGTTTCCGGTTTACGATTTGCACCTTCCTTAGTAGCTTACTGGTTAAAAAATTAAAGAAACTATTTTCTTGGTTTCAAGTTTCTAGTTTCAACTGGTGTTGAGTTGTGTTAATTTCTTAATTCTTAATATCCTAAAGTCAAAAAAGGCATTATATTTCGTTGAAGACTTGAATCGAGAAATTTATTGTCTTTGGAGATTGAAAGTGGTCAGCCATATCTTGTGCGTAGACTTTGAGGCCCAGGCCCTTGTTACCTGATGTAATTAAGTTCTTTTTGAAAGAAACAATGCCTTTTTTACCCCCATTTATCAACTACATTTAGTCCTCATTTTTTATAAAGAAAAATGGTACATTTGCCTTTTAATTTTTTCTATTTTCTATGATAGACAGTCAACAAAAATATCTTCTTGCATTTTGATTTTCTGTCTATTTTTTTGACCACCTGTCGATGAGATGGAAGTGTGGAAAGCATAGTATCCACTCATGAATAAAACTCTTTTATTTACACACTACCATTAGTTATTGAAGGCAGGGACAAAACTAAGATAAAAGATGTCTCTTATTGTTGGTAATCTGAGTCATATTACATTTGTGAAATGGAAGAAAAAAAGTAAGGTGTGATAAATCACACTACATCAAGTGCAACTATTGCACGACACCCCAAACACATCAATTCAGCCTTTGGGTCATTCGAATTCAGGTCGTTTTAAGTTTGGGGTCACTCAGACTCGCCAGATTTAGGATTATACATGTCTGAGTTACAAGTCAATTGAATTCAATTTTCTCACATTCGATTCTGGTCGCATAGTATTTTGGTCAGCCTTAATTCGTATCATCAAAAAAATTTGGATCATTCTAGACAATTATGTTAGAAGAAATACAATCCATAATCTCAACAAATTTTTTATATATGGAGGCTAAAAATTAATTATTTTTGGGTCATACGGAGTGCCTCATTCGAGTTGGATCTCAATCTCGGGTTATGAGTCATTAAAATTTTGGGTCATTTAGATAAAGCATCATTTAGGTTACGAATTACATGGATTTTGAATCACTTATATTACATATTATTTGGTTTACGATGGTTTCGAGTTACGAGTCGTGTTCAAATCAGATTGGACGAATTTTTTAATCATGTCAGATTTTGCCAGCTCTAATTTGTGTCTTTTTTTATTTGCATACTTATGTTCATCTATAGGTGGTCCAATAGAGTAGCTGATCAAGGCAGATGCCAACACTCTCAGAATTTCTAAAGCCTAAAAAATTATATTTAGTTTGGAATGGGTCGTGATGCAATAAAAAAAAATTCTTAATCCTAAAATAACATAAAGAAAACCCAAATCCGTCTTTTCATTTCTTTATTACTATAATGGTCCAAACAAATTTTTATGACTTCGTGTTCATTTATGTTGATGAATCTAATTTTTTTTTAAATGTAGCCAATTAGACAACTAAATACTTTTATTAAAATTGAAAAAAAAAGCTACATAGATTATTTACAATCAACATCCCTTAAACAAGTACTTTTAAGTCTAATAATCCCACTAGCCTTCTGTTATGAAAAAAATATAAGAAAAATTAATCTACGTCTTGCCCAGATGCTTGTTTGTCGATTTTTGTCTTTCCAACTTACACCCGCCATTTTTTTCCAAGCTTGTATCGCTTGTGAGTCTTCATCAATGATCTTCAAACAATTATTTTCAATGTTTGTAAAGATCCGGCAACATGCATTAAATCAAGGTCCAAACCTTTGGATTTGTGCTAAAAAATTATTGGCTAGCAATATGGGCTTAAACTTTTGACTAATTGCTAAAGAATCAAATAATGAGTAAATTTGTGTTTTAACAATCATGTACCAGTCGCGTAACCGGCACCTAGTCAGCCCCATACGAGTCGCGCATGAGCCAATGTACCAGCCCCAAAACTGCTTCAAATCACCCCTACCAACCCCAAAGTTGCCCTATATCACAAAAACATATCAGCCAAATCAGCCTTTTACCAGTCGAGCTTCGAAAGCCAAAATTCGTCAGATTGTCTCATGCTAGTATGATTTCAACAAAAACGGCTGAAATGAGGCCAAAATTGCAGAATGCTCGAATTCTAGTGACAATGGAGGCGTTGCATTACACCGATTCGCTCCAAATCACTCTCTTTGATGTGTTAATAATGCAACAATTTCAATTTTTCTGCTATTTATTATTTTTTGCTTAAGTGGCCCGTCACAAAAAATATGAGGAGTCTTTACCTACTGCTCCGATTTGCTTCAGATGTTCCGGTCTTATATGCGATTTCAAAGAGATCTATGCCTTGTAGAGAGATCTAGTGCGTAGATGCAGTTTGTGTTGGTCGCGTGTGCCGGTCGTGCGGCGGCCGACACAAATCTAGTCCTTCGAGTGGAGAGAGACTAGTGCTACAACGCCAAGCAGAGAGCAGAGACAGCTATGGTTTCATGCTGACACCAGCAACAATTAGGGTTTCATACTGATAGCGGCGCTAGTTAGGGTTTTGTGCTCGAGCTAGTAAATCAAAGCTTTACAGTGAGTTAGCAGATGAACAAGCGACAAGAATCGTGCAAAAAGGGCAGAGAGCAAAGATAGACATATCCGACGGTCCGGAGAGCAACCGACGGTGAAAACGTGCAAAAATGAAAGAGAGAGCAACAAGAGAAGAAGCTGAGAAAGGAGAGAAGAAAGCGTAGAGAAACGGATAGAGATGCTAAAGAGAAGAAACGGCTGTTGGGGGGCAGGGGAGCCGGCTAGGGTTTCAGCCCTCACCCCCAAGAAAGAAGATATTACGACTCTCAAAATCGCCTAGGGAGAGAGAATCCCCTGTGTATCTTTCGGTTTTGCTGGCTGGAATACCTTCTTTGTCATTTATGTTCTTATTATTTCATTTGCATTCATTATTATCAATATATTTCTTGTTTTTTTCGTGTTACAATTAAATATTATGTTATTTGATTCTCATCTAAAATATAATTTCAAATTGTTGAATAGATTTCTCTTAAATATAATATTTATTTAGTTTAAAAATTTAGTAATATTTGCTTGACAATGAAAGTTTTATTGTGTGATATTTATGTATATTAAAATTTTAAATTGTTAATTTCTTGATTTATTGCTATATCATTCTTTTTTGTCCACTAAATTTTTAAAGCAAAACTTTATTAGAACTAGGGGAAACCTCGGCTCCGCTTCGGTGCTACTATACTATATATATTTGATATTTTCAATTAGAAACAATTAACAAAAAAAGGTCAAAAATAAAATATTGCAAAATGTTTTTCTTAAGCGGGTCAAAATACCATATTAACATTACTCATTACATAGTAACATGTAGAGGTTCAAGCCATAGAAAGTAATGCATTATTCTTAAGCGGCTCAAATTATATATTAACTTGACTCATTTCACCGTAATAAATTGAGAATCAAACTACATAAAATCTCACTATTGGTAACAATGATGTAAGAAAATAAGAACCCCCAAGTACAGTAGCATCTCTTCACACCACCAAACAACATGTTATTTCCTGCTCAATTTTCTACTTTTATCACTAAAATAGTAATTCAAAGTTGAGGACACGTGTTATGTGTTATCACATGGAAAACCGTCCAAATTTATAGGCTTGTAATAAATTAATAATATCTACAAAAAACTTCTTTTAATTTTTTATTAGAGCCTCAAATATCGTTGGGCCGCCCCCATTCATCTATGTACTTATCATAAGCTTCTTATCAAAATCAACCTCTCGAACCAATCAATTTTTTTTTTTTTGGGCAAAATCCTGGATTCGAAATCCCCAAATTTACCAAAACCTTCAATTCCCCACTAATTCCGGATCATGAAATTGGGATCCATCCTTCCTCTTGAAGCTGAAGAGTACAAAAAAGAAAGAACAAAAACATAAAGAACAAAAAGAGAAAAAAGCTGAAGAGTACAAAAGCGGCGCGGCACCCGTAATTCACAAGATGTCTCCGGTCCATCATACACCACCGCCAATTAAATCCCGCCACCTCAACATTTTCCAACGTGGCGTTTATTTATTGGTTGGTTCATCCTACACCGACCTCTTTAATAATTTCTCCACCGTCGTTTTCGAGTGCCACGTCGGAAAGCATAATCCACGCTTCAACGTTACGTCGACGTAAATGTCTCTCTCTAATCCTTCTTTCTTTCTTCACTAGTTCCGAATCCTCTGTTGTGAATCAGTGAATCATTCACTCTACGAGTGACTCGCTGCATGGAGAGGTAGTATGGAAAGAGAGGACTTTTTATAGATAATGATGCTGAGCCGAAAGGGCGACAGTGATACTTCACTAGAGCTCTATTGATCAGTACTTCCTTGTATAATTCATGCGCCTTTCTATTTGATTTTGAAGTCTTTTACTCAATAAATTGCTCTGTTTTTTCTCCTTTTATGTTCACAAAACCTACTGGCTTGAGGTATTGTATTGTATTTTAGCCTTGTTCCTTTCAATAATTCCTCTTGTTTTCTTCTTTTTTTCTGCTGCTTGGAACTCTACTTAGGTTGGATTTTGCTCTGTGATTGTATCGAGTGATTTTTTCATCATTAATTGTGGATGAAATATCTCAATTTATTGATTTTTTTTCTTAATTGATTGGATGAATAGAAGATGATTTGAGATGGAAAGACTCTTTGGTGAGACGAAAAGAGAAATTAGAAAAAAGACTTCAGGAAGCTTGAAAGAGACGAGAGGGAATTCAAGTAATTTGACATTTCAGAATTGGGAGAATGATTTGAATAAATCAAAGGTGTAATTTTATGATTTTTTTTGCCAATTTTTTATACTTTATATTGTTAATTGTTTAGCTTTTTAGCCCAATTATGAGCCTATTAGTGTTAGATAAGATTCAATAAATTGGGAGTTCAAATTAAACTCATTCATAAATATTAAAAATAAACAAAATAAACCTAAAATTAATTCTTTTAGCCGCTCAAATATTTTCAGGCCGTCTTTTGAAAAAAGAAAGAATTTTGCATATATTTCAAACAATTCCCACTATTTTATCACATTGACCACACATAAAATACACATCAATATTCAATTATTTATTTCATTCATTTATTTTCGCAATAACCAACTACTTATTTTTATTTTTTTGTAGTTTGAAGACGGAACTTACAAACAGAATAATTTTGCGAATTATCCTGTAAAGCACCAATTTTCTTTGCCCATAATTTCATGGATTGAAGATTCATCGAGTTTTGCCGGCATTTCTCACTATGCAAATTCAGAATCAAGTCATTATAACTATAATGAATTTTCTCATTTATCCAGAAATTTGCACGACATGCATATTGTGAGTACTTACAAATATCATTATTTGCAAAAAAGTTTGTTTTTGGTCCCTTAACTTTTGGATTTATTCACAATTCAAAAAAAAAACAAGATGTTCGGGGGGCTAAGTGAACAAAAGATACATTCAAGAAGTAATTGAACAAAGTCGAAAGTTGAGGGGCCAAAAAAAATTATTTTCCTTTTCATTTTTATTTTTTTCCTTGTATATATGAGAATCATATTTATATAAATCTGACAAGTCAATGATCTGAGTGACCCGCTTGACATGACTCAATATTAATTTGGATTTTTTTAACCAAAATCTACGGAATTTGTTTAAAGTTCCCATTTCGTGATTTTCTCCAACATAATTGACATGAAAATTATGCCTGAATGACCGAAATTCCAAACTGTGACCTGAATCCAACCTGGAACTAAGATTCAATTCACCCATCGCTCGTTCCGATATGACTCGAATCCCATTATGACCCGAACCCAAATGACTCGAGACCCGATATGACCCGAACCAGAATGACTCGAAATTGAAATTCAATATGACCTGAACCTGAATAATTCGAAACCCAATATGACCCGAGACCTGAACAACCGAAGACTTGAATGGCTCGTATCTCAAACGACCTGAGACCTGAATGACCTGTGACCCAAACAACCCACAATCCAAACTGAATAATAAGTACGACCCAAACCTGACCATACCCGCTCATTTGCCACCAATACTACATGTGACTAGTGTTGCAATGGGTTGGATAAAGAAACTTTATAG
Organism: Juncus inflexus; assembly: GCA_024447665.1. Lineage (NCBI taxonomy): Eukaryota > Viridiplantae > Streptophyta > Magnoliopsida > Poales > Juncaceae > Juncus > Juncus inflexus. The sequence goes on from JAJHPC010000018.1 coordinate 6,950,023, forward strand.
ATAATCAATCAAGATAAAGTCTTATGGCAAGTAAACTAGTGTAATCTTTTTGGTTTTGTAGTCGGTGAGGTTAATAGAGGAATTCATGGAACTAGCCAAAGAAAACACGAGCAGTAATCTTGAGACTTGTGGTATTCTTGGAGCCTCTCTTGTAAGAAACTAAAATATTAAAACATCCACTTTTCATTTTTATTATTTGATTAATTTGATTAATTTATATTTATGTACAGAAGGATGGGATTTATTATGTAACAACTTTGGTCGTGCCGAAGCAAGAAACAACTGCTCATTCAGTAAGTATGTCAGTGCAAATGATATTATAATAATTTTATGTTCATTTAATTCTTAATTTTGAATATTATATTCTGAAATTATAATTTTTATTGTGACAAATAATGGAATAGTGTCAAGCTTCAAATGAAGAGGAAATATATGCGATTTTGGCTGAGCAGTCTCTCGTGCCAGCTGGATGGATACACGTATATTTTATTCTATTTTCTAATATTTTCATTAATTTTAAATGAATAAAATACCATTATTTGTTCTAAAAAACATAATATATATTTTTTCCTTTCCAGACGCATCCGTCTCAGACTTGCTTCTTATCATCAATTGATTTACACACACAGTACTCATATCAGGTGCTGAAACAAAACAAGTTAGCATATATTTATGGAAAATTTGTGAAGAACCCCCTAATTGTTATGAATATTAAATAAAACCTCTCATTTTTCAGATTCCCTAAAAAAACTACTATAAAATGGATTGATTTTTTACCTCTTATATTATATTGAATGTTCAAATAATTTTTGTATGAATTATTGGTACAGAGTTTTGAGAGGCTCTAAAGAGTAAGGGATTTTTATAAACTATTCAGAAAGTTAAAGGGGATTTTTGACAAATTTCCTATATTTATCTATACATTTTTGTATCTAAAATGTATGATTTACTGATTTACTCACACAATACTTTTCATATATCATTTTCTCCCTGAATGTTGTGAGCTAAATTAATATCTTTCTCCAAAAAAAGAATCTATTTTTATTTACAAATTAATTCACTTTTTTTAAGGTAATGCTACCAGAAGCAGTAGCAATTGTAATTGCTCCAACCGATGAAACAAGGCAAGTTCTTAAACCTTAACCCAAATTTCTTTCATAACAAAAATATCATTGTTATTATATTTAAAACATTTTTAATTTTCTTTCAGAAATTACGGAATATTTCGATTAACGGATCCAGGTGGCATGACGATTCTACGGAATTGCGGAGAAACCGGATTCCACCAACACCCAACAGATGATGAAAAATCGGTTTATGAAGATTGTAACAATGTGTATTTTAAGCCTAATTTGAGGTTTGAAATTGTTGATCTTAGATCTTAATTGTGACAAGATGTTTATTTTATATTATGTAAATAATATGTTTGGATTTTATATAGTAGATTATTGTATATGTAGATATAGGCGAAATTTGAATAATGTGTACAATGCCGATTGATATTGCTTGTATAATGTGTATCAAATGGGTTAATATTATTTTGGAAGGAATTTGATAAGATTATGAAATCTTTTTCATATATATTATGAATTTTGTTTATCTTTCTGTATATATCAATTGAGAGAGTTTTAATTCTCCAAAAAAAAGTTGAGAGAGTTCAATTTTTCATCGCAACAAAATGAAATTTGTAGAAAGCCCCTGTATTATAGTGAAATATTGAATTGCAAAACAACAGTTGCATCATGGAAAATTGCAAAATAGTCCTTTATTATTCTGAAATATCAAACACCCATAATTCCAAAATTATAAGGAAGCCTTGCATTATGGAATGTCCCTGAATTATGCCGAAATTGCAAAAAAAGAAACTTGCGTTATTGCCAAAATTATAAAAAATAAACTCTCTGCCGATGGTTACATTGTTAGTTTTCGTACTCTAATATTTTGAAAAATATTTCTTAAAGATTATTAACAACTCTCTATAATATTAACTGCTAGTATTGACAATTTTGTGCTCTTATCACATGAGGTCTTTTATTCTTTTTAACTGCTTCATAATATCCTTATGTCAAACAATCTATTAATTCCTTCATCTTAAATTAAAAATATTGATATTTCAGGAAGAACCCTAGGATTGAAAAATAGCCCATGAGTTCAAGATTGAGGCTACAAACTCTCAAGAGAAATCTTCTTGAAAGACTTTGTGAAATAATTGAAGTTTGGTAAGAACTACAGCTTATGGCTTAAGCTTTAATTGAAGTTAGGCAGTGTGAATAATGAAGTATGGAACTATCTCTCTCTCTCTCTCTCTCTCTCTCTCTCTCTCTCTCTCTCTCTCTACACATTCTCTCTCTCTATAAATGTATATGTGTGTGTGTGTGTGTGTGTGAGAGTGAGTATGAGTGTGTGAGAATGGAGAGAGGAAGGAGTAATAGTAATGGCCAGCTAGAGCCAGATGTAAGGAAAGGTCCATGGACAATGGAAGAAGATATAATCTTGTTTAATTATGTAACAATGAATGGTGATGGAAATTGGAACAATGTGGCTCGCGCTGCAGGTTTGTCTATGTATTTTACACTTATTAATCTTTTTTGGGGCTGCAGGTAGATTATACGCTAAATACTTAATTAAACAAAGAAAAATGTTAATATTGATATATGTAAGTTTAATGTGTGAATGATACCAATATCAAATATTATGAACAAAATGATTCATGAACAAGACCGTGTACGCGGAATTGCGAAAAACAACACTATATAATTTTTTCTTCCTTGTAAATTGCAAATTTGATATTTTATGTTAAGGACATTATGAGTATGAAAATATTGATATGTTAATAAAGGACAAAAAGAAATATTAGAACTTCACGCTCACAAACTTTTGTCAATTATATCGCATTCCTTATTTTTGTTTATCTAGGTCTGAATCGGACCGGAAAGAGCTGCAGACTAAGGTGGCTGAATTACTTGAGACCTGACGTTCGGCGTGGGAACATCACGCAAGAGGAACAAATGCTGATTATGGAGCTTCACTCAAGATTGGGCAACAGGTCACCATTATTTTGGTTTCAAATATTAAATTTTTTATGATATAACTTAGCATTAAGAAAATCCTTATGATGTATTAATGGTTAGTTACCTTGTTCACATAGCATTAAGAAAATCCTTATAAGTTTATTTTTGTCATAAATCAATTTAATAATGAGTAGTTAATTTGTCATTTAAACATTTCAATCAAACATGTGCATTATCAAGACCTTCCATTTACATGTCAATTAAAAGTTTCTTTTTGTTTCTCTTGTGTAGGTGGTCTCAAATTGCAAAACATCTTCCTGGAAGGACCGACAATGAGATAAAAAACTTTTGGAGGACAAGAATGCAAAAGAGAGTAAAGCAAGGAGATCAAAACTCAGATGAAGCTAGCACAAGTGCTACTACCAGCCTTACAAACAACTCAGAATTAGAGAATAACATGTCGCAATTACGCATGAATCCAGACCAAAATAATGCGAATTTAACTGACATGATTGCTAATTCTCAGTTTTCAAGTCTTGAATCTGGTGATAATTTTTGGAATGTTGATGGATTCTGGTCTGACCAATCTTTCAACGGCGATTAATCAAAGAGAAAGACATAAAGATATCATGAAAATAATGTTAAATATGATTTATGATAAACAAAAGAGCTAGTGATGTATTTGCTATCACCTTTTGTTTGATTTGAAATATATATTATTAAGTTAATTCCATTAGATCAGTTCAAATCAGACGATATTTCTGAAATGCGCTACTCATTTTTGAGTCTTTTTCATTTTCATTTTCTTTTCTTTTTTGAAGTTGGTTTTGTGTGATTTTGTTTATTTTGCATTTTCTGTTGAAGAAGTTTGTATGTTCTATCATGCTTAACTTTTCCACACATCAAACTATCAAATCTTAACCGCACATTTTTAATATATTTTCTACAATCTATGTGTACACGTGATATTTATGTGGATAAGATCTTCAACAAAAGGAGATATTTATGTGGGTAGGAAGAAATTATGCCTATAAGATATGTTTAGTAATTAGATCAAGAAATCTACACGTGCTTATATATATTCCTCCACATTTATTATGATCATGTTCTAAATTCATGAAATGAAAATAACAAGCATGATGCATGTCTCCTTGCCTTCACATGTCAACTTAGAAATCAGCCTTGGCAATTCCATTTTGGGCATACCAAATCCAAACTTTAATTTCAATATGAGCAAAACGGGAAAATTTAAAATATTTTTAATTAAAATTTTAATATGCTAATCTGGCTAAATAAATTACTCAATCATATGGTAACTAACATCACCACGCGGTCCGAGTGATAATTTGGTTTTGAAGGTGACAACAAAAATATTTAAATCAAATTATGATGTTAATATATCACACAAAATAATTATACAAGTCACGTTTTTAATTAGTACTCATGCATTAAAACAATACTCAAGACTTAATCACAATGTATCAGATTTTGGGCAAACCTCTTATAAATGTTTTTGGGAAAATCTATATAGGGTATACCAAATTCAAGCTTTTAACAATTCCGTGGTTTTGAATTCAAAATTTCAAACCAAGTTTGACAGGAACCTAAATAGTTCTGTTGCGATTCTCTGTAAATAAACTATCAGTATTCAGTAGTTTCATTATCAAATTTTCACAAAATTATGTTCGTCTAATATGCACTAGCTAGAAACATGGAAATATTACTTTATTTTTTTAGAAGTATATATATATATATATATATATATATATATATATATATATATATTTTTAATGTAAGCTTGGGGTATATTTTTTATCATTGTCTAAATATGAATTGAATCATTTTTCAGTTCTTTTTTGCTGTATATGAATTTCTAGTTAAAATGAATTTCTTAAATAACGAAGGGATATTTTGACTTTAAGACATCATATTGGGACTTGAATCGAAAAATTCACGGGCCCAGTTTAAGTTTCTTTTGGCCTAGTTTAATTTCTCAATCTTTTTTTGTTCCCAAAGGATGCCAATCCAACGTTTCAATCTTTAGGGTTACCGTTGGAATCCTGGTAGATTTATGAAAATGGATTCAAATTCTTACAGGATTTTAATATAGACCAACATGACTGAAATGGCATTTCATTAATTGATTTTATTTGGATCCTACGCTCTTGTTGGATTGAAACCAATTTGATTTCGGATCTTATTTTTAAGAGTCCGAATCCAAATTGCTAATGAAGAGCCTTTTCTCGTTATTAACGGTCAAATTAAATGTCCCTTGGTTTGTTAACACCCTTTCACTTACGGAGTAAACTACCAAAAAGCAAGATAAGAATCCCTTAACTCGTTGACACCCTTTCCCCACCATTTAAAACTTGTTATTTATTTCCCTTTAGATCTCTCATCAAAAACACAAACGAAGAGACTCATAAAGGTCCTAAAAACTCATCAAATCCATCTCCATTAAACCATGAGGAATTGCTAGATCTAAGTATAGATTTGTCATCCATGCTGTTTCTCGCCGTTCGTATTGTAGTAGCTATTATAACAGCTTTTGTGGTAATTTTACATTTGATCGGGCGGTGTTGCTTAGGTCGGCACCTCGAGCCGAACGAAACGATAGATGTAAAGAGTGAGCTGAATGTTGCAAAAGTGAAAGCAGAGAGGAGAAACACGAGGAAAATGGTGTTTGAGGGTAATGAGAGTACAAACAATGAAACGATAGATTTGGAGAGCAGGTTTGGCATTGCCAAAGTGGAAGCGCATGTGAGAAACTCAAAGCTAATGGAGTATGGCAGTAAGGAGAGTCCTGACGACGGCAGTCACATTATCTTTTCGAGTGACAGTGAGAATTATGAAAGTGATGAATATGAGTTCGTAGAAATTGACACAAAAATTCTAAAGGAGGATGCCGGTAAAGAGAGTCCGGATGATGGTGGTCACATCATCATGTCAAGTGATAGTGAGACTGAAATTGATAAACCTGAGTATGTAGAAATGGAAACAGAAATTGTGACTACGGTGGATACTTCGGAATCACCGACGCGCCCAAGTTATTTGATTTTGGTGGCCTGCCGGCTTATCAAGAAGTGATATCATCCATATGTAATTTATATTTGACAAATTACTAATATTTATTATTTTTAGAAAGTATTATGTGATAGTTTAGTAATTTAATAAATTTTCACATCTCAAAAGTGGATATGCTCTCTACAGTTTAGAATAACTCCACTTTTGACATCCCAACAATCAAAACTTTAGGTTTTAAGATTTTGATTTTTGAAAATCATTTCACATAGTTGTTAATTTGTTGTATACAATGGAGAAGTCTATTTGTCCAACATTTACTATTTGATGCCAATAAATTTCATGATATATAGTTTCTTGTGTTTTGTTCTCAATCACTACGCCATGAGCATGTTGATCATACTTGTTAATTATAGTGTAAAATGAAATGACTTTGAATATATCTTTAAATTAAATGATTTTCGAAGAGTAAATCCTTACTCCAAGATTTATTTATCACTTGAGTTTTTGTCTTTGTATTTATTACGTGTTTTTAATTTATTAGACATATTAGGATTATTAATAGTATATTATATATTTTTTGATAGTTAATTTGACAGTTAGTAACTAAATTTGACAAAAATTCAGATACCAAGGAAGCCCTTCAGGAGGAAGATGTGGAGTCTATCAGCCAATCCAGTGAGTCAACCATCCGAAGGTGATGACAACAATGAGACAATCAATGAAGAATAATTATTTAATTTTAACTAATTATTATTGTTGTATTTAATTAAGGAAAATAAGCAAAATGCTAGTTGCTAAACTTTCCTAATTTCTTTTGCTCACTGAAAAAGATTAGTATGAGAAAATATTTTGTAAATTTGAATGTTTAAATAGTCGAAAATCAGCCGGCAAGAAGCACTATTCTGTTGAAGAGATTTTTTTTTTTTTTTTTGGAAGTTTCTCAAGTAAGGAATATTTCGTAAGAAATAACGAAAAAACATCTCACTCCAAATGATAAATGTGAGATTTGAATCTCGTATCTAAATTAAGATATTCAACCATTAGCAATAAATTTTAATTGAACTGTTAAATGTAATTTATTTGAATTGTTTTAAATAATGCAAATAATATAATTTGGTATATAACCGGTTCGGGCAGTTGTGAGGTCTATAAACGCCCCCACGCCCCGCCCCATTTATAGCTCTAGGATATATCCTAACTCTAGAATTACATTTTCCAGAGTCCAGATGATGCATGATCATTATTTGATATGGCTTTGAATAATAAATTTTTTGAGACATCGTAATTATTACTTCTCATTTTGGATAGAATATGAATATACATACGGTTAGTATTCTAACATGAATTTATTCTGGTAATTAGGGATCCAAATACATTTTGTTTAATAATTTTGGAAATACATATTTATTTACTATATTTATATGCATACAAAAAAATGTAGGTGGAGAACATAGACTTATTGTATATCAAGCCACCTTTTTCCTTCTATTTATATCCATATTCTTTTTGAAGCTATATTTATATTCATATTCAATCAGATAAGAATAAATTTTTTATTCAGATGCAGTTGTTTTGCGTATAGAAATTTTTTATCCCCGTTCACCACCCCCCCAATCCACCGTTTACCACTGGTAAACGGGCCCCACTTATATTCAAAATAAGTGGGCTCCGTTTACCAGTGGTGGGGGATGGTGGGAGGATGTGTATATAAACCAGTTCAGATATTATCTGATGCTTTTATACCTTAAACATAGACTCATTTTTTAAGTTGCCCTTGCCCATCAAATTACCTAATCACACAAATATTGTTTCTAATTTTTCACTTTTTTGTAGTAACTGAACAATTTTTTTTCTTTGACTACATAAAATTTGTGTGAACAAAATAAAAAGTGTGAAGCTGCACAAATAGTGTGCGACTCGAAGTACATTAAAACGAGACTGTTTGGCAGGAGTTTTGAATCTAAAGGAACTCAGCCATTTTTTTAAGACATCCTAATTTTACTTCTCATTTTGGATAGAATGTGGATATACATACGGTTAGTATTCCAACATGAATTTAGTCTGGTAATTAGGGATCCAAATACATTTTTTTTTAATAATTTTGGAAATACATATTTATTTTCTATATTTATACGGAACTCAGCCATTTCTGTGGAACAAATTTACACAATGTGTGATTTCAGGGATACAAGGTGGTATTAAATAAGATATCGGAGGCAGCCAAAATGAATGAAAGAAAGGTCAATAAAATAAGATTCCATTATTTTTTTAAATATATATATTTTATGTACTCTATGGTAATTTAGTAATTTAAAAAAATTGCAAGTCACAAGTTTCAAAATAACGTTTCATCTCATTGAGCAATATATTCAAAATAAAAATAATGTGAAATTATTTTGAGCAATCAATAAATATTCAAAATTAGCTTTATCACAGGAAGCTGATCTATTTAGTAATTGTAATTACTCGGACATTTAGAATTGTAAATATTATATTATATGTTTTTTGGATATTTAATTGAATATCAATAACTAAATTCCAAAAAAAATCGTACACAGGGACGACGGGGATGGTTTTTGATAAACTTGAACTCCGAGCTCTTCCTATAGAAGATTCACAATTACAACTAGAGGTGGCAAAATATGACCCGACCCGAACCCGAACCCTACCTGACCCGAAAATATTGACAAGACAACGACCCGAAACCCAACCCGACCCGAAACCTAAATGACCCGAGACCCGAGCGACCCGAGACCCGAGGGATAATAAAATTTTGTTATCATCAGTTATATAATTAGATGTCTTAGTGTTATTTTATTAGTTTTATATTACTATCATATATTTTAAGAATATATATTTTTACGTTAAAGATATCTGATACAGATATGAGAAGTATCTGGAAAGTATGTGTTATTAATCTTGGAATAAAATATTATGATACGTCATTATGACATATTCGATATGGTATCCAAATATCTAATATGAGTATCACTATCCATCATATGACTGGATTTTGATATATCATATAAGTATCAGTCACTATTGCATATTTATAGTACTCATTCTTGGTTTATAAAAACTAGATCTAAAAATTATTGAGTTTCATGAATAATTGTATAAATTTGCTTTTATAGTACTCAGTCAAATTTGCTTTTCTAATCCTTGTAAAACATATATTAGGTATTTATTTGAGTCAATGAATCTCAATTTAGTCAAATATCTCATTTATACAACTAATTATATAAAATAAGCGTCAGCCTCTATTTTTACTGTTATGATAGTAGTTTTCAGTCAAATTGGATCTATTATCTGTCATCAAACTAGAAATTGTTTTATAATTTAATTTCCTTGTTAGATATTAATTTTTATCCTGTGAGATATTAAAACCTTTACCTGAAATTTCATCAAAATTTTCAGGATATTAATTTGAAACTTGTGACTTGCAATATCACCGTTAATTTGAAATTTGTGAAAATTTTCAGGATATTAATTTGAAACCTGAAATCACCTTTATACCTATTTTATCCTGTGAGATATTAATTTTTGAAATTTACTGTTTCTATAATTTCATGTTTTCTCTTTCGACAGAACTCTTCTATTTTGCATAAATATTAAAAAAAATAATTAAAATACAAACTTCCAAAAAGACTTATCTTGTTGATTTTGAAGTCTAGTTTCTGAATATAAACCCAAATTTCAGTTTTGATAAATGGTTTCTGAGTTATTACCAAATGACTGAACAATGATCTGAAACCCAAATTTCTGAATAGATACAGGTACTTCACTGATATCTCTTGATCCTTTAACTGTTAATTGCTTAATTTTTTTGGGCATCATATATATCACCTTATTGAATATCTTTCAAGTTTTCATAATTTTTGGGTGAATAATTTGACCGGTACAAGCTCTGAAAGTTAGAGACAGATTCTGAACCTCAATTTTCTGAATTATTTTCTGATCTAACTTGTCTGATTTATTTCTTCTTCATCCTAGGTCCAAAAATATAATTTTTTAACGTTTACTTCTTGAATTCTAGTTTCATTAAATATTTTTCTTATCTCATTTGGATTTTGTTTGATTGCTTTGAGCTTGATTTGTAAATTGTAACATTGCTGAGATTTTCTGAATTTTGCATTAAGAATTAAGAATTATGCAAAGTTTTATAATAAGATTTAATGTTAAGACTTAAGATATGTTGAGCTTATAATAATAAATTATATTAAGTTTATATATTTAATTTGAGCCCAAGTCTCCTTGTGTCCGACTCTACACTTGCCAACTATACTTGCTTGAACTTCTTATACTCATAGGAAATTATAAATGTTTTGAAATATTGAAAAATTAACATAAATGTTTCCGATATTTTCGATATACAAATTTATATTACTATCATATAATGGAAGAAACATCGCCGTTCGGAAAACTTTGATTTGTCTCATTTCATATAAACCCTAACCTCCATGCCAAAAATATACATGTTACATATTATATTAAACCATCTCCTCTTTCCCTTCATCAAGATTTTCGATTGTTTCACGGATGTTAATCAATGTTGGATCTATTAAAATCATATCCATATCATCCCGTGTCCACGTAATATCATTATTAACATCCATATAATTTTGACCACCCTCGGCTTCAGCAAGTTCTAAATCACCCATATACCCCTCTTTCAAATCAAATACATCCCTAGGCTTATTTTTGACAACAGACCAATTACTATCAGTAGGATCTCCAACATAAAAAACTTGTTCCGCTTGGGAAGCAAATATGAACAGTTCATCACTTGTTTGCTTTCCATTGAATATTAAATGCTTAAAGTTCACAAGCATGAAGCCCAAATCATCCATCTTAATACCCTTACCTCTTGCAAGAACGTTAGCCCAATCACACTTAAATAATGTTACCTTAAAATGTCCGCAATAGTTAAGCTCGATAATGTCTTGAAGTACACCATAATATGTGATATTACAGCTAACAGGATTTTTATCTTTAGCACTAGCAAAACTCCTCGTTCTTACTGTTACAGCAACTCCACTATTTTGGGTCATACGTCTTCTTTCACGAGATTTAGTATGAAATCTAAACCCATTGATTATATACCCTTTATATTGACCCACCACTTTTAAGGGACCAAAAGCAAGAGATATAATATCACTGGAGATACTTTCATCATGTTCTTCAGATTTTTTTATTATCTAGCATCATAAACATTTATAAATAAAGTTAGAATATATTTAGAATTCATATGTATATTTTAAAGTTGGTCATCACTTACATAATCTCTAAACCAATTTGGAAATTCGATATTATGAATTCTCTCTAATTCCATTTGCTTTGAACGGCGATGTTTCTTCCTTATTATATCAAAATGCATCCTATTAAATTTTAACGGTTAGTATGTGATACCAAATCATTCAATAAATTATTTGTGTTATTTATATAGTAAAATTTCGCTTTCGTTGACTTACTTCATATAAGGAGTAATATGATCACAATTGAATAACACGTATCTATGTGCTTGATCCCATGAGACATCATCTAATTCAATCTCTTCTGGATCGGAAATACCTTTTCCATTTTGAAAGGAAAATGGCGGATCAACTTCATTAGAACAATCATCAAAGTTCCTATTTGACCGATTGAACTTCGTATTGACACTTTTCAAGTAGTGTGAACAAAAGGTAAAACTCTCCTCGGCTAAATATCCTTCGGCTATTGAACCCTCTGGATGACTCCGATTACGCACATACTTCTTCAGAGTATGTAAATACCTGGTATTATTAAAAATCTCATTAGAAAGAAAAAAAACTAACAAGTAAAACAAAATATTTTCATTTTCTAAAATGTAACTTTCAACGGATACATCCATACTAATTAATATGGTTGTACTAATTAATAAATAATGAAAAAACAAAATATCATAAGGATAATTTAATAAAAGAATAAAGTTACATACGTCAACTCGAGTTTGTTGATTAAGACGTATCTTCACCTTCTTAGACTTGAGTTCCTATTGTACAATATAACAATATAACCAATAATTTGGTTAGTTAATCAAAACTTTAAAAACTAAGAAGAATTACGCACCTCATGAGCCACTACTTCATGGCTGGATTGTGACGATTGTACTTCACATAGTGGGGAATCTTTTTGATTTGACCTTTTCTCGACCTATATTTTGGATTAGAAAAATTCTTTATTAGCGAATAAAATACTTTATATTACTTCAAAAGGAAAGCAAAACAACTTCAAAAAAAATGAAAGCAAACAATATATAATTTTTGCCATGAAAATAAATAACAGAAATATGATTACATCACTATTAACAGATGAATGCTTTGTACGCTTTTTTTTCTTATGTTTTTTCAAATATTCCACTCGTTCAAGAACTTTATCCAATGTTTCAGTCACTTCACATAATTTTCTTTTTAATATATTTTCATTCTTTTGTGACGCTGCAAGCATTCTCAAGTAATCATTTGGACTTGGTTGTGGACCCCACATACCAGATGGAGACGGTCCTAGTCCATAACAACGAACACGGCCGTGCTTATCTTCACCAACAGCTCTAGCAAAAAGATCATCTTTTCCAACTTCCTGTTCAGCTAATTCTGGATAGGCTTCAGCAAGGTCTTGGAGCAAATGCTGAAATTGTGATATTTGAAAATATTATAAATATAATAATATTGACTAAATAGAAACACACACTTGATAAAAAGTACATACAATAGTATCTTCTGAATGTTTATTCATAGGATCTCCATTCTTGCGTGTATGTGTCCTTATGAAGAGTTCATGCCTTTTAGGCTCCTTTTTTAACTCTTTTTTCATCTACATAAGAGGTAATCCATATTGATACTAATAATAAGTCCATAAACTCATAATATCAAATTTAAATATAATAATGTATTATACCTATTTTCTTACTCTAGCAAAACTCTTCCCACCAGCTGTATGAGTTGTCTTCTAGACGACACGACTCTTTTTATTTTTCAAGCATCTCTCCTTTTTAATACCAAAATGTTAAATATGAGTTAGTTGTGTACATGTAAAGGTGTAAACTTAAAATATACTTAACCCAAATATATTTATTCTTCACTAACCCTTCCTTTGTCCGAACTACAATGTTTGACAAGAAACTTCCAATGATCCGGATGGACCCTAGGGTCGCGATCAGCAATTCTATCAAAATCATTGGCATGAACATCATAGTGATTCTTCTTTAATTTTGACTTGAAATTGCCCCAATTTCTTCCTAATGACATCATGACCCATTTTTCCCCATGTGGAGGAATGACAAAAGTTCTCTGCATCAAAAGAAAAGAAATAAAGCTAACTTTAGGGCCTGTCAACTACAAAGATTGTCTAATTTTTATTTCCCATTACGAATAAAAAAAACTGAATTAAATAAAACTACCTGAATAATGTACCATTGCATATTTTTAAATGTTGCAGGCATAACTCTCCAATCAACATAATTAAGAGGTGCTACTTGACCATTTCGAACTATCAGACCCAAAAAACTACCTAATTTAGCGGCATTGTCACAAAAGGGCTGCCCTTTATCATTAAATTTCACCCCTAAAGGTTGTTTCATATTGAATAATGGCAATAACTTGGTAAGACCTCGAGTCTTAGGAGTCTTGCTTGTGTCACCTTGTATACAATAAAACAAATGAAGGTCATAATTAGATATCAAACATCAAAACATAACTTTGTATTTATTTTGAATAATATTGATAAAATTACCATTTTCTGCAACTTCACCTTCCAAATCATAGTGATCATCATTCTCAACCACATCTACTTCATAATCATAGTTGTCATTCTCCTCATCGTCTGCTTGCTCAGAAAAATATTTTTTATTCTCTAAAGCCACACTCACTAATTTATTTAGTAGTTCGGCATCTTCAGCGTGGCTTGATGGTTCTTTTGACTTTGCATTAGATAGTTTCTTGGCCTTCTCTTTGGATGATTGTCCGAACTCCTTTTGTAATGTCTGCTTAGACTTCCTTCATTGTGCCATCAGACTTCTCTTGTGGCAGCTCCTTAAGTTTTTCCTTAGAAAGCTTCTTCATTTTTTCATTCAATCCATCATCATAATTTTGATTTGACTGCTCCTTCAATTTTTCTTTGGAATATTTCTTGGACTTCTCATTTGGAAATTCTTTCGGTCCTTTCATCTTTTATGAAAAAAAAAGGCAAAATAAGATGAAGATTAGGCAGAAAAGTGAAATAATAAAACCAATTTTCTATATACAACCGTTAAGAGCATATCGAAAAGGGTCATTATCCAGAGAGTACTCAATATCGTAGAAATTAACATGTTTAAGATGCTAAAAAGAGCAACTTAAAAACAAAACAGAGCCAACTAAAACAATGACAAAAAAAAAGATAGAAAAGATCAAATTGAATTCCTCTATTTACAAACCTAAATCTGAACAAAAAACAAACAAAACATAAATAGCAGTAAACAAGAAAGGAGAAGAATAAAAACCCCATCAAAAGAGCAGAAAAAATAACCAATTAGTGCATAAGAATAATCAGGTTTTGCATATTATTCAGTAATCAAAACATCTTAACACACAAAATAAAAAGAAATTTATCTATCCAAATATCAAAAGAAAGAAAATAGCAGCAAGAATCAATGAAACTAATTAAACTACAAAGAAAGTACGGCCTTAACCCCAAAGTAAAAATAATAAACATAAAAACTCACTGATTCGTCCTATGAGAATGAACGCATCAGATTCAGAACGAAGAGATCCCCTCTCACCCCAATCGGAAGAAAGCCCAAGATGAGATTCTTCAATCGAAAAAGAACGGATCAGAAAAGAAAAGCGAGAATGAAATGGAGCTCAATGAGTTATATTGGCGTTCAGACAGATTTGAAGCGGGAAAGAGTTTGAAATCTTTGGAAGTGCGGGAGCTCGATCTGTTCTAGGCGGGGCTGAAAAATTTTGGCGGGCTAAAAATTTGGGATCAAATTTCGGCGGGGCTGAAAATTTGGGAAATATTCTGGCGGGATTTGCCAAATTTCTTCCATTTACAGCAAGTAGCAATAGGGTTACGAAATGAAAGGGGATGATTTTGCCGTAAATTGGGGCTGCCAAATTTCTTAATGAAAAATGAATGATATTTAGTGGTCTCTAGCTAAAGCTGTATGGGCCGTGGATGGGCTTCACAATCATGAAATAGATGGTTTTGATGAGATTAGCTATGAGATTTAACTATATTATACAATGTGTATATGATATTAGCTATGAGATTTAGTATAATATTGTGGTCATCAGATTAGCATAATATAATATTGTAAAGTTGGATATATAAACAAATTATGTAGGATTATATATCAAATTCTACCAAACATATAAATTACTACATTACCAAATCCTACTTTTTCCTAACTATGAAAGCATGAAATCAAACATGCTACTTTTATTTCGTTATAGGTAGGACGTGACGTGAAAAGCTATCTTCTCTAGCATTAAGGTAGGATTACGTAATTAATCCAACATTTTCAAAAGAGACGGTGAGATTTTTAAAAATGCTACACAAAAAATCCTACTGTAACCCAATTTTGTTGTAGTGCACCGTTACTAGTAATTTTCTTCAGTTATCAGTAACAATACAATGTACCGTTATTGATATTTAAGTAT
Organism: Juncus inflexus; assembly: GCA_024447665.1. Taxonomy (NCBI): domain Eukaryota; kingdom Viridiplantae; phylum Streptophyta; class Magnoliopsida; order Poales; family Juncaceae; genus Juncus; species Juncus inflexus. Next base: position 6,965,720 of record JAJHPC010000018.1, read on the forward strand.
CGTTGCTGATACTTATCAGTAACGGTACCCTTACTGATAATGTCTTTCAACATGGCCGCATAAGCAATGGGACATCAGTAACATTTTACCTTTGCTAATAGCTACTACTAACGGTTTGTAGCTAATAGTAAAGGTTTTTTAACCCTTACTGATAATCTATTTTCTAGTAGTGGGAGGATGGTGGTAAGTAGAGTCACGATGATCGTGGTCACATCATCATGTCTATTGATAGTGAAAATGAAAGTAATGAAACTGAGTCGAAATCGAAAAAAAATTGTGACTACCGTGACACCGAACTTGCCAAAATTATTTGATCTTGTTGGCCTGCTGGCTTATAAAAAAGTGACATCATTCATCTGTATGTAAGTTATATTTGACAAATCATTATTACTAGCGAGTACCCTCGGTTTAATGATATTTAAACCTATTTTCAAAGCTAGAAGAATTCACACCAGGAAATCGAACATGACGTATTAATTCTCCGAAAAACAAGAAGACGACTCACACCTCTCAAGTTATCAAGCACTAGAGCACTTCTTAAGTCTTTAGTTTTAAATAGGTTAATTTTATTTTGAGTTATTTTATTTAAATATCAAAATTGAGAGAAAACAAATATTGCAAAATAACTTGAAAATAGCCTTTTTCCATTTTTGACTTAGGATGTGAATAGTGATTCTGTTCGGAACGGAATGATGAATAGTGATTCCGTTCGGAACGGAATGCCTCTGTTAAAATTGTGTAAAATATTGTTTATTCCGTTCTGAATGTAATAATCTGTCTAAAACATAATGTTTAAATTTTTGAGTTATTCTAACCGTTGTTATTCCATTCTGAACGGAATAAATCCGTTCAGAATGGCATAGCCTGTAAAAGCTCTTTTTGACTTGGTTTTTCTCCTACCTTTTAAAGGAAAAACTCAATCCGTTTTTCATTATCCATTCCTCCATTTTCAAAACTCAAAAAGCAATATTTTCTCTCTTTTATATGATAATAAATTTACTCAAAATCTTGTGATGTTTGAGAGAAACTTTGTAAGCTATTTGCTAGAACTCATTTGTTAGTTTGGATTGAAAGAAATCCGGTTTATTAGTTTGGATTGAAAGAAATCCGGTTTTTAATTTGGATTGAAAGAAACCCGGTTAAAGTTTTGTTTCATTGATTTGCTACGTGTTGTAAAGCGAGCAGTGATTCGAGTCTTTTAAAGAAACACTATTTGGATTGTAAACGGAGCCGAAAGGCAAGACCCGGAGATTAGGCACTTCTTGAAAGCGGAAAAGCTCATGAAGATAACATGGGCGTCACAACCAAACGACTTTATAAACGAGGTCCAAATGATTATTTTTATGAAATAATTAATACATACGTCCTGAGAAAGATTCAATGTAATGAATCGCAAAATTGAGCTCACAAACATTACATTAATATACACCAAAAACAAAAAACTCAACCTTAAACAATTTTGGAACATCAAATAATTTTTCAAACAATTTTGCAAAATTAAATAATTTTTCAAAATCAAACATTCTTAGCGCCAAGTCAACCGAACCGAGACTAAGGAAAGCCGAGTTTTCTTTCCACTATAAAAATCATTTTGTAAAAGACACTGATGAGACTCCGACCTCTACTTGTACGTTTTGTAACTATTGTTATAAAATAGGTCATATTTCCTTGGAGTGGCCTTTCGCGCAAAACAAGTACTTCACTGAAGTACATGTGGTTGCGAAATAATAGGAATGTTGATAACAACTCCTCATTAAATGAGGAAAAATTGAAGTCCCAATTTAAATTAGCCATATATATATATATATATATATATATATATATATGTGTGTGTGTGTGTGTGTGTGTGTGTGTGTGTATACATATGTGTATATATATATATATATATATATATATATATATATATATATATATATATATATATATATATATATATATATATATATATATATATATATATATATATATATATATATATATATATATGTATATATCTCTCTTTGGAAGAAGTGTTTCCAAAAGAATTAGTGGGAGTAAATTTGAAAAGTTCAAATTCCACATACTGAGCGTAATGCTCGGATGCAAATTAATTCAGATTTCAACTAGTGGTTGAGTCTGTAATTAATAAACTAGACTGTCAAGATGTTGAAGAGTCTGAGTATATAACATAAGTGTATTCATGTAGATCTATTAGAATTTATCGTAGGCCTGAAAATATATAGATTTTCCGTGTCTAATGATAAAAATTCGTACTCATAGATGATGAGTTCACATTCTACTAATAGAATATGATGAATCAAGGCTCTAATGGTTAGAGACTTCGAAAGTTGAGATGTAATTCATGTTAGACAATCAAGTTTGGAATTTGATTGATCCATCAGATGGAAACACGGTTTTAAAAGAAGACCGACATGGATAATGTGCAAACATATAATGCATGATTTGTGATTAAGAGAAACTCATAGTATAGATTATGATAATGTTTTTCCAAGTCATCATGCTAATATATTTCAGAATTTTCTTGGGCATTTATTCATAGTATGAAAGAGGCCAAGTGGATGTCAAGACATTGTTTCTTAATAGAAACATATAAAAGTATGTATATGATACAACTTGAGAGTTTTGTCTATCCTAAGAATTTTGAAAAGAGTTTGCAAGTTGCATAAATTCATTTATGAATTAAAGCAAACATCTCTAGGTGAATATTTATTATTTGATGAAATAACCAAACAGTTTGGTTTTATCAAAAATTAAAGATAAATCTTATGTTGACAAGAAATTCAGTGGGAGCATAATTACATGTGATGTGAATTAAGTGTAACAAGTACATATAAGTTTAATCTTAGTGAAAGTCCTAAATAATAATCAAGAGTATGATTATATACTTGAGAAGGATAAAGTATTCTTCTTAGATTATGGTGGACATAAAAATATGCAAAGTATTTGTATATGATAATGTTTGATAATCCGTTTAAGAATCCAATCCCGCAAGTACATGATGGTGATCATGTCATGTTAGGTCAATGGATTGATACCTTTTAGATCAACGAGTATGAGATATTTGGTTGATTTGGCCTAGAGCAAGTGGGAGATTGATGGCATTATGCCCTAGACCAAAGTGTTTGTGACCTAGATGATGGATTGTAATAACAAACATAATATTTATTCTAAGATATTTCATATAATATGTACGTATAGGTTATTTTAATATAATTAAAATAGACCATGAATATGCAATTCAGCTTTATGTCATCAAAGTGCGTGACTTTGATAGTTGCAACGACAGTCGGAAAAACGGCAAATCTCACAACCGAAGCAAACACATTTCACGCATCCGACGCACTTGTCTTTAACTGGGCATCCCCTGAGCCGCTTCTTGCATTCCCTCTCTTCTTCATCCTCGCAAGTTATACTGAATTTCAAGAAAAATATATTTTTTAAATATACATAAAAATTAACTATTTGAAGTATTTTTATTTCAAAAGAAAGGCATTTTTTATTTTATGAAAAATATTTTAGTTTTTTATTTATGAAAGTTAACTAGATGTTCTTTTGTAAACTATATAAAGAGAGAATTGAGTGCAATTTAAATTCGTGAAATTCCGTAAATTCGTCAATTTTTGGTGGAGTAAATTGACTATAGGATATTTGTGGAGACTAATATACTTGCGGATACATATAAATATATATATATATATATTTATATACAAGCTATAAATGTACACCAGTATATTAGTTGATTGATGATCATATTTTACTGATCATGGATAAATAGTTATCAAGTCATTAACATAGGTATATGTTAGAGACCATATACTGGACTGACCCGCCATAAGAATGCTACATGTTTTACGTCATTAGAGATTCTTGTAACATAAAGTATTTATAGTCCTTTGACCTGAGAACAAGCTACTAGCATATATATTGTTCTTCTTCCCGTTTTAAGAAGTTTGTTCGTGTGGACACCGGTAGAGGCGTTCGTACTTTCGGCGCTTGTGATCTATTCGGCCTAAGAAGATGAGAACGATTTGTTGAGAGTTTTGGTGGAGACCGATTTTATGTGCGGTAGATGACTTCCGCACGATCCGACCTAGACGGACGGAAAATCGGTTATGACGGTAACCGGTTTAGAGGCGCATGGACAACATGCATGGTTTAAGCGTCACGGATTAAGCGTAATTCGAAAGGTATCTTTAAGATTTATTTCTTTAATTTAATCGATACGCACGGATCTTCAGAATGGGTTTGGAAGAATATTTTTATTTTTCGCTGCGTTATGCACATCCGAGACCCAACATAAAATAAGGTGCAAGAAGCTAGAGAAGAACCTACGACTATCATTACACTTGGTGAGCCGAGTATACCGATTATCGAGGCACATGGAGAAGGTAGTTCTTCAGTACAAGATGGATCAAGTTCAAGTTCAACCACAGATACAAGCCCGAGTCCAAGTCCAGATAGGAGAACGAGTGAATAATTGAGTACGCCATAGTCTACTCCAAGACGAGTAAGGAGTTTGCATGATATTTATGAATCTTGTAATTTCACGGTTGTCGAGCTGCAAAGTTTTGTAAAACTGGATCAAGGTGATGGAAGAGGAGGTTCGAATGATTGAGAAAAATAATACGTGGGAGTTGGTGGACTGACCAAAAGATAGAGATGCGATAGGCGTAAAATGGGTTTACAAGACGAAGTTGAATCCAGATGTTTCGGTTCAGAAATATAATGCACAACTCGTGACGAAAGGGTTTAAGCAGAAGCATGGCATTGATTTTTATGAGACATTTGCACCGGTGACAAGGCTAGAGACAATCAGGACGCTAATTGCTTTAGCGGCACAAAAGAAGTGGAGGTTACATCAGCTAGATGTTAAATGGGCATTTCTGAACGGCTATCTCGAGGAAGATATCTATATCGAGCAGCCGGAAGGGTTCATAATTGAAGGGGAAGAAAAGAAGGTGTATAAACTAAAGAAGGCATTGTACGTCTTAAAGCAGGCACCAAGAGCACGGTACAGCCAGATCGACAAGTATTTTACCTACAACGGCTTCGAGAAAATCAAAAGCGAGCTTACCTTATACGTGAAGAAGAAAGGTCATGATATTCTTATAGTTTCGTTATATGTGGATGACCTCATCTATACCGGAAGTGACGAGAAGATGATTGAAGAGATCAGGAGAGATATGATGAAGAGGTATGAAATGAGTGATTTAGACTTGCTACATTATTTTCTCAATATTGAAGTGTACCAAGATTATACTGGCATCTTCATATCGCAAAAGAAGTATGCGGATAATATTTTGAAGAAGTATAAGATGAGTGATTGCAAGTCGGTGGCGAATCCCCTGATGCCAAATGAGAAGCTGATGGCCAATGACAAATCAAAGAAGGAAGATCAGTCGGTCTACAGGAGTTTGGTCGGCAGTCTATTATATCTGACTGCGACAAGACCGGATATTATGTTTGCCGCCAGTTTATTATCAAGATACATGCATTGTCCGAGTCCGCTACATTTAGCAGCAACAAAGCTAGTGCTTCGGTACATCAAAGGTACCACGGATTATGGCATTTGGTACAAACCGGTTGAGAACTCCGGTCTGATAGGATTTACGGATAGTGATTGGGCCGGATGTCTTGATGACATGAAAAGTATGTCAGGATATGCTTTCTCATTTGTCTCAGGCTTGTGTACATGGTCATCGAAGAAGCAGAGTATTGTGGCATTATCTTCGGCAGAAACCGAGTATGTAGCAGCAGCCAGAGAAGCAGCACAAGAAGTATGGATGAAAAGGATAGTGACCGATATTGGTGAAAAGGAAGATGAGCCAACGATGATATATTGCGATAGTAAATCAGTGTAGCCATAAGCAAGAATCCAGTAAATCATGATCGGATGAAACATATTGCGATTAAGTACCATTATACAAGAGAAGCGGTCGAACGGCATGAAGTGAGGTTGAAGTTTTGCCGAACCGAGGAGCAGTTGGCTGATATATTCATAAAGGTGTTATCCAAAGATAAGTTTGTGCGAAACTGCGAACTTATTGGCGTATCTCGGAAAATGAATTAAGGGGGAGTGTTGAAATATTTAATTAATTTTCCTTAAAATAAATAATAAGGATAAATGGAGAAAATACTAGAAGATGAAGATTATGGAATCTTCATGATTTTATTTAGTCAAAAAAAGATAAGTACGGAATTAATGATCATAGATTTGTTCTTTAGTCAAATTTAGTTAAGTATGGAAATTAATAATCATGTGAAGGTGTTTGACTAGATTAATTTCTAAATGTTTCATGTATATGCTTATATTTAGTATATATATATGTATTAAGTTGTATTTGTATGTAACATAAAAAAGAGAGAGTAAGAATAAGATAGAGAGAGAGTGTGAGTAAGAGTTAAAAAAGAGAAAGAAATAAAAAGAGAGATAGAGTAAAGAATTTGAGTTGCATAATCTTCTTGTAATAAAAATATTTTGAGAATATCACATCGTATAAAAAATCCAACACAGTCTAGACCATCTTGAATCCTTGATTGACTCTTTCACAATCGAATATCTGGGCAGCTTTGCTAATAAAGATCCTAGTTCTCTTTGTGCAGAGTGTGAAAAGTTGTCCCTTAAGTCTTAAGTTACCCTTCAATTTTACATAACAATTTACGTATGTTAACTAATATGCGCATTTAAGTATAGATGACTAATATGTACGTGTGGGTCCTGGGCCTGGCGGTATAAAAATTTTCTATCCTAAAATTATATATTTATATGTAACAAAAGCCTAAGTTAAAAATTAAAATAGTTCGAGTGAATGGATAGGGTGTGCATTTTGGATCAAATATTGATTTTTGTTTTTGTTGCATATTTGAATGTGAACCAAACAAGATTAAGATAGATCAATACTTAACCGCCACATCGAACTTCTCAAATCACAAGAAAGAATCCATCCCTTTGTTAATACTCTTCCAGTTCTCCAAGTATTTGAACTTTGCCTCTTAATCAAGTTTATTTATCCTCTCATTTTGTCTCTTAAAATGCTTAACCCTAATTGATAACCCAACTCCCTCAAAAAAAAAAAGAAATCAATCAAACATGTCTTCTTCCATTGCACAACCCCTTCAAACCAATTCGCAGAAAATCGTAGCCGGAAATAATGTATCCAATTCGAATGGGACCTATACACCTGTTTTCATTGTAGTTGCTGTAGTTGCAGTACTGGCAATAATTTCTTGTTTTATTGGGCAATGTTGTTCCAGACGATATCTCAGGCCGAGACGAAGGAGAGATCATGTTTCTTACGAAAATAGAGATATGGAGCATGGTTTGCACATGGGCAAAATAGGAGTGGAGGCGAGTAAGGCGACAAAAGTCGAAGTGAGAAGTAATGAGGGAAATAATGATCAGGCAAACAATCGAACTGCACATACCAGTCAGAGTAAATCATCTGAAGTGAGACCCGCAATTGGCGTGACTAATAATTATCGTGATTCGTTCACTCTTTCTGAGCTGCCTAAATTGTTTGAATTGCGTAGTCCGCCCATCTACCCTAAAATTACAAGTAAGTGATCACCTTATCTGTTATACATTTATTTTAAAGATATTTTAATCATTTCACTTGTCTTCCAAACTTTTCGAACTAACCATTTCATTAATTTTTATAATCAAAACAGTGCTTAAGAATTGAGCATTTGAAACAACGATTATTTGCCCCTGAAATTACTGTGTCAAAGTATAATTTTTACATAAAAAATGTTATTTCTTTTACAGTTGAATACTTCTTTCTTATTAATTTTAATATTCAACACAACCATTTCAGACTAATTCATTTCAGCATTGCTGCATTTATTATCTTGGAATGTATTTACAGTTTCTAATTAACTTTTTCTGTAAACTAAAAAATACTTATTATTCAAATGATTCATTTTGACTTTAGCAATTTTGTATTATGAAACTCAGATTCCGAAAGGATATCTCAAGGAGTAGAGGAAAGTTCTGCCGTGGTTTTGAGAACCCGGAATTGAAGATTGTGTGATAAATGAGGAAATAGGAATAGTATGTTGCAGACATAATAATCAAGACTAGTAATTAGCATGACTTGATCTTTATTTTGTCATTTCATTTTCATTTATGTTGTGATATATAAGTATATAAATGTGCATATGGAAGAAGAGTGGGAACTCCAACATGGGATATTGTTGATTAATGGATTTTATTATTTTCCTAATGAAATATGTTAATTGTTTTCTCACTTTGAATTTTTCTTTAATAGAATAGTAATTATATATATATATACAAAAACGGGAGAGAACTATAGACAATCATCTGCTTCGTTCTCTTTAACCTGAGCTCATATGCTCTCTCGAAATTTTAAATTAATCCAAACTAGACTCATGATTTGAACCCCTCATACATGGAAAAGTGGGGTTAGTAATATACCACTAGACTGTTCTAGTGGTGGTAACAAAAAATATATATATGGATTTAACACGCAACGCATGATGAATAAATTTTGGCCCATTATTATAAAAATTTAATACAAGTTGGCGAGTAACAACATCTCCATTTTATGAGTGTGCAGACGGTTGGTTCGGTATGGAATACAATAAACTCTTCAAACCAAACCGACACATCAAAAACCAAATAGAGTGAATAGTTTTAAACTGAGTTACGAAACAAGCTGAATAAACCGAATGTATTAATATTAAATTATGAATAAACCAAATATATTAATTATAAAGCCAAAATTGATTCTAACCTTCTGCGTCTAGATTGCGGTAATGTTACATTACCATGGGAATATTATTCATTGGCAAGTGATTGATGGGAAGGAGATTATAATGCCATGGGAATATTATTGTTTGGATTGCATATTTGGATTTCTAGGAATATAAACTTTTTTTAATTTATTAATTAATGAAATGACCATTATGCCCTTGTTAATTAAATATATAAAATCAATCATATATAATTACCTATATTATTTACTATATTAATGAGAGAATTTATTTTTAATGATAATAATTGAAATTATTTTTTAAAATGTTAATATTTTAATGAGAAAATTATAATTCAATAATAATCATTATTAAAATTATTTTATTTTATTTTATTATTTATATATTAGATTTTTAATTAAATATAATAATTACTTTTTAAATATAACTAAATTTATCTAAATATATTTAATAAATAAAAAAGAAAAATATTTCAAATAATTAATTTTTAATATGTATTAATCTTTTTATAAACTATATATAGGTCTTTTCAGTTTTATATTATTTAATTTCTAATTGAATATTATTAAATATCAAAATTATGCTATAATTATAAATTTTATATTATTTTTTAATTAATAGAATTTTCATTCTCATAGATAATATATCTATATATCATTATAAACTTATTCATTACAATTTTTTTCTTAATTAAATATATATTATTTATATTTTTAATTTAGTTAAATATAATTAAAAATTTAATAAAATAATAATATTTATTATTGTTATTATCATTAAATATAATCGGTTAAGAACGATAATTATGTAATAATCAATGAGAAAGTAACTTTCTCATGTATTTTGATGGGAATCACATTCTCATATTTCATGAAAATATATCAAATCATGGGAAAAAAAAATTCCGCCATATAGAATTCCAACGTTGAACCAAATATGAGAATTGAAAGTTTTTGAGGCTACATCCTCACAGGAATCACATGTCCACCCACATTCCCACAATTCAAACACATTAGCGAAAAATGAGAGGTTTTGATTTAGGGAAATCGGTTCGCTCGACGCACTACATCACGTGCACATCCACATTAAACTATAGTCCTTCATTTTTCTTCATGAGCCAAGTACACGTAGACCAACAACTCTCTTTTCCCTGGTCTTTGTACACAACGAGCACAAACAACTCACCAACCCCTACCTGCTTTACGTACCCAAGTTGTACACATTCAATTATTTCTATTTCCCCTTGTGCATGTCAATGAACATAAATTTAGTATATATATATATATATATATATACACTCATTTTTTAATTTTTATTTTTTGCACCTATATAAATTCTGTTAGTAAAATATTTCTTCATAAAGTTCATATATTATCGTTAGTATCAAACGCTTTGTACTAACATTAGTTTCCTAGACGGACTCTCTCTCTCTCTCTCTCTCTCTCTCTCTATATATATATATATATATATATATATATATATATATATATATATATTCCTTTGTATTTTATTTTTACATACTTTATTTATTTAATTTCTCTATGATCTCTTTGAATATGTATATACTCTTTTTTATATTTTATGTTTTATTTGTAGATGTTTCTTCAAATACATTCTTGTATTTTTAAACATTTGTGTATATAATTACATCTATAATTATTTGTGTATACACAGGAGATGGTTTCTAATATGACTCTATTAAAGAACTGGCCACGTGCACAAACCAAACCATTATCTAGGCACGTGCATACTCTATTAAAGAACCAACACAATCCGTCGCTTCCAACGTCCTGATTTCTTGGTCGTGATTTATCACAATTCACATCCCATTCTTTGATTTATTTCTCAACAAAAAGCGAGTTTTAATTATTCTATTTTTTCGTTGAATAGATTTGTAGTTAAATTAATTTTATTTTGTATAAATCCTGCCCCAAAAGCATATTTGAATTAGTGTGCTTCAGAACTGCAATATAAAACGTTTATCCTTTAAAACAACTGTGTCGCACTATTCTGATGTTATAGTTCTATTTATAACACTGATAACAATAAACAAAAGAAATTGGTTATTGTTCCTATAACACTTAAAACAGTAAAATATTTTTTTTTTCAAAAACTCCCTAATTTTTCTGAATATTATCAAAAAAATTTATTCCCTCAAAAAAACATTTGAGCCTTTTCAAAAACGCCCAACCCCCCCCCCCAACACACACACAATAAGTTCATTATATTTTTAATTTTTTTTATTGATGATCTTTTGCCAATATGACAAATTATATTGAAAAATATTAATGATAAATATGTATGAATAATAAAACAAACCGGCCCTTGGAATTAATAAATAAAGTAGTGTTTTTTCTGAATAAAATAGTGGGAAAATAAAAATATTTGTACAGATAATATGATTATAAATAAAATGATGGGAAGACAAATATATATGTACAAAAAATTAAAAAGGTTGTTCAAAATTGTTTCTATTTTGGGCAGTGCAACGTCCCAATTTTTTTTTTGCGAAATAGCACACAAATCTCCAAAATAACATATAAAAACTAAATAAAAAAGTTATAATAAAAATGAGGGCAAATTGATCATTTTTATAAAATATAATAAAAGGCTACATTTTTTTTTTATAATATTAAGAAAAGATTGGGGGGGGGGAGGGGGGACTAAAAAGATATGAGTTGTTGAGAGAATCTAAAATAATATAGAGTTTTTTTATAATATTCAGAAAGTTAGGTGTTTTTGAAATTTTTTTCTAAATAAAAAAACAGAAATGATCTATGTTACGCGGATACTTCAAAAAATTAGCCGTCCGCGTATCGGATATGTATCGGACACGGATACGGCACCGATACATTTCGGACACGCCACGTTGCGTGTCCGAATATTTTAATATATATTGACTTTCGGACACGGCTCCGATACGGCAGGACACGGCTGAGGACACAGCCCAATGTTTTAAATCCCAATTTAATTTTTATGTTTTTCTATAATTCCATTTTCGGTTCTTTATTTATTTATTTTGTTAAAAATGATCTTTTTTAAAGCCTATTTATTTTAATATTATTTTTTTCTTTTTTTATTAATGAAACTAACTCATGAGAAACATAATTAAAGACGATATCATATCTCTTCTTTATTTAAAAAAATAATTTTTTTTCTAATTTCTCACTCTTGTTCTTTTCTTGTCATTTTCTTTATCATATTTAGTTATTTTTTATATTTTTAAAATTTTTAGATATATAATTAATAATATAATAATATATATATTAGACGTATCGTGTCCAGAGATTTTTTGAAATTGCCGTATCGCCGTGTCCGTATCGTATCGGATATGACGCGCGTATTCGTATCGGTGCAACATAGGAAATGATGGATGTCTATGTAATATTTCCTGGTTTCTTTTCATGCCCAAAACCCAGAAACCTTTTCCCTTCTCTCTCACTTTCCCCCTCCTCTTGTCTATTTCTAATCCATAAACCCTAATCAGCTCAGTCACAAACAATTTTATCCCTCCATACCTTCTCATACTAAAACCCTCGCCTGCCACTGTATTTCTGCTTTGAGAGAGGAAGAAAGAAAGAGATGGAGAAGAGCGGGAGAAAGCACATTCACCTGTTCTACTGCGCCGAGTCAGAGGAGCTCGCGCGTAAGATTGCCGAACAGTCTGATTCAATCGAGCTCCAGTCCATTTCCTGGAGGTGGGTTTCTCTTCTTTTTATATCTCTGTTTTTGGATAGTTTTGTGTATTTCGTTGGACTGATTTGTGGGTTCTGCATTCTGTTGATGAGTTTACTGGGTGATTTTGAGAGTATGATGAAGAAAGAATTGTACTTTATTCTGTTGTTTATTTGATATGTGTTAGGGATTTGAGAGTTGGGTTGCTTGAATTTTAGCAATTTATCATAGAACCATTGTGGATATGTTAAAATTAATAATCCGATTTTTTTTAATACAACTTTTTGTTGGAACAAAAGCTCTGTTAGAATCTCTATCTTATATGAAAAAATAACATTTTTTTAGGGGTATGAAGAATTATATTTTCCCCAATCGTCAATTTGACAAGATTTAATATCTTTATCTTTTTTATTGTAAATTTAATATATTTATCTTAAAAAAAATTAGCATATTTCCCTCATTCTTCCAGGAACATTGACAACGGATTCCCAAATTAAAAAAAATATTAAAGGGGAAAAATTGTCTAAACATCATTAAAATAAAATTCTTTTAGAATTCTGAGAAAAAAAATCTTTCCAGAAACTTCAACAAGGGGTTCCCTAACCTTCTCATTTTAAAAATTACTAAATGTGGCGACATGTTCCATTATTTCACGCACCATACAGATCCATCCCAAAACTTAACATCTTCCCCCATTCTCTCTTGCAGAAACTTCGACGACGGATTCCCGAATCTCTTCATCAACAACGCGCACTCCATCCGCGGTCAGCACGTGGCCTTTTTAGCCTCCTTCAGTTCCCCTGCCGTCATCTTCGAGCAGATCTCCGTCATCTTCGCTCTGCCGAAACTCTTCATCGCCTCCTTCGCCCTCGTGCTCCCCTTCTTCCCCACCGGCTCCTTCGAGCGCATGGAGGAGGAGGGCGACGTCGCCACCGCGTTCACCATGGCGAGAGTCTTGTCGAATGTGCCCAAGAGCAGAGGCGGGCCCACCAGCCTCGTCATTTACGATATTCATGCGTTGCAGGTATAGTCGTCAGGAGTGCTTCAACGAAGAAAATTCCAAAATATACATGTATTTCTCTGTGTTTGACCCCCCCCCCCTCACACCCCACCCACACACACACACACAAAAAACCACCACACCCCCTAAAAAAAAAAAATTTAATCAGCAGGGAGATTTTTTTTTTTTTGGGCCCCCCACCTCTCAATAAACAGAGGCAAACACCGCCATTAGCTGTTAGTTGTGACCCTAGAAACTTGTTTAAGAGACGAAGGCCTAGAATGGGGTCTTTTAAGCCTCCTTCTCCTCCCCCGGCGTCATATTCGAAACAGATCTCCGTCGTCTTCGCCCTCCCCAAGCTCTTCATCGGCTCCTTCGAGCGCATGGCGAGGGTGCTATCGAGTGTGCCGAAGAGCAGAGGCGGGCTGACTAGTTTGGTTATTTACGATATTCATGCGTTGCATGTAGAGAGAGACTTTGATTAGGGTTTCGGTCTAGGGTTAGGATGTTAGCAGTTTATGGGGATCGGGGGTCATGACCCCTCAAGATTTTGACAAAGTAGTATATATAGAAATAACTAAGATTTTGACAGAGCAGTATATATTGAAATACATGCATTTTTATGTATTTGGCCCCCCCTAAAATTTTGTACTGTGTTATGTTAATCAGTAGGGAGAATTTTTTTTGCCCCCAGTAAACTTCAATTAATCGCCAGTTTAACGCTGGTGCTCCCCTTCTTCCTCACCGGCTCCTTCGAGCGCATGGAGGAGGAGGGCGACTGCCTTCACGATGGCCAGGGTTTTGTCGAATGTGCCTAAATCGAGGGGCGGGCTGACTAGCTTAGTCATTTACGATATTCATGCTTTGCAGGTAGAGAGAGACTTTGATTAGGATTTAGGGTTAGAATGTTAGCAGTGGTGGAGCTTTATAGGGACTGGAGGGTCATGGTCCCCCAAAGATCTTGACAAAGTCGTGTATATCACTAATGCTTTAGTGAAGGAAATTTCAAAAATATATGTATTTCTATGTATTTGGTCCCTCCAAAAATTTTGTACTATATTATTACTCAGCAGGGAGAAGTTTTTTTGGCCCCTAGTAAATACGATCAAGATCCGCCACTAGTTAGGATGTTAGTTGTGAACCTAGAAACTTATTTGAATTGTCGCCATCATGGAGTCCATCCTAGATGTTAAACCACTGAGCGTGTTTTGAATTTTGTCGGTTTTAGTGGTTAGTTCTGTATTAGTTTTGACCTGGTCAATCATAAATTGAAATACCATTTGGGGTTTTACGGTTAGGACGTTATTTGTGAGGTTAGAAACTTGTTTAAGAGACCGAGGACTAGAATGTGGAGGTAGAGTTTGGTTATTTATGATATTCATGCGTTGCAGGTAGAATCTTTGATTAGGGTTTAGGGTCACACTGCGGGGCCGATGAGTTTGGTTATTTATGGTATTCATGCTTTGTGTGTTTGGTTCGTTTTGTTCTGCTTTTGTTTTGGTGTGTTGTTTGAGTATGTATGTATTGATTTGGGATAAATGGATCTTTCGTCTCTGCAGTTTATAAATAGTGCGTGTTTAGTTCCTGATTTGAGAAAATAGTTTTACACTTTTAATATTTTTTTTAAATTAATGATTGGTTAGAGAATCATTAATGGTGTTAAAGTATTCCGCTAAGGTCATTTATGATATTCATGCTTGTATGGTTTTATTTTTTGAAGTGAAGTGAAGCTAGAGGAACTATCTGATATACCCCTGTAAAATTCAGAAATATTATATATTATTCTTAAGTCTAACCTTAGAAAACGGTTTGTATATGAAGTGCAATATTTAATACCCTTTATGGGGTTTATTATTTAGCTCTCAGCAGGGGCGTAATTACCTAATTAGGTTTTTTGCAAGCTGAACTAGGTTATAAATTTAGATCTAGTTATAAAAACAATGAATCAATGGGATTAATTGGACAAATATGCAGGGTTACATTGAAATGATTGGTTTTTACTTCTTGAGCTTTATATTCGTTCATTTTTCTTTTTCGGAAAATATTTTTAAATTTCATCCATAATTTTTCGTATATTTTCAGGAAAGATTTTATTTCGGTGATGATTTATTGCCGTGTTTCGAGACCGGAATTCCTCTTTTATTGCAACGCCTTCAACAATTACCCGACAAAGATAATGTATAAATAATTCACTATTTCTATTTATTCATTATTTTCCTTCTTTATTTTCTATTTCTTATTTTTCTTTTCACCCAAAAAATAATTTTTTTGGACAGATAACAATAGCTTTCCCAGATGACGGGGCCTGGAAGCGCTTTCACAAGCTACTTTTGCACTTTCCAATGGTATGTATTATTTACTCCTTAATTTATTTATTATTCATAAAATTAAGGGGTTGGTTATTTATTTATTTATCTGTTTCATGATAATTACCCGCTTTTGCACGCCAACAAGTCCCTTTTGTGACTTTCTCCTTTTTTTTATTTATGAGTAAATTACAAATTAGTCCTTCAAGTTTTTGCAATTCCAGGTTTAACTTTGTTTCGTTTTGACTCTTAAACTTACAAAAGGGGACCAAAACAGTACAAAAGGATTGAAATGTTGAGTTATTCATGGATAGAAAAGAGCATTGGTTTTGTTACGATTTTTTGAATAAAAGCATAACATAATGAATTGACATGTTTAATTTTGGAAAATTGTAAGGTCGTTTGTGCAAAAGTGCGAGAAGGAGATAAGAGGATAGTGAGGATCAAAGAGGGAAATCCAGAAAGCAGGCATGTTGTAATTGTGGATGATTTGGTCCAATCAGGCGGCACTCTTATCGAGTGTCAGGTAAAAATAAATAAAATTCATTATTTTTTAAAATTGATTAAAATCAAGATACGACGTTTAATTTCATGCGTTACAATCATTGTTACAAAAGTAATTAATGGGATAAATGCACCATTTCGTGAGTCCCTGTATTTTGATCTGATTGCAAGTTAGTCCTGTGTTACACATTTAACGTTTTAGGACTTGTATTGCGCGATTTTATAAAGTTTAGGAACTAAAAAAGTTAAATATGTAGTATAGGACTAATTTGCTCTTGTTCATCCATACAAAATATAAGGGCAAATTGGGCATCTTTAAATGAAAACGGGTTTAATGTATATAATTTTATTTACTGATTTGAGTTTTATTTGGTTTATTACAGAAAGTTTTAGCGGCACATGGAGCTTCAAAAGTTAGTTCATATGTGACTCACGCTGTGTTTCCAAAACAATCATGGGCTCGTTTTGTATCTACCAATTCTGGTATTTAATTATATATATTTTTTTCTTATTTTTTTTCTTCCAAGTGAGACGAATCAAGTGTTTATTTATTGTGTGATTAAGCCAGCTACTTAGAGCGAGTTTAGTCTTAGTTTGGTATTAAGTTCCAAAATATGGAAGAAAAAGATGAGATTTAGGGTTTAAAAAGATGGTACCATTTTGTACTTAGGACTTGGTATTGTTCAATAACTACCATTAAGTTCTTTTTTGTGGAAAGAATTAGTAATATTAAACAATATTGTTCAATAAGTACCGTTAAGTTCATTTTTGTGCAAAAAATTAGCAATATCAAATAATAACACCCCACATATTTTCACCAACTTACCATCAATTTTCTACGAAAATTATCATTTTCTTTTATACTTCTTATTTACACACTCAAAATATACAAACAAATTAATGTTATTTTTTTTTTCAGTTGAAAGTCCGTTTGCAAACTTTTGGATAACAGATTCGTGCCCAGTTACAGTAAAAGCAATCGCAAATAAGGCTCCTTTTGAGGTTTTGAGTCTCGCTGGTTCAATTGCTGATGCTCTTCAAATATAACGCGTGAAAAAATAAAGTTTATTTACGTGTAACAAAAAATCTGACGTGTTTTTATGATGGTTAATGTATTAGTCTTAGACCCAACTCAGATTTTTTTGTTTTGTTTTGTTTTGTTTCTGTTTCTTTTTATGGCTGAGTTTTCCTTTTGTTGTGGCTGCTCGTTGAAGAAGTGCAAATACTTCACATTTTGGCATCTTATGTTAGAGGCCCTTATTTATTTATTTTTGAAACAAATCTTGACAGTTTGAATTAGTGGCAAGGCTGAATAACTAGTTATATAAAAAAATTATGTATAGTAGGAAAAAAGATTTCTAATGTTTATTCACAAGAACTGGAATCTAGAATTTTGCCCCCATAATATAAAATGGAAGGATAAGTTGTAATAAATATCTGGAAAAAGTCGGAATTCAGGCTTGAAAATGATGAATAGTTTCTTCAGGAAGATTTATTTGTTTGGATAGTGGATAATTATCGATGTAATTTAATTTGTTCAAATATGTTCTACCAAAATCTTCAGCTTAATGTCCCAAAATTCACGATCCAAAAGTTTACTATACATTTTACATGTGCATATACTGCTTGCATTGATAAAATACTTTTTAGAAATTTTTTTAATAATTAAAAATATCGACCATGAAGCATATTTACTATTTTGACCCATTGGTAAAAGTTCGTATTACAAAAAAAATTAGGGAATGTTTAGTTTGACTGACTTTCGTGAGTTTTATATTTGGAAGTTTGAAATCTGGCCAAAATTTCTTGTTTGATTTATGAAATTTTCAGATATTGCAATTTGTAACCCCAAGTTCCTGACTTCATCATCTATCTATAATATAGCGATAAATCTGAAATTATTCTCAACCAAACAAGTTAGCAATTATGATAGATTGAGAGGATTAAGATAGAGAAGAGTTTGATTAATTATGTTTGATTGAATTAATTTGAATGATTCGTTATAAGAAATAGACTTTATATATAAGGTGAGCCTCTACCTAACTCTATCTAATTCTATACAATTCAATTCCTGCAATTCCATACAATAAACGTCACATTCTATATAATATATACAACTAGCTTTATACACTTATACTACTCTAACATCCCCCCTCAAGTCTAGCCGGGATTAATCGCGGTGAGCTTGTCACGTAGTAGAGTGAAGCGTGGCGTGATAAGCCCTTTTGTTAGAATGTCGGTGACTTGATCTTTGATGCTTATAAATCGGACTTGGAGATTTTTGAACTCAATAAGCTCACGCACAAAGTGATAATCTATCTCGATGTGTTTCCACGAAACATTGGATTGACGGCAAGATATGTCGCACCAAAGGGTCGGGACCTACTTTTGGAAGATGTGGAGCTCACGTAGCAGGAATTGAATCCAAACTAGTTCTGCGATAGCCGTGGCGAGACTTCGGTACTCAGCTTTGGTATTAGACCGAGCGACTATGGGTTGCTTCTTAGCACTCCGCGATACGAGATTTGGACCAAGAAAGATGCAATATCCGGTCGTGGACCATCTATCATCTGGACATCCAGCCCAATATGAATCGGAAAAGTCTTAGAGTCGTAAGATGTAGAGGACTAAGTAAGAGGCCATGTGTTATGGTGCCTTTGAGATATCGCAAGATGGGTTTGACCGCCTCCCAATGCTTGTCGGTTGGCGAGTGCATGAATTAAGAGACTTTGTTGACTGCAAAAGCAATTCCCGGTCGAGTGATTGTCGCATATTGAAGCGCTCCCACCGTGCTTCTATAAAGTGTCGGGTTATCCATCAGATCCCCGCATAGTTTGGAGAGTTGTTCATCCGTCACGATGGAAGATGAACACGGCTTAGCACCGGTGGCAAGGATGTCGCCCATATATGCTAAGAGAACAAAAAGTTCCTTGTCTTTAAACCAAATCAAAAAGGAAGTATCGGTTCGAGAGCCAAGAAAAACAAGATTCATGAGAGCGCCTTTTAGTTGTGTGAACCAAGCGCGGGGTGCTTGTTTGAGGCCGTAAAGAGCCTTTTTGAGAAGACAAACATGGTGTAGTTTTGTGTCATCCATAAATTCAGGCAGTTGTTGCATGAATACTGTCTCCTCTAGATCCCCGTTGAGAAACGCATTATTCACATCAAGCTGTCGCACCGACCAACCTTTGGATAAGGCAAGAGTGAGAACTACATGAATGGCGGCTGGCTTCACCACCGTGCTAAACGTCTCCATATAATCAACTCCTTCGTCTTGATGATACCCCTTCTCCACAAGACGTGCCTTGTATCTTTCAACGGAACCATCCGCATTCCTCTTCACCTTAAACACCTATTTGCATCCAACTAGATTTTGTGAGAAATAAGAGGGAACAAGAACCCACGTTTTATTTTCAAGAAGGGCATTGAACTCAGCTTGCATGCCGGCGCGCCACTTGGGATTCTTGTTGGATTTGGTGAAGCATGTCTGTTCATTTTCTTGAATAGAAATGGAGGATGGAATTGGGTATTTTGTGGTCACATACATAACATGATCGGTAAATTGTCGAGGTTTTCGTATGTTGTCACGGTTCCGAGTCACCATCAGATGAGTAGATCGCGCTGGTGTTGGGGAAGAAGATGGAGGAGATGAATCCTCACTTCAGGGTTGAGACCTTTCATGTAATAATGTAGAACTCTCATGTGAGGATGGGAAACCCTCATTTTGAGGATTATGGTTTAATGGAATGAGAGTGAAGGTGGTTTGAGTTGGAGGTAGAGAATTTTGAGAGGATGATGGAGGTGTCTCATGAATGAAATGGAAGTATGTTTCATTGAAAATGACATGACGGATCACATAAATTTTATTTGTTGGTATATGAAGATATTTGTACCCCTTTTGGTTTGGTGCATATCTAAGAAATACACAATGTAAGGATCGATTTTCTAACTTATGTGAATTATATGGTCGTGTGCATGAAAAGCACAAGCAGCCAAAACCTTTCAAGAAATTATAATCTGTTTCTCTGTGAAAGAGGATTTCAAAGCGAGATTTTTGCGGACTTATGGAGTTCGGCATTCAGTTGATGAGATAGACAATGTTATAAAATATGTCATCTCAAAACCGAAGTAGAATAGATTCTTTTGACATAGTAGAGAAGGCTAGTTCAACGATGTGCTGATGTTTCCTTTCGGCTAGCCCGTTTTGTTCGGATGTGTAGGCACACTTGGTGATGTGAGAGATAGAGGGTAAACTCGATGCCGCCATATGTTTGAAGTATTTTTATGGAGCACGAGAGAAAGTTTTCGACTTGAGATTTAAAAAGGCCAAATGATTAAGACACTTTATCTTTTGAGTTAAGAAAGTAGATCCATGTGTAGCACGAGTAATCGTCCATGAAATGTACGAAGTAGTTGATTCCTAAATGGGAGAGAACCCGAGCAGATCCCCATACATCCGAGTGGATCACTTCAAGAGATTTTGAGGAGCGCACCATAGCTTGATTAAATGGTAACTTATGCACCTTATCCACACAACACACAACACACATCACAAAACACTAACTTTTTATTTGAATATAATAACTTATTTAACTTCATTAGATTTTGAACGATGGTAAAAGAAGCATGACACAACCTGCTATGCCGTACATTAACTAAGACCCACTCGTCAAGAAACACGGAGGGTTGAATTGTTGGTGCCGGTCTTTTGAAGAGACTATAAACACCGTTCTCAAGAACCGCATGAAGTAAAATCTTTTTAGAAGCACTATCTTTGATCAAGCATGTAAAGGATTGGAATTCAAGAACAACATTGTTGTCTCGTGTTAGTTGCGATATGCTAATGAGATTTTTCGTGATTTGGGGTACATGAAGAACATTCTTGAGCACCAACGGAACGTTTGACAATTTGATAACCATCTCGCCAATATTTTGTATCGGTATGCCTGTTCTGTTACCGACTCGTATGAGGTATTTTCCCGAATACTGTATGAGTGGAGAGGTCGGTTAGGTTGGCGGTCATATGGTTGGACGCGTCAGAATCAAGAAACAACCGGTCCGATGAACCACTAGATGGTTTTGCAAGAACAACGGTTGACTGGTTTTGGTCGAACCGTTTCCGACAATGGAGCGCAACATGGTTACGCTTCTTGCAAATTTGGCACTTGACACCTCCACAATTTGTATTTTTTGATGGTGTTATGCCCTAGGCCAAAGTGTTTGTGACCTAGATGATAGATTGTAATAACAAACATAATATTTATTCTAAGATATTTCATATAATATGTGCGTATAGGTTATTTTAATATAATTAAAATAAACCATGAATATGCAATTCAGCTTTATGTCATCAAAGTGCGTGACTTTGATAGTAAAACTATAAAGTGTTATGAATGCTATTCTAAATCGTCCCTGGTCATTTATAGGATATTTATGGAGACAAATATACTTGCGGATACATATAAATATATATTTATATACAAGCTATAAATGTACACCAGTATATTAGTTGATTGATGATCATATTTTACTGGTCATGGATAAATAGTTATCAAGTCATTAACATAGTGTCATTAGCGATTCTTGTAACATAAAGTATTTATAGTCCTTTGACCTGAGATTGTCTCGGTTCCTAACATAAGTAATTTTATACTTTAACATAATCCAACACTGCCTTTAACCGGGTAGTCATAACGGTTATGATTACGTATTTAATGAATCATGTAGAAGGATGAGTACAATCAAGATGGGATTTGTTCCTCTCATAAATGAGAGAGATATCTTTAGGCCTCTTGATGAATTGAACTGAAGAAATGTATGGCCATACTCAAATGAATTAAAAAGAGTTATTAATGTCATTTGTTCTTGTTCAGTTTATTTCGGGATCAAGAAATATTAATCGATTAATATAAGGATGACGTCTTACATGTCTTATAATCGATATAGATATCGCGTGACAAAGGGACTAAATACGTGATTGTTGATTAGGTAAATCGGATCACCGATATTCACTTAAATTGGGTAGTCATGATGGCTTGCTAGAGTCCGCTCATGATTTATAGACTATTAAGTCTATTGCCAACATTAAGTGAACCTATAGGGTCACACACAAAGAACAAACTGAAACGGGCGCAGAAAATCCTAGAGATTTATATGATGAGTTGTATAAGAACGTCACAAAATATATTGTCATCTTATGTGATAAGATGTGATATATATGTATATAAAGACTATGAGCACAAAAGATCATGTAATCTAGAAGAGTCTAGATGATGGCATATGAATAATGATGAGTGATGTCATACACATCTTTTAATGTGAAGAGACATGACTCTTCACCTCTATATAAGGACATAGAGGACTCCAAATTCACAACACAACACAACGCATCATTCTCTCTCTCATTATTTCACATTCTCTTTTGTGAGATAAAAGAGAGAAAATATATTTTCTAATTTGTTTGACAAAATTATGAAAGGGTGCTTTCTTATTGTATGACAAAAACGACAGAGTGCGATTATATGAGAGGAATTATATACATCTTTTGTGAGATAAAATAAGAAGAAGAAAAAGAGTTTTCTTGTGCAAGAGGAGAATAAGTTACTAGCATATATATTGTTCTTCTTCCCGTTTTAAGAAGTTTGTTCGTGTAGATACCGGTAGAGGCATTCGTACTTTCGGCGCTTGTGATCTATTCGGCCTAAGAAGATGAGAACGGGTTGTTGAGAGTTTCGGTGGAGACTGATTGTGTGTGCGGTAGATGACTTCCGCACGATCCGACCTAGACGGACGAAAAATCTGTTAGGACGGTAACCGGTTTAGAGGCGCATGGACAATACGCATGGTTTGAGCGTCACGGATAAAGCGTAATCCGAAAGGTATCTTTAAGATTTATTTCTTTGATTTAACCGATACGCGCGGATCCTCAGATTGATTTTGGATGAAATTTTATTTTTCCGCTGTGTTACGCACGTCCGAAACCAAACATTTTTGGCATTAATTTCGTGACCATCTTTTTCTCTTTTTTCGTGCCCGAAAAAAGTATTCATCTTTTGAAATTGTGTCAAAAAAGTCTCAAAAAATGACTTCAAAAAATTATCTAGACTGGAGCCGGAGTGTGAAACCGAGCCAGTTGAGAATTGGCATGATTGACCAATTGCCCGAAGTAAAAACGTTCGAAATCGGAAGCCATTTATCTCAAAAAAAAGTAGGGGTGTTCATTTGGTTCGGTTTATTCGGTTACCGAACCGAACCGGTCTATTTCGGTTAATTCGGTTCGGTTGGAAATTTTGAGTTATTTGGTTTATTCGGTTCGGTTTGGTTTTGGTTTAGAAAAACCGATAAACTGAGCCGACCGAATTATATATCAACTTATTAATTTACAATGATATAATCTTAAATTTTAGATTATACATATTAATATTAATAAATATAGTTATTATCTAGACTAAGAAAATATTAATTTTGACTTAATATTGTATAAATTTCTTCCTATTTCGGTTCAACCGAATAAACCGAAATAAAATTATGTTTATTCGGTTCGGTTCAAATTTTGGTTCCATTTTATTCGGTTCGGTTCGGTTTAATTCGGTTCAACCCTATTCGGTTCGGTTTGGACCGAACCGACCAAATGAACACCCCTAAAAAAAGGGATGAAGAAAAGAGGTAAAAAGAAAGAACGACCTGACACTCGTCGATTTCTTGATCGAATCTTGATTGATTATACTTAGGTTGGACTAAGTCTGATTTGACTTGGGGTTGGATCACCTCAAAGTTCCTCATAAACTACTCCTCAACACCACTCTACTACACCGTTTTATTGCCTCAAAGTTCTCAATTACACACTGAACTATCTCAAAATCTTCTCTAAAAGAATGAGTCTTGGTTGAAACTTCTTTCTTGATTGAATCTTGAAAAAAAAATCAGTCAAGGGTCGCTCTTCAATGGTGATCTAGAGGTGCGAGAGTGCAGCTCTCTTGGATCATATGAGTGGAAATTTAGAGAAAAGAAGGGATAATAGTAGAAATTTTGTATGCTGAAACATGAAAAAAGGGTTAAGGTTTTGATACCATGATAGATTAAGAGGATGAAGAGAGAAAATACTTGAATTAATTATATTTGATTAAATTAAATTGAATGATTCGTTACAAGAAATAGACTCTATATATAGAATGAGTAAATTTCTATCTAACTCTATCTAATTATATACAATTTAATTCTCATAATTTCATACGATACACATCGCATTCTATACAATACATACAACTAGCCCTATACACTTCTACTACTCTAACAAATTATAAAATTTTAATAATTTGTAGAAATAAAATGGTTACGAGGACTTTTTGAGGAAAAAACAAAATGGTTTTGCCACCGAAGCCCACGTGGTTTCACAGAACTACTCGTGTGCACATAATTGATCATGCCATCTCATCTCCTTATTTATTTGCAATTTCATCTGTGCCCTTCAAAATATTAAAATATCGTATATATATCCCTATAAAATATAAAATAGGCGAGCTTTTGATCTAACCCTCTATAACATTTAAATACGCAAAATAACTTGATTTTAACTGTACGTTTTTCACCAATCCTATTTGAAGTTTTAAATCGCGTCTTTAAATAAAATAAGATATTTGGAATCCTACTTCCTAGTTAATATATTAAAAACACTTAAGAACCTACATTAACGTAGAATCAGAGAAATAATAGGTATTTCACTAGTTCTACTTCTACTTCCACATAAAACCACACATCAAGTTTTGATCCATACATAAATAACTTCTAAGGGACTAAAAGATGAGGTGTGTTACCTTATTAATGATATTTTATATGTTTTATAGGGTTGTGTGTAATATTCTCAGTTCTCACTTCTGAAGGGGTATACATAATATTTTATATTTTACTGGGATTCAATTATTCCATTCATGATATACAGATTTTTCTTATTTTTATATGCATGCATGCTTAGTTGGAGATAAGTTTTAAAATTTAATTAATATAAACTCCGACATCTAATATGTATGATGTGAATGGGATTGAGATTAACAACATGTACCAAAACCATCCAACTACGCTTGTCTGTACAACTATTTGACTATTATAGAATAATATTCTCTCAAATCAGAAACATATTAATTATTTAATTTTAAGAGGCCGATAAATTGCATTATTTTTTATTTCTTTCTGTCTTTCTTTCCTTTCTTGTCTTTCTCTCTTTTGTGGCGGCCCGCATAGTAAATGGGCTCTCAAAATTTTCATCCTTCTTCTCTATACATAAGAAAAGTATATACAGACCCCCCCCCCGTTTATCAGCTCTTCAATACGTCCTTTACCATTGATAAACGGGTCCCACATATATTCAAAATAAGTGAGCCCCGTTTATCAGTGGTAAATGACAAATTGGGGGGGCTGCTGGGAACATGTGTATATAAACCCATATGCATAAATGTTAGGAGAAATATATATGTCATATATTATTGTGTATATAAATAATAAATGTATATTTGGATAATAAGTATATAAAATGGCAGAGTCTAATATATCTTACGAGGGTTAAAATCTTTCAATTTTTACGAGGAAAATATGCTAGGAGAAATATATATGCATGTTAGGAGAAATATATGTCATATTTTATTGTAAATATAAATAATAAATGTATAATTGGATAATATGTTACCTTCTTCTATATGTCTAATATAACCTTCTTCTATATGCATAAATGTTAGGAGAAATATATATGTCGTATATTATTGTAAATATAAATAATAAATATATAATTGAATACGTATATAAAATGGTAGTGTCTAATATATCTTACGAGGGTTAAAATCTTAAGAAATTATTCGGAATGCTCGGCTTATGGAGTGTCGAGCAGCGTCACCATATAGTTTTAGCTGTACACATATATATTTTGTGCAGAATTAATTAAAAATATATTTTTTGTAATTTCATCGTATCTTTTTAAAAATATATATTTTTATAATTTTACTATATCTTTTATATTTATCGATATACTTTTTTTTAACGTTATCGTATCTTTTTAAATTCGAAACACTGTTGAACTCTAAAACGGTGGCATTCTATATTCGATATCTGTAACTCTAAAATCTTTCAATTTTTATGAGGAAAATATGCTATTCTCATGACTATAGTTGCTGAAATGTCTATCAAGTGAAATGAAATGCCATGTCCTTCTGTCCCCTTATCATACATGAATAAAATTAAACAAATATTAAGGGATATGGTATAGGTGCTAGAAAATATTATCTAGGCCCAAACAAACTAACCCCAAATAGTTTTTTTAATGCAAAATGGCCGAAACCAACTCCAAATACGATCACAAATTGATAAAAATCAACAAACTCACCTGACCAAAACCGACATAATTCTGTAAGCTCATTAAAAAAAGACATCAAGATTAAAAAATGAGTTTTTATTGATAAATCCGACTGATATTCAAATTTATCTAGACTAAAAAATAACTCAAATTTCATCCAACATTTTTTCTCCGGCACCTACAACTGCACAACGGATGCTATTGCTTGCAGCGCCTTTTCTTATCCCATTTATACAAGAACTATATATATTTCTGAAAAATAAGCTTTTAAGAAACAATATATAAAAATAGAAAAGTAGTATATAAATATGATAAGATTTTCAAAATATAATGTAATTGATGATTAATATTTAATTAACAATGAAGTAGTGTTGATTCCATTTTATACCTTGTCCTGGAAACTAAGCCAGCTTGTAACAACGAGGTGAAGTAACATTTTAAATGTTCAGGTCAAACATTGCAAAGTAAACACCATGCATATAATTTCATATATTTTTGTGCTGTGACTTTTTTGGATTAATGTTATTAAACAATTTCTACTGTTGGCAAGTCAACAATTTGCCTTCAGAGTAAAATAACCCAAATTAAAATTTTGAATCCTTTTAATGGCAACCATGTAAATTGAGTGGAAACTAAGAAAAATTGGTACATAAGCCAATTAATTGAGTCTAAATTAATGCAATTATGACAGATCCTCTTGTCAAAACTCAACAAAGTATATATTTTTTTTAAGAAATATTCTAAAAGTATAAGTTACTGTTGTGTGAAAATTGAATATCAGAATTTCTAATATAAAAAAATGGTTGTAAATTAATTACTAACTACCATAATATACTGGCAACATCAGCAATTTCGAAATATAAATCCATCAAAATCATTTAACTCAAACATTTCCGATATGTTAGGCCATGCCATTATTATTGGAACAAAATTTGTGGTTGTAAAATAGTTATAAAAAACAAATATACTTATATTTAACTAAAATGACTTCAAAAGATATTATCTCAAATTCTTGGTTTTGTAAAAGAAAGATAAACTGTATTTGGCTATTATTATTTTTTTCAATGCTGTATTCGGCTATTATTATTATAGAAAAACACCATTAACTTTTTCCAACCTTAAATTCATTTTTGTTTAAAGATAAGACAATACAACAACAAATTGGCACAAATATATAGGAAAAAAAGAAAGACACTGGAAAAAGTAACAACTTGACTTAAAACATATACTGTTAAAAAAATATATGAAATCTGATATTACGTGATGCAAAAATTTATCATCGTGTATACACAGGATGTTTTTTTCGAGTGTGAAAACAATATATTTATTAGAAAACAATATAGAAAATGCCATATCTAAATGTCATATATAAAATTCAAAAAGAACATTTAAAGAAGTCAGAAGAAATATATAAAATATTCAATAAGTAATAAAAATCAATAGATGAAAATCCTAAATAGTATATATTTAATATAAAACAGTGTATAAATAACAAAAACACTTTAATAAGTCTGTGATAAACAGTGTATAAATACCACAAACACTACAACAAGATTAACTTACAGATGGACCAAAGCATGACTCAGACCTGATCGTAGGTGACCCTAACCACCCAACAAGAACCAATTGAGATCTTTATAAAACTTATAACAATAACAAATTTATCAACTTAATCTTTTTTCTAACGTACTTTTTTTTTTCTAACATACTTTTGTTTCATCCAATCATGTTGAATTCTAATAATTGGGTGTTTAGTACAAAACTAAATCTTTGTTTAGAACTAATGATGATGGCATAGATTCCTGAATGACTCGGCTCTCTCACGCTTCTTTGTCTTTTCTGCCCAAATAATTCATCTGCTGTCCTCCTTCGAGTTCAAACACAGAACAGATAATCCTTTCATTTTGGATATGTTAACCGTCTCCATATTTCTTTTCCGACAAAAATATTGTTTTATCAAAATGGGAAATTTATTATCACGACAGTGTCATCACGACTAAATCATGACGAGTTCGAATACAATCAAATCATATATAAATTCAACGCGCGGTATCTCTTTTATTTTTCCGTCACTCCTTAATGCAGTGAAAATATTTTGCACTATTTGTCATATTACAGTGATCATGCATGACATTAGGCCAAGTGACAGCTAAAGAGATAATGTACCGCTTACAACTTGGGGATAGATGCGCAAGATTTAGGGTTTTTTTGGATATCAGTTTAGGTAGATAGAAGATTTATGGATACTTTTTTTTTATTCATATTATTTTACATAACAATATATAGTTTTCTTTTATATACTGAAACTATATTTATATATATATTTTTATCATAGTTTCAATCATGTATGTTAAAGCCTAGTACATTAATGGCCCAGCCCAACTTCAGGCCTACACCATATTGTCCTGAAAAGGCTTAAATTTGATGGTGTTAGTAGTTAATGCACTAGCTTATTTAAGTAATTCCAATTTTCATTCACTACTCAAGGTGTGACTAAACAACTAGCCCCCTTTTTTCACTATTTGGTTCCGGGGTGTAACAATGTATATAGTATTTTTTGCATTTCTTTTGGTACCATATATACACTTTTTATTCTTTATATATTGTTTTTATATTCTTGTATTCTTTTTTCTCTCTCATATATATTGTTTTTGCATTCATTTTGGTACCATATATACATTCATTTATTTATTTATTTTAATATTCTATATTATTAATAGTTATTAATCCTAAATAATTTCCTTGCATAATAGAGCTCCACATCATGCTTTTTGTTTGAGCAATTGGATTACCATCCAAATAATTTTTGTCAATTAGATTATGATGTTTACATATATGTATCAAATTTCTTGCATGATAGAGCTCCATATCATATTGGTTTGTTAAGTCATTGGATTACTATCCAAATGATTTTTGTCAGTTGGATCAGGATCTTAACATGTATTACTTTGTAGGCATTTCATATTGAACATTAAATTAGATTATCTAAATAATAAAATTTAACCGTATCATCCAAAGATCAAGATTTTCTTTTAAAAAAAATTCAAGATTCAACTATTGTACATGTAAGAGTGTAAACGCTCAGGTATTATCTGACCGACACGTAGATTATTCGCAAAAAGTTCATAACCGAATCAAAATTATATGTATCCAGCCAGATCCATATACATATTCGGATAGTTTTATTCCGATACAGATACAGATTTCGGTATCTATTTGGCTTCATGATACAAATATAGATAATATATGTATCTAGATAATTTGTTATTCAGATAGTATCAAATTTCGGATATTTCACTCTATATTGATACAAATACAAATAGTTACAGATGCATGTATGAATATTTTGATTTTTTTTTAATCATATAAAGATATGGATATTATCAATATCCATATTAATATTTTGTTGTGAATTCTTATATTTATTTCTTAAAAGTTGTTATAATTTATTAACTTTGTCGTTTTAAATAGTTAAATATTTAGAAAAATAATATGGATACATTTTCGTTTAAATGCCCGAAATGAATTAGTATATGTATTCATATCTGATAATATTCGAACCGTACTCATATCCGTATAAATATCCAAAATGAATTCATATCTAAATCTATTCGCATTTGTATCCGTGCCATTAATTTTTTTAGTTGAGATTGTATTTTCTTCGTCGTGTTTATAATGTAATGTAAAAATTTGACACAACTGTAATATTTATTTTTGGCTAAATTAGTATTATGTTGTGCAATAATACTAATTACTATTATATTTTAATATAAATATTATTATTTTCTAAATTGTGTTTAAACTACTTTTGGGGTAATATTATAGAAATTTCGTGCAACGCGTGAAGGCTTTGCTAGATCTTTTTATAGTTGGTTTTATATTCATAATTTTGGTTAATGTGTTTACTTTTATTCTTCGTATAATCCTTCTTGTTATATATATATATATATATATATATATATATATATATATATATATATATATATATATATATATATATATATCTTTTATACATTGTTTATTGTGTTCATATATTCTCTTTTCATGTATAATATATTATTTTTTTATATTCATAAATTTCATGTCCACATAAACATACATACAATTTTCATATTTATAAATTTATCTAGTTTTATATATTTCTTATTTAAATTTTCTTTTATATATATTTTAAATTTGAATATATGGAACAAAGATGTCACGTGCCGTTTTATAGGTCATTTTTAAGAAAGTGAGATATATAAATGTGCAGCGGGACCACATATATTTTTACCGGAGATGTCATGTAAATCCGGAGAGGTATGAAGTCAGTCTCGTTTGGAAGGATTGATTGTCGTGCTCTTGTCATTGTGCTGCATGTCGCATTCTATCATATCACTTTCAAAATATATTGTTTGGTAAATATTTTGAGTACTTAATTATGATTATAGATAATAAATATATTATTTTAAATACTCTGAAGTTAGAATGGATCATTTTGGAAAGAGTGTAATTATAATCTTTAAGTCGGGAATAAAATTATGCCAACTAGATCAAATTTATTGTTGTCAGATAAAATAAAAAAATTACAAGGACCTAACACATGAAAAGAATTTGTAAAAAATTAAAGTGCAATACAATCCAAAAGAAAAAATATTTTTTTAAAATTAGAACCTAACACATCAAAATTTATATGACAGTGAGAGGACGTGGGAGAAGTGAAGCGGCGACCAGTTTTTACTTCCACGTGTAAATACATTATTAACCGATTGAACTTCACGAGAAAACACTCAAACAGGTCAGGTCAAACAAGAAAGAAAAGTTACTGTTCTTCAAACAAACAAAAACAAAGTTTTTACTGTGCTTGGGAAAAGGAATCGCCAATCAGCTAATTCTTTTTAAATGATTCGTATCTCGTTTGGATGTAAGATTTGAACTCTCACGCGTGTGATCCGATGATGCCCAAATTGTGGTTCTGACATTTGGAAATTTGGAAATTTCACTGTTGGATCCGACCTGACATAGATTTTTGCAAAAAATGACTCCTAAAATTTGATATTATCAATTGAGTAGTTAGTATAGTCGACATAACATGGCAATTTTATGATGAGATTGTATTTTTATGTGCAAGCTAAACAATCTTACAATATCATTTACAAAATTAAGTATAGTTTCTTTTTTCTATTTTATTATAAAAAATTAAAATTATGCGTATTGAGTCTGGAAATTTGGAAATATTATTGTAAGATGATCTGACATAGATTTCTTTTGGAAAATTCCTAAATTGATATTATCAATTGATTTCTTAAAAGATAATTATTTATGATGACAATGCATTGCCAAAGTTTGCTAGCTCAAACGGTAAAAGTATCATACCATCAATCAAGAGGTTGTGAGTTCGAATCGGCAATAATAATTTTTTTCAAATAAACCTTCTCACTTGAGAAGTTCAAAAAAAATGATGACATTGCATTATTTTTCTATGGAATCTATGATTTCTGTTTACGTCAAATTGCATAAGACAAATGTATTATCCTAACAAATTTTCTCTCTCCCCTTTAAGGAATTCTAACAAGTTATCTCAAGTTAAATACACTAAAAAGTTACAAAATAGTTCATTTGGATGAAAGTTTTGTTAGTCCAACTAGGTATCTCAAGTAATTAATTTTTCTAAATAAAAGTAATTTGATATTTATATAAGATTAATTTATTTATATTATTATATTTTTTACATTAAAACTCATCATTAATGAATTAAAAATTTGTTAAATAGTTCTAAATATGTAAATTTAATATTTCTTTTGAAAGTTAAAGAAATTCTAACCGCTTGAGTTAACAAATTTTAGCTTTTTACATTATTGTAAAATTTCATAAAAATTAAACAACTTAATCACATAAGAAAGAGATGAACTATACAAATAATATTTGGAAACTATTTCTTGCTCAAATAAATTAAAGCTTGATTAGGAAGTTATACTATGCTTAGTGCCAGTTCAATATCAGGAAGAGATTTCTTATTGCTAAAAATAGGAAGAAAACTGCACCAATGACCTTTAACATAACTTAATTTTTCTCAAGTACAGGGTCTTAAATGCGAACGTAACATTCACAAAGAAAAATAAAATTTACCCGATTCATTCAAGGCTCTATTCACAAAATTCTACCCCATTTAAGGGTCTATTCATAAAATTTTACCCCATTTAAGGTTCTTTTCACAAAATCTCCCTATAAAGATTCTATAATCTCTAGTCTCCTTTATATTAATCCAAACTTCCAAACTTAAACAAACTTATAAATCCTCTTCGTCTTCTCCATTTTTTAAGTCTCTTGTCCTTCCCCTGCCCTCTCCCTCTCTTAAGAGACACGAAGAGAGAGAGAGAGAGAGAGAGAGAGAGATTTCATTTCTCTCTGTTTTTTCTCTTTCAATGTGCAATATTCTCATCACATATATCACAAATTTTATTTTTTTGAGAAGTCGCGGAACCGAGTAGATCGATCCATCAATTGCACGTAAGCATATTATCCACATTTCCTAATTTATTTTTATATTTTTCGTTCTTTGTTTATCAATCAATTCTTTTACATCAAGTTATAAAGAAGAATCTCAAGCTTTTACCCAAAAAAAAGTTATAAATAAGAAAAATTCATGTCCATATAAATCTTTACTAAATATGCAAATGGACAAGTTTCAATGGCATCGACCTTTTTTCATAAAAATAACAAAAGGTACAAAATGAGAGGTCTATATCGCGAATCCTAGAAAGGAAAATTATCTTTTGATTGTTAATTACAAGTTAAAATGATGGAAGAATTTTGAGAAATGATTTTGAATGGGCCCAAAAAAATTTGAAAGTGGGTGAAAGTGTACTAAAATATTCATAAAAAAGTTATTTGATGAAATGTATTTTTCTTTTAAAATGTAGAGTTCTAGGAATTTATTTCAAACATTCTATTTTATGATTCTCAATTTTCATTTTTTGTCATTTTTTTTTCCATTTTTGACAATATGTATTGAACTTTTTATCCAAAAAAACAATAATTAGTGAAAACCTAAGGTACCATTTTGGAAAACATTTAATACTCCAAACAGGCAACTCTGCCATGAAAGTTTTCGACTGTAATTTTTGACTTTTTATTAAAAAAATAGGCCTGACAAGCCTTTAAATCTTGAATCACCTACCTTCCAAAAATAGCGAGTTTGGTGTTATGTATCCCATCAATTTCCTATATAAGAATATAATTTGCATATCTTTACTATTTCTTATAATTATGATTAAGATTTTAACAAGAATTAAACTTAGGTGCATTAAAATGTGGATAGGTCCATTCTATTTTGATGTACACGAATAAAAATAATGTGGAAACAACCAATGAAAAAGTGCCACATCATTAAATTTGCTGATGTGGAGCTGCCATCTTATGATTTGTTGGGTCTATTATGATGGACGCCAGTTTATACTTTTCCCTAAAATGGAGGGTCTATATTATTTGTCAAGTGTCAAATTACATCATCCATTTTTACACTCGCAATAAATATTATACAAAATAATATTGCGTCATCCATTTTTACACTAGCAATAAAAGTATATAAAATAATATTACATCATCCATTTTTACACTAGCAATAAATATGATACAAAATAACATTTTGATAGTTCGGGTCTAGAATACAAAAAATTTCCTAACCATCTTACTGATTTTTCATTTCTCACTTTCCAAACACCGACTTTTTCTTTTTTATAATCACTAAATAACAAACATAAATTATCTTTTATAATTGCAAATGTACAAAACAAGCCAAAAGGGCAAATATAGTTGCACTTGTACAAAACAGATTAAAATGGTCTCAGACAAAAAGAAAAAGAGAAAAGCTGGTCAAAATGAAAGACAAACATCAGTGGGTCGGCTCTGAAATGAGCTCATATAAAAAAATTACTTAATTTCTGATCAGTTACAAGTAATACATAGACCAACTTTCCAAGTTAATTTATTAATGTAATATGTTACACAAGATGGTACATAATTATATAAATAAACCTAAATATTCTGAAATGATCCCATTTACTTTCGGTACAAAAGTACATTCAAACTATCCATGCATCCTTTTTATATTCCTAGTTTTCATGTTTATATAGTCTCAAACCCTCATACTGGTCCCCCACTTAACCTCTCTCTTATTTACTCTCTATCTCTCTCTCTCTGACCAAGTTCCTTAATTTCTAAACCTACAGAAACACATTGTTAACTCACAATCCATGGCTCGGTACGGATTTCCAGTACAAGAAGAAGAAGAAATGAAGGAGGAGGAAGAGCGAGCTGAGTTTTCAGGCCGATCTTGTCAGACGTGTACTGCATTTCTATTGGCTGATTGTATTGCATTATGCTGTTGCCCCTGCGCTGTAATGAGCTTTCTCACTTTGGGCCTTGTCAAGGCTCCATGGATGCTTGGAAAGAGGTGCTTCGCGATTTTGAAAAAGAAGAGGTGTTTTTCGAAAAAGAGAGTAAGAGATAGTGGTGGTGGTGGTGGTGGTGGTGAGAATGAGACTGTTGTCAAAGAGGCATTTTGTGAGAAATTTAAAAACTGGGGTGAAAATGAATATGTAGGGTTTAAATCAGGGGTTAAATTAGGGTTTGAGGGTGAAACAGAGACTACTAGGGTTTGGGAAGAATTGTACCAAGTAGGGCATTGGGGATTTGGGAGGGTGTCTTTTTCTAAATCAACCCAATAATGGGTTCTTTTAGTTTGAATATTTTTTCACTTTTTTGTGATTTTTGTTGTGAATTGAGTGGTTGAATGAAGCATCAGTTGGCATTAATTAATCAGAATATGGTTTCCAAGTAAAGTGTATGTTTGTGCAATTTGATGGATTGGTTTAATGGATATTATTATTCCAGCATCAGCAACAGCTTTTTCAACTTTTTCCTTTTCTTTTTTGGTGATGATCGATTCACGACATCACTATCAGCAATTTGACTAACTGAATAGCGAATACCATTTTTGCTTTCATTGCAAATTAGTTTGAGATGCCCACATAAGAGGGATTTTCTATTTTGTTCTATCATAATATAATACATTAGGCTTCGACTATGATTTAGTTTTACATGAATTCATGATCTATGGCATCAAACATAACATGTGCATCACCTATGTCTTGAGGATAAAATTCAGATTCATCAAATTTCCCTTCGATTCGTTGTGTTCTTACTGCATTTAAGTAATGCTTATCCATTATCACTTAAAATTTTATTATTATTATTATTATTATTATTATTATTATTATTATTATTATTATTATTATTATTATTATTATTATCTTAAGCAGCATAGTCCTAGTTCCAATTTAAACTCATTAAATGAATATAAAAGCAGTCCGTACAAGGAGAAAGAGAGGATATATATCAGATTATGCTTGAATCATCAGTTGTCATTAATTAATCAGAATTTGGCTTCCAAGTAAAGTATATGTGTTGTGCAATTTGAGGAATTGATTTAATGGATATTCCAGCATCAGTGCATCATCAACTTCTTGAACTTTTCTTTTTGGGTGATGATTGATGCAAATACATCACCATCACCAATTTGAATAATTCAATTGTCAACTGTATATGTGCATTGTGCTTTACTTGGAGATTATGTCCTTTTTAGTTGAGGTAAATTGGAGTGTATGTTCAAGCATCAAATCTATGCTGTTTAATTTCGTTTGTTACTTCAAAATTTCCCGTGCCGTATCACATATGGAATAGTATAAGATATTCTTATGATATATTGTCTCCTAATTCAAGGCAACAATGTCTTGTTTGTTGTTTACTATTTTCTTTTATATTATCTGATAAAACAATGAAAATATGTTGTTTCACACCTCACTTCTATCAGAACTTTGCTTCATATTGATAAATTATCAATTTTCTCAGGTTTTAGATAGTTTATACTTATATTGCTATATCATTACCATCTAAGATATAAGATTAGGATATGTTTGGTGGCAGGTTTTGACTGAAGATTATGAAGGGCCAGTTTTTTCTTGCTATATTTACTTCCGATGGCTTTCAAATTAGTTGGGGAAGATAAAGGAATTTTGAAATTCATTATACTTCTATGCATGATAGGAAGACAAAAATCTTACAACATGACTCAATTTTACATGAATTCATGAGCTATGGCATCCAACAACACATGTGCCCAACCAATAGGCTTCTGTTACCGATTGGCTAATAATATTGACATGACTCCATTTCCCTTCAATGTACTATTACTGAATTTAATTAGTACTTACATCATCCACAGTTTCATATTTAGGTCTCTACTAAGCAATATTTCATCATTATCTTACCTTTACGTCAAAAAATAACCAAAGAAAACTACTACCTTACTGCAAATTATACCAAAAAAATAAGTCATTCAACTAAAGTGCACTAATTTAAACTAGATCAAATGCCAACATCTTTCAATTCTTATACCACATAGTAAGTATTCTTCTTCCAAAATTAATATCCTTATTTTTTTTGCCTTTTTTTTTCCTACCTGAGCCACCAAGTCTGAATGGAAGAAAGAGGGCCGGTAAGAAATGGAAGGTAATTATGAATAAACGGATTTGCCACACGGCTGATATTTGACCACACGTTTTGGTGGTAAATCGACGTAACTGGAGCCCTGTACATCAGCTTTAATAGCTGCCAAAATTCAAAAATATTAAAATGGGTATTAATTGAAATATATGATGGTTAAATAAGGAAGTCATATTTTTTAGGGCAATATATTTATGCAATTTGTGAAAGTGAAAATATTAAATTTACTCATCCACAACTGCAAATATTAGAATCACTCTTAGAAATTTCAAATTATTATTATTATTATTTAATAGATAATAATAATGTTAAACTAACTTACATTCCAATACATGAGTATTTGCATGATATTGCGTTGCCACCTGCACGAGCAAGCATAAAGTTAGAGTATACAAAATCCAAAAAATTGAAATTAAATTTAGAAAATAAAATAATAATAATATATAATTATCATTTATTTAAACATACGAGAAAATTGATATAGTGAGAAGGAATCCGAGGGAAACTTCTGCATATGAACTCAACAAGCTGAGTGTGCTTGTGTTCGTTTCCACCCACAAACACGGCTGTTCTAAATACCTCCTATTAAATAAATAAATAAATGATTAAAATAAGTAAGATTTATGTTGCTTTATTTTCTAATTTTTGTTTAATTTACGTTGCTTGTGTTTATTTCGACCTATATACAAGGTTCTTCCAAATACCTCCTATTAAAAAATACATAAAATTTGCATCGCTTTATTTTCTAATTTGTTGTTTAATTATTGACTAATTAAACAAATTTGATGTTTAATTCCAATTTTTTGTTTAGATAAAATTTATGCCGTTTCATTTCTAGTTTATTGTTTAATTTACGTTGCTTATGTTAGTTTCGACCTATAAACAAGGGATTTTCCAAATACTCCCTACTAAAAATAAATATTACGAAAGTAAAATTTACTTTGCTTTATTTTCTAATTTGTTGTTTATAAAAGATTAACTAAGGCTTATTAAACAAAAAGGATTGATTGTTGTTTAATTAAAGATTAATTATTGAAGAATATAAAAGTAGTAGAAAAAAAAAAAAGAAAAATAATAAATTAGAATAATTAGAATAGAGAAATATTTATGTTTAATACCTGTACAAAATGGAGCCTGTAAAATTGCGTCTTAAGAATCTTGACACGTGGTCCAACGACCAGCACAGCACGGGTATTAAAGCAACTGTTATTTTAAAATCATCAAAACCAAGAACCAAATAATAATCATATATTCAAATTTAGTTGAGACATGGTTGCTTAAAGATAGTAAACTGATACCAGATTGCACGATTGAAACTTAACAGGCATTAAATTAGCCTAATTGAGGCATAATTGCATAATTATGGCTAATTGAGACTTAATTAGGATTTAGGCCTACAATTAACTTCAATAAGAGTAAATCCTTAGCAAAAATCAGTGTTAATATAGGTTAATTCATTAACTGGGTCTAGTTCTTGAAATTTGTTGATAAATAATGGTATATTAAGCCTACTTTCTTTATTGAAGAACAAAATAATATTAAATAAATTAGGGTTTATTACCTTTAAAGTGCACTTGAGCCATTAAAAACATGAAACAAAACATGAAACGAATGAAATCTTTTCCCGCTATAATCGCTTGGAGCCAGGTCTGAACCGCAACAAGCGTCCATGCTCTCGGTTTCTAAATTAAAAATATATATAAATATTTCCAAGAACATATAATAATATAATACAAAATATATGTAAATATTTAATTAATTACCCCATAGAGAGAATATAGAGAGTAAAATGAGGTGCACATTGTGCCGAATAAGGAAAGACGGTACGCTTTTGCTGAGAGATTTGAGGGTATAATTGGAAGAATTCCAAGCACTGCAACGGCCAAAACCTAAATAAAAATAATAAAAATATATATTGTTTAATAAGTTTAATTAGTGAAAATATTAAGGGGGAGAAATGGAAATGTTATTTAGGGTTTATTGTTTATTACCCAAGCATGAGCAGCAAAATGAACGGATTGTCTGTCGAAACGTAATTGATTATTAGTTGTTGGTCTTGTGCTTGAACCTGAAAAAAATGAAATTATTTTTATTATTTTACGAATTATTTTCTGGGCAAAATATTAAATAAAAAAAGAGTAAAGAAAAACCCTAACTATTAAAAGAAAGATGTATATTAATACATTTAAAGATTAAATATGCACTAACTAAAGCAGAATTAAACACAGAATAATAAAAATAATGAGAATCAGTTGAGTAAATACTGAATATTAATAATATTAAAATATGGAACCACTAGACTAAAATACAAGCTTAAAAGGTAAAAAAGTATTTTTTTTAAAAGTAAAATAGTAAAATAATAATATATATTTGACCTGGACGAGTGGATGCTGACGAGGATCCAGCTGGCGTTGTTCTTGCTGATTGGGACGGACCTGCTGATGTCATGCCATCAACCACAAAATTCGGATCCTATTTAAATATAAAAATATTAAATCTTGAAATTCGGAAAGTAAATTAAATCCTGATTGAATTTTACGATCAATCCTTTTATGCTTAACCCACACAATTATAACAAAATTTATTCTCTAAGAAACTAAAATCCGTTATTTATATACCTAAATTATTTGGAGATATTAACTTTCCTTTAAAGAACATGATAATTTGTATAAAGTATTGGTTGGAACTTATGAAAACGCAAGAAATGCAAGAAATGTTCAACAATCATTTCAACTGCAAATCAATTTTCCCCAAATCGATCCTAAATACTTCGAAAACAAACTAATTCCGCAAGAATCCAACATTCCAGCTCCAAATTCAACATTCCGACTAACCCACCTCAAACCCCAACCCAAACCAACCTCAAACCTCAAAACCAAATCATCACAACCAACAATCTTACAATATATCTCTGATAAAACTTGCGCTTGAAGTGCGCCACGACGTCGGGCCGAGCCGCCATGTGCGGCGGCACGAGGACGTTGCTCCAGTAGTCCGCCCATCTGGGGTCCGATTCGTAGTCGTACTCC
Source organism: Juncus inflexus (assembly GCA_024447665.1). Lineage (NCBI taxonomy): Eukaryota > Viridiplantae > Streptophyta > Magnoliopsida > Poales > Juncaceae > Juncus > Juncus inflexus. Next base: position 7,005,848 of record JAJHPC010000018.1, read on the forward strand.
GCCGCCCGCCTGGCGCGCTCCGCCGCCTCCCCGTCGCCCGCCATTGTCGAGCCAATTGAAGGTTGAACAGCAAAGTTTGACGCAGCGAGTCTTTTGAGAAAACACAGATAAAACTAAGAAAGATAGACGGTACCAAACCGTTGTTTATAAATTATGTGTGGATCGTATTAATGTATATAGTCTGTGTTCCGAGTCAATAATTTTTTTTTTGAACCGGCCAAAAAAAATATTAATTAAAAAAATGAACAAGTTTTTAAATTATTTGTGAAAATGTCTATTTCGCTCGGCCACTGGGGGAAATAACCAATTTTTCATTTTTCCTACTGAATTAAGCTAAAAAAACATTATTTCGCACTGTTTCGCTCTATGGCTCAGAAAACAGATATTTTTTCATTTTTCCCACTTAATTAGAGCAAAATCAGTCTAATTCAGTTGTAAAAAAAATTAAAAAAAATGTCTATTTCACCCCACCATTGGGGAGAAACAGTATGTTTCGCCTAGCCAGCACGCCCGAAACGCGACGATATAATGTTTTACCGCTTTTCAATATAATTTTTGTTTTCATTATTTTTTATATAAATTGTTTATTATTTCTAGAAAATGAATCTTATATATTGTTTATTTAAATTTATGCATTGTTTATTGTGTCTATGCTGTTTTTTCGAATCCCTATTTTATTCCTTTTCAAAATAGAATAAAGTAAAAGAGACACCGTGTGTCATAGTTAGTTATTCGCGATACATGAATGATGAGCAATATATTTGTATATAATTCGTATCGAACGTTTTTCAAGTCGGTCAAATAACAAAAGAGACGTAATTATTCGTTAATTTGACTATTCGTGTATAATTAGAGTTATCTTATACAATACGGATACAATAATTTGGTATATAACAGTATAAAAATGTAAATTCTTTATTCAAACATAATTAAAAAATACCATTATTTTATTGAAAAATATTTGTTTCAGTTCAAAACTTCAAATGTTCGTGTGGTGAACTGATATTATCATGTATTTGAGTCTGACCAAATGGTATTACCACCTAGTTTTTGACGTGGAAGTACTCCCTCCTATTTCATGGATGCAGTCACATCAGTCCTTCTGCGGAGCCTACATAATTTTCAAATCAACTGTATAAACTTCATTATACTAATTTCATCATTTGTTATCCTTTTATTTTAATTTAAAATCAAAACAGACGCATATGCATTGTTCAATATAAAATTATGTGTTTAATACATTCGGTTCTTATCTTAATCTTATCGATAGATAAGTTTATATATCCCAAACCAACATTCCGACTAACCCACCTCAAACCCCAACCCAAACCAACCTCATGTTAGGAACCGAGACGCAACAGCAAACACATAAAGCAAGACACAAGAACAAAAAGATATTTTTTACGTGGAAACCCTAAAGAAGGTAAAAACCACAGCCGCCGGCACTCAAACTTTCTTTATACTTAGAGAAAGAGAAAATACAATACAATTGTTTGTGATTGTTGGAATGAATAAAACTCTACCCATACCCCTCTATTTATAGGATAGCCATACCTAATACAAGGAAATAAATCAAAGATTTGCTGCCCCATTAACCCCTAATTCATGGAAACAAATCTAAGGTAAATAAACATATTCCAAATTCTAATTATCAATTAAGGAATAGTATCAACCAAATATGAAGAACTTCCATATCTTCCGTAGCGTTTCCTTTTATACGGTAACTAGAGTTTTCCAGAAGTCTCCACACCAAACAATCTCCCACTTGGAGACTTCATAAAGATAAGAATCCTTTCCATTGAATCCATTCTCCTTTCTACCCTGTATCTTCCTTGAGCCCGGCGACATGCTCCCACTGACTCACTCGACCTACCCCACTGAGGCAGCGCACAGCCTCAGCTTTTCGATGGGGACTTCCTTGGTCAATGTCTGGGACCCTGTTTTAGACCGTATAAGCTTTTCTCGAGCTTATACGCTAGACCCTCCTTTCCCGGGGTCTCGAAACCTTCAGGCTGCACCATATAGATGTTCTCCTCCAAATCGCCATGGAGAAACGCCGTCTTGATATCCATCTGCTCGAGGTGCAAATCTTCGGCCGCTACAATACTTAACACTGTACGAATGGTTGTTAGCTTCACCACCGGCGAGAATAACTCTGTGTAGTCAACTCCTTCTTTCTGTAGGAATCTCTTTACTACTAATCTCGCCTTGTACCGCTTGCTGTCAATTGGTTCATCCTTTATCCGATAAACCCACTTGTTTTGTAGCGTCTTCTTGCCATCTGGTAACCAGGTCAATACCCAAGTATTGTTCTTTCCGAGAGACTCAATCCCATCTCTCATTGCACGCTCCCACTTGACAGAATCTCCCGTCTCTACCGCCTCATGGTAGTCCTCAGATTCGTCATTTGACCTATCCTTGTAGTAGCGTGACCCGCCTTGGACCGTAGCTGGTCCCCACAAATCGCTCTGCACCAAGTCTAGCTTCCCCGTCTTGAGTTCTCGTCCGACAGTCAAAAAACTAACCCGTTTTTCCTTGCCGAGCACGCAGTTCTCACAGAAACCGATTTCTACCGATTTCACCTTGGGTAACAAATCCTTTGAAGCTAGCACTTGCAGTCCTTTGTGACTGACATTACCGAGCTGATTATGACACAATATCGGCTCGGTTGTCGCTCCTGGAACTGCTAACAAATCTCCCTTATTTTCCGTGAGATAAAGAGTTTCTATTTTTGTACCCTTCGCCACAACCATCGCACCCTTTACAATCTTCCACAACCCGTTCCCAATCACGGTTTTGTACCCCTCACTATCCATCTGCCCAATGGATATCAAGTTCTTCTTTAAACCTGGCATATATCGAACTCCCCGCAAAGTCCATCTAAATCCGTTACTTGATTTTATTTGGACATCGCCCATGCCCGATATGCATAGCGGTTTCCCATCCGCTAAGTAAATTTTTCCAAATTCTCCAGATTTAAAATTCAAAAACTTATCTTTCTGTGAGGTCGAGTGGAAGGATGCACCTGAATCCAGAACCCATGACTCGATAGGGCTGTCGATGCATAGAACGAGTGCTTCGTCTGAATTCTCCTCGATGGAAGCATTTGCGGAACTTCTTTCCGTCTTTTGCTCCTTTTTCGGGGATTTGCAATCCCGTTTCATGCGGCCCTTTTTGCTACAGTTCCAACACTCCAACTCGCCATGTGGCCTTGACTTGCTACGACCTCTCGACTTCGATCTTCCATGGTTGTTGTTTCTCTGACCTCCACGACCCCGACTCTCCACATTCAAGGCTGAACTCATGGAACCCGAGGTTTCGCTCCGCTCCCTTCGCCGAATATCCTCGTTCAGGATGCGGTCTCGTACCTCCTCAAAAGTCAGATCCTCCTTGCCGCCGATAACGTCTACTGTCGTCGACCAGCTTTCCGGCAATGATGACAACAACATAAGAGCCTTCGTCTCTTCACCCAGGTTCAATTTAAACGAGTCTAACTGGTTTGAAATAACCTGAAAAGAGTTCAAATGCTCGGCCACAGATCCGTCTTCCGCCATCTTCAGATAGAAAAGACGGCGCATCAGATGCAGCTTGTTTAATGAAGACGGCTTCTCGTACGTGTTGGATAGCGCCTTCATGATTCCAAAACCCGTCGTCTCCTTAGCGGTCTCGTACCTCCTCAAAAGTCAGATCCTCCTTGCCGCCGATAACGTCTACTGTCGTCGTCGACCAGCTTTCCGGCAATGATGACAACAACATAAGAGCCTTCGTCTCTTCACCCGAGTTCAATTTAAACGAGTCTAACTGGTTTGAAATAACCCGAAAAGAGTTCGGATGCTCGGCCACAGATCCGTCTTCCGCCATCTTCAGATAGAAAAGACGGCGCATCAGATGCAGCTTGTTTAATGAAGACGGCTTCTCGTACGTGTTGGATAGCGCCTTCATGATTCCAAAACCCGTCGTCTCCTTAGCCACGTTGAACGCCACGTTCTTGGCTAAGGACAATTGTTTGTAGCTTAGCGCCTTGCGATTCATCTTCTTTCATGCATCAGCAATGATCCCTTCTGGCTTCGTTTCGAGTAGCGCATCTTCTAGATCCTTCTGGCAGAGCAACGCTTCTGTTTGCATCTTCCAATAACTGAAGTCTCGTCCGTTAAACCGACTCACCGACACCTTGCTCTCGTCCATCGCTCGTCTACGTATCGCCTCCTCGTTCGCACCCAAAGGGAATTTTCTTCGAACCTTGGCTCTGATACCACTTGTTAGGAACCGAGACGCAACAGCAAACACAGAAAGCAAGACACAAGAACAAAAAAATATTTTTTACGTGGAAACCCTAAAGAGGGTAAAAACCACGGCCGCCGGCACTCAAACTTTCTTTATACTTGAAGAAAGAGAAAATACAATACAATTGTTTGTGATTGTTGGAATGAATAAAACTCTACCCCTACCCCTCTATTTATAGGATAGCCATACCTAATACAAGGAAATAAATCAAAGATTTGCTGCCCCATTAACGCCTAATTCATGGAAACAAATCTAAGGTAAATAAACATATTCCAAATTCTAATTATCAATTAAGGAATAGTATCAACCAAATATGGAGAACTTCCATATCTTCCGTAGCGTTTCCTTTTATACGGTATCTAGAGTTTTCCAGAAGTCTCCACACCAAACACCTCAAACCTCAAAACCAAATCATCACAACCAACAATCTTACAATATATCTCTGATAAAACTTGCGCTTGAAGTGATTCACGACGTCGGGCCGAGCCGCCATGTGCGGCGGCACGAGGACGTTGCTCTAGTAGTCCGCCCATCTGGGGTCCGACTCGTAGTCGTACTCCGCCGCCCGCCTGGCGCACTCCGCCGCCTCCCCGTCGCCCGCCATTGTTGAGCCAATTGAAGGTAGAAATTGAACAGCAAAGTTTGACGTAGCGAGTCTTTTGAGAAAATACAGATAAAACTAATAAAGATAGACCGTACCAAACCATTGTTTATAAATTATGTGTGGATCGTATTAATGTATATAGTCTGTGTACCGAGTCAATAAATTTTTTTTTTGAACCGGCAAAAAAAAAAGATTAATTAAAAAAATGAACAAGTTTTTAATTTATTTGTGAAAATGTCTATTTCGCCCAGCCACTGAGCGAAATAACCAATTTTTCATTTTTCCTACTGAATTAAGCTAAAAAACGATGTTTCGCACTGTTTCACTCCATGGCTGGGCGAAACAGATATTTTTTCATTTGTTCCACTGAATTAGAGCAAAGTCAGCCTAATCCAGTTGTAAAAAAAAATTAAAAAAATGTCTGTTTCACCCAACAGTATGTTTCGCCCAGCCACGGGACGAAACAATATTTTTTAGCTTAATTCAGTGGGATGAGCACTCCTGAAATGCGACGATATAATGTTTTACCACTTTTTAATATAATTATTGTTTTCATTATTTTTTATATAAATTGTTTATTATTTCTAGAAAATGAATCTTATATATTGTTTATTTAAATTTATGCATTGTTTATTGTGTCTACTGTTTTTTCGAATCCCTATTTTATTCCTTTTCAAAATAGAATAATGTAAAAGGGACACCGTGTGTCGTAGTTAGTTATTCGCGATACATAAATGGTGAGCAATGTTTGTATATAATTCGTATCGAACGTTTTTCAAGTCAGTCAAATAAAAAAGAGACGGTAATTATTTGTTAATTCGACTATTCGTGTATAATTAGAATTATCTTATACAATACGGATACAATAATTTGGTATATAAAAGTATAAAAATATAAATTTTTTATTCAAACATAATTATAAACTACCATTATTTTATTGAATAATATTTGTTTTTGTTGAAAACTTCAAATGTTTGTGTGGTGAGCTGATATTATCATGTATTTGAGCCCGATCAAATGGTATTATTACCTAGTTTTTGACGTGACAGTATTCCCTCCTATTTCATGAATGCAGTCACATCAGTCCTTCCGCAGAACTTACATAATTGTCAAATCAACTGTATAAACTTCGTTATACTAATTTCATCACTTCTTGTCATTTTATTTTAATTTAAAATCAAAATAGACACATATGCATTGTTAAATATAAAATTATGTGTTTAATATACTTGGTTCTTATCTTAATCTTATCGATAGATAAGTTTATATATCCCTGCCCCTCCCCCCACCCCTAAACGAGTCACTGTTGCCAGCTTTTTCATTTTTAAGGGAAAGTTACAAAAGAATCTATTTTATTCCTTATTCTAAAATACCCCCAATCCTCTTAACAAGTTCACTCCTCCTTCAAAAACACAATCAATTGTTCACTCTTTCGATGCGTTGAACTGAGCAACACAACACAGCACAATTGACGATCGATCATGGAGTCACTCTCGGATCTCTCTCCTTCAAAATACCTCACCTTCACATACCCAAACCCTCACCCTCTTCCTTCCCGCCCCTACTCCGACCCTCTCCGCATCGCCGTGCTCGACTCGCCCCTCCGCCTCGCTCCTCCGCCCGTCACCGCCTCCATGTTCGTCCCGCCGGGCCGCGAGCATGACTGGATCTTCTGCACCCTCGCTGGCCACCTCAGCCTCATTATTTCTTCCTCCGTTTCCCGTCTCGTCCTCATCGGGTCCGTTCCTGAACAACTTCCCAAACCGTATATGAAAGTTAGTCTGCCGGATTTGAATGCTTTGGAAAGTTCTATTATGCCTCTTTTACTTGCGCTTTGCCCGCAAATCGCGTTTCGGAAATCGACATTGCCGCGAGTTCCATTCTTGTCTTTTGAGGACTCTGCGATTAGGATAGTGCCTAAGGAGATAATATTAGGTTCAATTGTAGGAGATATGATTGTTGAGGATGTAGCAATTGAAAATTCAAATTCGGATTCAAATGATAGTATAGAAATTCGTAGAAGGCTTCGATTCAAACGAATGCCAAATCTGATTCAAACCCAAGTATTACTCTCACCTGATTTACCTTCTTGTTCTTATTCTTCTGATTCTGATTGGTTGTCAGTATTAGATTCTGAATCAGTACAAGTCAAAAACGGATCACTTGTACAGCCGTATCTTGCACCAATGGTTGCAGGTCTCTCTTTAATGGAGAAATTTAACACTAAAACAAAACCGAGGTGTCTTTGCATAGGAGTGGGTGGCGGTGATTTACTCATGTGTTTAAGGTCCAAATTAGGGTTTGATGTGATTGGAGTGGAAATAGATCCAATTGTGCTAGAAGTAGCGAAAAAGCATTTTGAATTGGTAGAAGATGAGTTTCTTCATGTTCATATTGGCGATGGAATTCAAATAATTAACGAATTTGCCTTGAATTTTAGACGTGAGAGAAAATTAGGGTTAAGTTTTGATGCGATTATGGTTGATTTAGACTCTGGAGATGTGGTGAGTGGAGTTAAGGCGCCTCCTTTGGAATTTCTTGAAAATGATTTTCTTTTGAATATCAGATCAATTTTATGTGAAAATGGCGTTTTGGTAATTAATGTGATTCCGCCATTTGATGACGGATCGTTTTTTAAAGGTATTTTTGAGGTATTTAATGGTGTTTTTGCGGAGTTGTATAGAGTGGATGTTGAGGGTGATGAGAATTTCGTTCTTTTTGCAACTGTTGGAAAGGTTGGGATTGAGAAAAAGGGGGAATTTGTTGAGAAATTGGAGGAAATTATTGGTGAGAAATTGATTAGGAGAATAAGAAAGATTGGCGATGATAAAGAACAGAAGTGATTTTTTATTTTAATTTGAGATTTTCTTCATTTGTGATTTTGATTCAAGAAAGATTCTCGGTCCCTTCAGATTCCGGGCTATAACAAAATATTAACTTAACCAAACAACATGAATTTCTTTGCAAGTATAATTTTACGCAAAGAAAAACAAATCACTAAAGTTCACAAACGACAGAAAAGAGGAAAAGGAAAGGGGAAAAAAAGTCTTAAATCTGAAAATTATCACACACATTGCAATTTCTCATGACCCTTATTGATTTTTCGTTTTAATAATGGCATTTCCTCCTCTTCTTTGCTTTTGCCTGGTGACCTTTGGGAACTTGAGTTCTCTTGGTTCATATAGCACAACAGAATTATTAATAATATTTTTCGAATAATTTGTTTTCCATCAATTTGTCAATCCTAGTACTTGCCATCTCTTCAGTCGTCATGCAATTTAGCATAACCATCATCACGACCATTACTTTTTCTGTGTAACCGTTACACATTCAATTATATCACGATTCTTCTGAATATATTGAAATAAGGTGGCCTCTCGCTTGCTTTCATGCTTGCATTATTAAGTAGATAATAGATGGAAAATTGATTGATAATTTCATCTAAAACATAGCTCAAGAATATATATTTTACACTTTGTAGTAATTAGTATGTATGTTACTTTTCAAATTTTGTGGAGTACACATTGAATCATCTCTTTTCTGCAAAAAAAGACAAAAAAAAAATAACATATAAATAATATTTTTCTTATACATAATTTGTTCAATTTTTAGATTTGTTCAATATTTGTTCAGTATTTTCTCGTAAAGAAATTAACTTTAATTAGTCATATTATGTAAAAATTATAGATAGATTAAGAAGGAAATTAGATACCTCCACATTTTTTAGATTCCTCAAAACCTCCCTAAAAAAATTGGAAAATGTGTGTTGTGTTGAAATAAAATATTCAAGTATGACATGTATCAGAGTATTCGTATTTGATACGGTATGAAATATAATCTGGCCTGATTTATGAAATTTCCAAGTACCATATAGACTACGCCTATTAAATAAATGAGATATGTACAATTATATTGTACTCTTCAGATGTACATCAAAAATTCAAGGTTCATTCAATTGTGTTTTTTGGAATAAACATTCAATTGTGTTTTGTATTAACAGCTAAATGAGTTGACTTTTTTTATCCTTACCATCATTGAAATGTATTTGATCATTTAAAAAAGGAAAACTATCTTGACCCCATCATTTTCCCACATAAACGTCATATATCATCATTGGACCATATGATATCATAGTTTTTATAATTATATCTCCTATAATATTATAATTTTTGTATTTATATTCTCATGTTATGATTTTTTTATTTATCATTTCTATGACATGATGATTTATATGATATTATTGTGAAGAAATGAGGGAACAAAATAAATGCCCTCTTTAAAAAATAGTGCTGTCTCAACTTGGCCTTATATTTGATTGAACGAACATTCAACAGCCAATAATCTATTCTGTAAATAAATGAAAAGGAGAAAGAATGATTGCAGTTAAACATTCATTGTCTTTAATAAAAAAAATTTATAGGAAATTCTTCAAAATCCCTCTAATTTTCTAAGTATTTAAAAACATTCTTTACTTTTGAGATTCTTGAAAAAGATGCTCATGAGGTGTGTTGCTTGTTAGGAACCGAGACGCAACAGCAAACACACAAAGCAAGACACAAGAACAAAAAAATATTTTTTACGTGAAAACTCTAAAGAATAAAAACCACAGCCGCCGGCACTCAAACTTTCTTTATACTTGGAGAAAGAGAAATACAATACAATTGTTTGTGGTTGTTGGAATGAATAAAACTCTACCCCTACTTCCTCTATTTATATGATAGCCATACCTAATATAAGGAAATAAATCAAAGATTTGCTGCCCCATTAAAGCCTAATTCATGGAAACAAATATAAGGTAAATAAACATATTCCAAATTCTAATTATCAATTAAGGAATAGTATCAACCAAATATGGAGATCTTCCATATCTTCCGCTGTTTCCTTTTATATGGTATCTAGAGTTTTCCAGAAGTCTCCACACCAAACAATCTCCCACTTGGAGACTTGATAAAGATACAAATCATTTTCATTGAATCCATTATCCATTCTCCGTTGTATCTTCCTTGAGCCCGGCGACATGCTCCCACTGACTCACTCGACCAACCCCACTGAGGCAGTGCACAGCCTCAGTTTGTCGATGGGGACTTCCTTGGTCAACTGTCTGGGATCCTGTTTTAGACTGTACAAGCTTTTCTTGAGCTTGCACACTAGACCCTCCTTTCCCGGGGTCTCGAAACCTTCAGGCTGCACCATACATATGTCCTCCTCCAAATCGCCATGGAGAAACGCTGTCTTGACATCCATCTGCTCGAGGTGCAAATCTTCGGCCGCTACAATACTTAACACCGTACGAATGGTTGTTAGCTTCACCACCAGCGAGAATACCTCCGTGTAGTTAACTCCTTCTTTATGTAGGAATCCCTTAACTACCAATCTCGCCTTGTACCGCTTGCTGCCATCTGGTTCATCATTTACCCGACAAACCCACTTGTTTTGTAGCGCCTTCTTACCATCTGGTAACCAGGTTAATACCCAAGTCTTGTTCTTTCCAAGAGACTGAATCTCATCTCTCATTGCACGCTCCCACTTGACAGAATCTCCCGTCTCTACCGCCTCATGGTAGTCCTCAGATTCATCATTTGACATATCTTTGTAGTAGCGTGACCCGCCTTGGACCGAAACTGGTTCCCACAAATCGCTCTGCACCAAGTCTAGCTTCCCCGTCTTGAGTTCTCGTCCGACAGTCAAAAAACTAACCCGTTTTTCCTTGCCGAGCACGCAGTTCTCACAGAAACCGGTTTCTACCGATTTCACCTTGGGTAACAAACCCTTTGAAGCCAGCTCTTTCAGTCCTTTGTGACTAACATTACCGAGCTGATTATGACACAATATCAGCTCGGTTGTCGCTCCCGGAACCGCTAACAAATCTCCCTTATTTTCCGTGAGATAAAGAGTTCCTATTTTTTTACCCTTCGCCACAACCATTGCACCCTTTACAATCTTCCACAACCCGTTCCCAAACACGGTTTTGTACCCCTCACTATCCATCTGCCCAATGGATATCAAGTTCTTCTTTAAACCTGGAATATATCAAACTCCTCGCAAAGTCCATCTAAATCCGTTACTCGATTTTATTTGGACATCGCCCATGCCCGATATGTATAGCGGTTTCCCATCCGCTAAGTAAACTTTTCCAAATTCTCCAGATTTAAAATTCAAAAACTTATCTTTCTGTGAGGTAGAGTGGAAGGATGCGCCCGAATCCAGAACCCATGAATCGATAGGACTTTTGATGCATAGAATTAAGGCATCATCTGAATTCTCCTCAATGGCTGTATTTGCGGAACTTGTTTCCGCCCTTTTCTCCTTTCTTGGGGATTTGCAGTCCCTTTTCAAGTGGCCCTTTCTGCCACAGTTCCAACACTCCAACTCACTTCTGATGGTGTTATGCTCTAGGCCAAAGTGTTTGTGACCTAGATGATGGATTGTAATAACAAACATAATATTTATTCTAAGATATTTCATATAATATGTGCATATAGGTTATTTTAATATAATTAAAATAGACCATGAATATGCAATTCAGCTTTATGTCATCAAAGTATGTGACTTTGATAGTAAAACTATAAAGTGTTATGAATGCTATTCTAAATCGTCCCTGGTCATTTATAGGATATTTGTGAAGACAAATATACTTGCAGATACATATAAGTATATATTTATATACAAGCTATAAATGTACACCAGTATATTAGTTGACTGATGATTATGTTTTACTGATCATGGATAAATAGTTATCAAGTCATTAACATAGGTATATGTTAGAGACCATATACTGGACTAACCCGCCATAAGAATGCTACATGTTTTACGTCATTAGCGATTCTTGTAACATAAAGTATTTATAGTCCTTTGACCTGAGATTGTCTCGGTTCCCAACATGAGTAATTTTATACTTTAATATAATCTAACACTGCCTTTAACCGGGTGGTCATAACGGTTATGATTAGATATACAATGAATCATATAGAGGGATGAGTGCAATCAAGACGGGATTTGTTCCTCTCATAAATGAGAGAGATATCTTTAGGCCTCTTGATGAATTGAACTGAAGAAATGTATGGCCATACTCAAATTAATGTCATTTGTTCTTGTTCAGTTTAATTTGGGATCAAGAAATATTATTCGATTAATATAAGGATGGCGTATTACATGCCTTATGATCGATATAGATATCGCGTGACAAAGGGACTAAATACGTGATTGTTGATTAGGTAAATCGGATCACCGATATTCACTTAAATTGCGTAGTCATGATGGCTTGCTAGAGTCCGCTCATGATTCATAGACTGTCAAGTCTATTGCCTTACATTAAGTGAACCTACAGGGTCACACACAAATAACAAACTGAAACGGGCGCAGAAAATCCTAGCGACTTATATGATGAGTTGCATAAGAATGTCACAAAATATATTGTCATCTTATGTGATAAGATGTGATATATATGTATATAAAGACTATGAGCACAAAAGATCATGTAATCTAGAAGAGTCTAGATGATGGCACATGGATAATGATGAGTGATGTCATACACATCTTTTAGTGTGAGGAGACATGACTCTTCACCTCTATATAAGGACATAGAGGGCTCTAAATTCATAACACAACACATCATTCTCTCTCTCATTATTTCTCATCCTCTTTTGTGAGACAAAAGAGAGAAAATATACTTTCTAATTTGTATGACAAAATTATGAAAGGGTGCTTTCCTTTTGTATGACAAAATGAAAGAGTGCGATTATATGAGAGGAATTATATACATCTTTTGTGAGATAAAATAAGAAGATTTTTCTTATGCAAGAGGAGAACAAGCTACTAGCATATATATTGTTCTTCTTCCCGTTTTAAGAAGTTTGTTCGTGTGGACACCGGTAGAGGTGTTCGTACTTTCGGTGCTTGTGATCTATTCGGCATAAGTAGATGAGAACGGTTTGTTGAGAGTTTTGGTGGAGACCGATTGTGTGTGCGGTAGATGACTTCCGCACGATTCGACCTAGACGGCCTAGACGAACGTAAAATCGGTTAGGACGGTAACCGGTTTAGAGACGCATGGACAACACGCATGGTTTGAGCGTCACGGATTAAGAGTAATCCGAAAGGTATTATTAAGATTTATTTCTTTGATTTAACCGATATGCACGGATCCTCGGATTGGTTTTGGACGAAATTTTTATTTTTCCGCTGCGTTATGCACGTCTGAAACCCAACAGCTGCGACCTCTCGACTTGGATTGTCCGTGGTTGTCGTTTCTCTTACCTCCATGACCCTGACTCTCCATATTCAAGGCTGAACTTATGGAACCCGAGGTTTCGCTCCGCTCCCTTCGCCGAATATCCTCGTTCAGGATGCGGTCTCGTACATTCTCAAAAGTCAGATCCTCCTGCCGCCGATAACGTCTACTGTCGTTGACCAGCTTTCCGGCAATGATGACAACAAGATAAGAGCCTTCGTCTCTTCATCCATGTTTAATTTAAACGAGTCTAACTGGTTTGAAATAACCTGAAAAGAGTTCAGATGCTCGGCTACAGATCCACCTTCCGCCATCTTTAGATAGAAAAGACGGCGCATCAGATGCAGCTTGTTTAATGAAGACGGCTTCTCGTACGTGTTGGATAGCGCCTTTATGATTCCAAAACCTGTTGTCTCCTTCCCCACGTTGAGCGCCACGTTCTTGGCTAAGGACAATTGTATGTAGCTTAACGTCTTGTGGTTCATCTTCTTCCATGCGGCGTCGTCAGTGATCTCTTCTGGCTTCATCTCGAGTAGCGTATTTTCGAGATCTTTCTGACATAGCAACGTTTCTATTTGCATCTTCCAGTAGCCGAAGTCTCTCCCATCAAACCGACTCACCGTCACCTTGCTCTCGTCCATCGCTCGTCTACGTTTCACCTCCTCATTCGCACCCAAAGCGAATTTTCTTCGAACCTTGGCTCTGGTACCACTTGCTAGGAATTGAGACGCAACAACAAACACAAGAAAGCAATACACAAGAACAAAAATATATTTTTTACGTGAAAATCCTAAAGGGTAAAAACCACGGCCGCTGGCACTCAAACTTTTTTTATACTTGGAGAAAGAGAAATATAATACAATTGTTTGTGGTTGTTGGAATGAGTAAAACTCTATCCATACCCCCTCTATTTATAGGATAGCCATACCTAATACAAGGAAATAAATCAAAGATTTGCTGCCCCATTAACGCCTAATTCATGGAAACAAATATAAGGTAAATAAACATATTCCAAATTCTAATTATCAATTAAGGAATAGTTTCAACCAAATATGGAGATCTTCCATATCTTTCGCAGCGTTTCCTTTTATACGGTATCTAGAGTTTTCCAGAAGTCTCCACACCAAACATTGCTACCACTGATATTATTATCGTTAACAATCCATCCACTTATCTTTTTTTTCATCAAATATCCCCATAATATTTTTATATTTTTTAAGTTTTATTTAAACAAAAATAATAAAGCAATAATATTTTCCATATACTATTTCTCAATATTATAATATTTTACGATGAATTATTTTATTTATGATTTTATAGAAAATATTAATTATATAATATTCTAATATAAAATTTTATGTAATACCAAATAAATTGGTTATAAAAATGAAAATTCAAATTTCAACCGTACGGATGAAATATATATATTTTGAATATGTTGTGGATCAATATTCAGAAGAATCAGAATATTATATCATTACCATCATGTATCATCAAAATATGAATCTATATTTGTAACATGTTCCGACAAATATAGATACATATCTTGATGATACATGATGATAATTATATAATATTCTGATTCTTGTGAAAGATTGATTCACAATATATTCAAAACATATATATTTCATCCGTACGGTTCGAATTTGAATTTTCATTTTTTATAACCAATATTGTCACTGTTGTCCAAATAAGTCCGTTGTCAAAAGAGCCCAATATATATATTGGCTATGTTTGGATGTACATGGAGGAAAGACTGGTTTAGGAATTTTTTTTGGAATATTTAGTAATATATGTTTCGATGCAAGTTAGGAATTTATTGGAAGGTTTGGTTTAGGCATTTTTAGGGAAATTTTGTATACAAAGTTGGAAGGATTGAAAACTTGACTTTTTGTCAAGTTTTTTGTAGGAGTTTTTAGGGTCTTATTAAAATAATACTAAATATTATCGCCGGAGTGTCCAAGCCGATTAAACCGGAATTAAGGTAAATTATGCAATCTCTAATTTTTCTTCCAATTTCTTTAATTTGGTTGTTTTGATTCCTTGAACTTATTATTTTTCTGAAAAATGTTTTTTTGTGACTATTAATACTGATTTATGGTGATATTAGAATTAATTTTGTAGTGAATTACCCATTTAAAGCTCAATTTTTTTTTGTAGTGAATTAGGGTTTGTATTGATATTAGGGATTTTGGTCATATTATGATTAATTGGAATTAATTGGGGCTTATAAAGTTGATTGTGATAATTAATGACCAAATTTTTTAAATAATTTGTGCCCTGAGTGAAATGATGCAAAATTGGGGATAACTTATAGGCCATAATGCCGGGAATATTTAGGCATAGTTTTACAATTTGGGCAAAATATGGGGGCTGTTTTGCAATTTGGAGATGATATTGGAGCTCGATTTAATTATAGGATAAATTCACATTTTTTATTTCACTATTAGAATAATTTTAAATAATTTTTATTCCATTTTTCAGAAATATTAATGGCTGGAGAGGATTTGTATTGTGAGTTGTGAGAAATGATGCACGGTGTTACGGCTTCTATAGAAGGATTTCGATAATCCGGTACTTACAATAATTTTGATTGGAAAAAATATCTTTCTTTTCTTTTTATTTTAGATAGATGTGAATTATTATTATTATTATTATTTTTTATTTTTAATGAATATGAGTTTCTTCACGAAGTGGGGGATTGAGTGTGTTCTTTTGAGAGAGGGGGGCAAATTGTGAATCAATGCAAAATGTGATTTTGAGAGTATGTCATTACGAAATGAGCTAATTTAGGATTAATTAGTGGGTATTATGGGTGAGTTATGTTGGATTAGGGATTACTTATCTTCTAATTTTATTGTTAAGTATGCTAAAGATTTTAATATTACTTTTTGGCATTTAGTTTTATTAAAATTTCTTTCTACTTTATACACAGGTTGGTGAAGATTTTGCAAGATAGTAGGGCTGGTTTGGATGGTATGTACCGGTGAGGATTGTGCGTACCGTTTGAGAGATTTTTCTTTTGAATTCTTATGTAAATTTGTGTATATTGTTTGTTCTTATTTGGATAATTTAGAGATTTGGATGCATGTCTGGCCTTGATTGTGTATTCATTATTTATATTGCCATGGCTTAGTTTCTTTTGATGATTCAATTTTTTCTATGTATTTATAATTGAATCAATTTTTAAGTTCTCAATAATTTCAAATGTATCTTAAACTTTGTGAGGATAGAATTGTTAGATACAAATTATTTTAAGGTAAAATATTGGAATTAAAATTTCTAACCATAAATTATTGACGAATTGCTAATAACTCTAGCTACCAGCACATAACAGTGCCATAAAAAAAACGAATACCATCCAAAAAAAATGCGGTAAACATCCCAATTTGTGCAAACCAGTGTTTTAAATAGCGGCGCAATTGCGGAAATTATCCATAAACGCAACTCGCGATGAAATTATAGCAACAATAGCGTTTTCGCCGCTACAGGCGCTATAGCATTGCTATTGCGGTTGA
Source organism: Juncus inflexus (assembly GCA_024447665.1). NCBI lineage: Eukaryota > Viridiplantae > Streptophyta > Magnoliopsida > Poales > Juncaceae > Juncus > Juncus inflexus. The sequence continues at coordinate 7,022,484 of JAJHPC010000018.1, forward strand.
AATAGCGGAAAAAACCGGCGCTATAGCGCTATTTGGATAGTGTTTTTTTAATTTAGACCCGAAATTCATTAACCCGAACCCAATCCAATAAGTAATTAAATTCAAACCCAATAAGTAAATAAAACCAAACCCAAAAAAAAAACACATTTATTTCTCTATAGGCAAACGAAGACAAAAAAAATGATAAAGACAAAATAATGATAAATCCAAACCCTACCTTTCTAAAATGATGAAGTTGATTCATCATGTTCATCCGAATATGATGAAATAATGAATGCTAATTTCTCTTCATCCGAAGAGTAAATCATTAGTTTAAGTATTAATGTTTATTTTGGATAATTAAGTATTTATGTGTTTATTTTAGATAATTAAGTTTTCATATGTTTATTTTATGTTGCATGTTTAAATGTGGACAACGAATTTTGTGTGGTGCATATTTAATTATGGATTATTGTAATATCTTTATTTATGGTGGTTTTTGAAAATTTTGTTATAACTATACAAAATGACTTTTTCCCGCTATGAGGTCGTAGCGGTGCAATACCGTCCGCTACCACGATAAGCTACAAAAAAAGTAAAAACTTTATGAACCGCTATATCGCAATTTAAACCATTAGTGCAAACATAAAGAATAAGTCATAACAAAACCTTCAGACCATTCAAAAAGAAACAATATCATATTCAAAACATTCATGCACTAACCACACAATAATACCATATTCAAAACGTAATAATATGCATAAAAACAGAAAATGAAATAAACATGAACTACCACAATTACAAAATGCATGACCTCTCATCTCACACAAATATCTCGAAACCCAAGCACTAAAAACCTAAACATTTTTTGGATTCACATATAGATCCATTCATTAAAATATCGATAAGATTATCGGATTATAAGTATCTATTGACAACCCTAATTTTCCTGCTATGTGATGATTGTAGAAGATCGGTTGTAAAATTCAAGATTTAAAAAGCTATTTTACCATACGATCATAATTTAATACAAGCACTCTAAATGGATCATTCTAATAACGACCCGTTATATAAGAGGATTTAGTCAGTAACATCTCAAAATAGATTTCGACCCCAGCTGATCAAATATTTGGTGTGGTGAACCGGGTTTGAATAGACTCGCGTGGTGCACCGGATTTGTGAGCATAAAACCGAGTGAAAAGTTTCAGTACACACTTCACGCGTGTTGTCAAGAATAAATGCGGACTGGGTCCTTATAAACCCTTCTTAAGAAAGACTCTTGGTGTATATAAACCCGTTTTATGCATGAGAAACATTTCCTAATCTTAAATAAAACTCCCATAGACCACATAGACCGGTTTACTTTGAGAGAAGGATTACATGAACCGCATGTATTTAATAATGTTTTGCTCAACCTTCACCAAATATAAGTATAGACTCTCCAGAACTTTCCCAAGAACTTTCCCAAACCTTGCTGCCTGCCTGACTCCTCTCCGATTCCCCTTTTTCTCCTCGACCCGAAAACTAGGTGAATAACCCTAAAATCGCGAAAATTGAGGAGATCCATTACAGATCCGTAGAAATATTTGGAAAATTCAATAGATTTGCTTATTTATTATATTGCTTCTTTGTTCAGACCACAGAACAGGTGATTAGAATCCGTCGATCCCAATGTCTCTGGTGAGTTATTTCAAGCTCAATTTCTTCTATATATGTGTGTTGATTTTCAATTGTGGATCTTGAATCTGCACCATTATATGTACTTATTTTATTAGGGAAAATTTATTTGATGTTGAAGAAATTGTTTGACAAAACAATTGTTTTTCATATATTTTGGTGTACTAATAATACTGAGTCAGAACTGTTTTTACAGTCATATTAAGAGCTGTGGTTCACTCAACACAGGTTTTGCGCTCTGGAGTACAGGACAAGAGACATGCCTACATATCACTAATTGCAGCTGAATACTGCGGCGTGCAGGTCGAGCAAGAGAATTCCGTTGGAAAGGTTAAAATAAAATGAAAATTGTTTGATTTAATTAATTAGTTTGTTTTTATGCTTGAAATGAATTAATTTATGTGTGTTCCTCTGTGTAGCTTCCCGTGTTGGAGACAGCTGACGGCCCGGTATTTGAGAGCTACGCAATGGCTAGATACAGTATATTTGAACTTTCTATCCGAAAGATGCACACCATAATTGTACATTTATTTCTTATAATTACGATTTGGGTTTAAAATTTAGATGTTTTGTTTGATATGCAGTTGCTAAACTCAAGGGTGACAACACTCTGTTGGGCTCGTCAATTTATGAAAACGTATGTAAGCTTCTTAGAAATTCAAATAATTAGGTTTTCTTCTTGAGAAGTGTAAATAATATTAAACTTGGTTGAATTTCAGGCCCAAGTTGAGGAATGGATGGAGTTTGCTGCCAGGGAAATGGAGACAAGCCTAACAAGATGGATCTACCCAGAGATGGGTTTGGGTCTTTGTGACCCTCATCATGTACTTTCCTTCGCTTCAATTAATACTTTTAATGGTTAACACCCTTTCGCTCAATTAATTCAAGTTGTAATATTATTATCATTTTTTCATTTTTTTTTATTTTAGTGTTTGAAAGTGCGCATTGGCGGTGTGCAGGAGTGCCTCCATGTCCTAAACACTCATCTCAGCACAAACACATATTATTTAGTCGGGAACAGTATAACCCTAGCTGACATAGCAATGACGTGCGCTCTTCACTTCGGTTTCACCTGCGTCATGGCGAAACCATTCACCTCCCGGTTCCCGCACGTGGAACGATACTTCTGGAATCTTGTTGGCCAGCCGAACTTCGAGAAAATCCTAGGAGAAGTCATGCAAATCGAGTCGATGCCTCTGGAGTGGCCGTGGATGACGATTGTGCCTAGGGTATTTCTGGATCCGGAGTTGATTGTGGCACAGAAATATCAGAGGGTGAATCAGATGGTGTTTTATAAGAAGGAGAAGGCACATAAGAAGGAGACGGTGATTATGGGTTGTGTGACATAATGAGATTGTAAGGTTCTTTTTTTTCAAGTTTTATGGGTTGCTTGGAACTGGAACTATGTGTGTGCCTGTGTATGTCTGTGTGTGTTTGGTTTGTTTGTTATCCAGTAATTTCTTTTGCTTTTTTATCTACTTTGTTCGTACTTTTTAAAGTAAGATGTACTTTTTATCCTTTATTTTTTGGAATATTATATCCTTGTCTGTCTAAATAGCTTTGTACTAAATGTAAAAAATTATATCCTTGTTAGTCAAAATAGCTTCATACTAAATGTGAATATTATATCCTTGTTAGTCAAAATAGCTTCGTACTAAACGTGAATATTATATCCTTGTCTGTCTAAATAGCTTTGTGCTAAACGTGAAAATTATATCTTTGTTAGTCAAAATAACTTCATACTAAATGTAAACATTATATTTTTGTTAGTCAAAGAAGGTTCATACTGAACGTGAACATTATATCCTTGTTTTTTTTTGTCGATTAGTGGCCCATTGGCATACCCAACCCCTAATACCTAAGATGTACTTCATTTAGAATATATGTGGATGGCTAATAAAATTTTAAAGTTCCGTAACCTGGGGCGATAGGCTTTGAAAGTTAGGTGACCCGAGATGATATAATTTTTTAAAGTTGGGTGGTATTGAGTTAATACAATTTTAAAGTTGAGCTATTTGAGATGATATATTTTGAAGTTAGGTGATGAGGGATGTATAACTTTAAAGCTGAATGACTTATTGTGAGATAATTCAAAAGTTGAGTGGTTTTCCGTGTGATTTTTTTGACAAAATGGAGAAGATTGCTTCAACCTTAATGCGGTGAAGTTCAACAAGAAGCACATGAGCTATGCTCTTCTCATTCTTCAAATATACGAAAAGTTAACTACATACTCGAAAATAAACTTAAAAGTATAAAATGAGATCAATAAAAAGTACAATCACGTTTTTAGCATCACACCACGAACTCAACAGTGATACTGAATTGTAAAATTCAAATTAAAACTAAATTACACTAAAGACCAGAAATTGAAGGATAAATTTGAATCAACAAATCACATATTTCAATCAAAAATAAAAGATATAAGTGATGGTGTTATGTCCTACGCCAAAGTATTTGTGACCTAGGATTACGGATTGAATTAAGAACATTATATTTATTCTAAGATATTTCATAGAATATGTGCGTATAGGTTATTTTAATATACTTAAAATAGATCATGAATATAAAATTTAGCTTTATGTCATCAAAGTGCGTGACTTTGATAGTACAATTATAAAGTGTTATGAATGCTATTTTAAATTGTCTATGATTATTTATAGGATATTTGTGGAGACAAATACACTTGCGTAGAAAAAAAAAAAAAAAAAAAAAAAAAAAAAAAAAAATATATATATATATATATATATATATATATATATATATATATATATATATATATATATATATATATATATATATATATATATTTGTAGACAACCTATAAATATACGCCAACATGTTAGTTGACTAATGATCATGTTTTGCTGATCATAGATAAAGAATTATCAAGTCATTAACGTAGATAAATGTTAGAGACCATATACTGAACTGACCTGCCATAAGATTGCTACATGTTTTATGTCATTAGCGATTCTTGTAACATAAACTATTTGTAGTCCTTTGACCTGTGATTGTCTCGGTTCCAACATGAGGAATTATATACTTTAACATAATCTAACACCGCCCCTTTAACCTGGTAGTCATAACGTTTATGATTATGTATTTAATGAATCATGTACAGGGATGAGTTCAACCATGACGAGATTTGTTTCTCTCATAAATGAGAGAGATATCTTTAGGCCTCTTGATGAATCGAACTGAAGAAACCCATCTCCATGGTCAAATGAATTAATAAGAGGTATTAATGTTATATGTTTTGTTCAGTTTAATTCGGGATCAAGAATATTAATCGATTAATATAGGGATGATGTATTACAGGCTGTTCCCGGTTTGATGATGTTTAAAACTATTCCGTAATTACTTATCTTGTTTGAGGTTCATGTTTAAGATCAGGAGTTTACTCTAGTTCGAGTAGACGTGCAAAATTTCTATCTCGATCGGATTTGAAGTTGTCGAAGAGTTTCTTCGCTTTTTCCTAGCTTTCAAGTTTCGTGTTCTTGGCGTTCAAGTTTTGGAGCTCTAAATGTTCTTCTAGTGTGTAGTAAAGTTTTGAGTTATATTAGTTTATACTAAAGATAGTCTATTCTTGCAAAAGCAGTCTTATTCGATTGTCAACGGAATAAATTGGGATTATTCCGTTGTCAACGGAATAGACACTGGGATTTCGTTGTCAACGGAATCATTGCGTTGCCAACGTAATACATAGATTTCTAGCCGTTTGAGCATTTATTTGGCTGATTTTGTTACTTTTTGGTATTCTGTTGTCAACGAAATAGCCTGTTTTTCATATTTGTGGGCTATTCCTTCCTTTTTTTAAATAGCTAGCTCCAATCCGAATTTTAACAACCTGTTTTTGATAAGTAAAAGCAAGAATTCTCTTTCTCTAGTATTAAATAATATTCACTCAATAATCTTTGTGAGATTAGGAGAAATTAGTGAGAGTTTTGTGTTGGTTGTTGGTTAAGATTGAAAGAGATCTATTGTAAGTTCTTGTCTCATCGCTTCGTCAAGAGTTTGTTGTAAGGTGACGGTGGATCGTGGTTTTGTAAGCAAACACTATTTGGATTAGTGATTATAGGACCTGCAAGGTAAGTCCCGGAGAGTAGGAACTCGTGAACACAGTAAGGGCCACTAGCAAGTAAACGGGTGGTTAAGGCATACGCAACCATCTCGCCGAACTTCGTCAACAGATTTTGTGTTCGGTATCGCATTTACTTTAAATTATTTATCTTATTTCTTGTTTATTTTAATTACTTTATTAATTAGAATTTGTACAACCATCATCTAAAAGGTCTAAGATTTAAAATTGTGAAACCCTAAAAAGTTTAATTATTCACGCTTCCGCACAAAATTAGGCTAGTTTAACCCCTCTATATGCCTCCAGTATATAACATTACATGCCTTATGATCGATATAGATATAACGTGACAAAGAGACTAAAGACGTGATTGTTGATTAAGTAAATCGTATTACCAATATTTACCGTTTACTCACTAGCGGCACTTGCCACATTCACGAGTTGCCTACTCTTCGGACTTGCCTTGCAGCTCCGATAATCACTAACAAACAAGATCGATTACAGGACCTCGAACCACCGCTCGTCTTACAACAACCTTGACGAATCGATGGAGCAATAGCATACAAACTCGATTTCTTTAATTTCAACAACAAGCGTGAAACAATCGCTAATCTCTCCTTAATCTCACAAAACTTTTGAGTGAATAATATTCAATAGTAAAGAGAGAAGAAAAAGTTTTTTGCTATTAGAAAAACTGATTAACAATTTAGGATTGAGCTAGCTATTTAAAGGAAGGAAGGAGCAGTTCATAGATATGGAAAAACTGGCTATTCCTTGACAACGCACTTATTCCGTTGACAACGGGATATCAAAAAGGAACAAAATCAAAGACAATTATTGCTCAAACGGCTAAATTCCTGGCTATTCCGTTGACACAAGGAGTATGAGCGGTAAATGAGTTTAGGGGTCGAACACAAGGAGGTGTGGCCTTAAGTATCAAATAATATCAATATTTATATCTCAAGTATTAAGTCTTATTTCAAGGGTTTGTAGGTAAATTTTCAAGACTAAATTGAAATTCCAGTCTTTGTTCTAAAAATTCAGTACGTCACACTTTAGTATTTTGATTCGTTACTAAATCAAACAAACTTCAAATCCAACACATGAGATACCGTTGGAAACTAGAAAGAAGGATCTATGACATGGTCCTTTACTGATATTAATATTTTATTCAAGAATTTTGAAAAATTTGCAGTTTAGTCCAGAACTAATTTCAAATTCAAAATCGGTTCAACAGCTACTTCAGATAATTGTAAAAAAATCACCATAAAATCCCAAAAATTGTACAAAAATTCAATTATCAAGATATAGATCAACTAACAAAATTTGGTACAGTTATGTTTTGTGGTTTGAGAGATTTAATGAAAACTCAGATCTGAATTAAGAAATTGGATCTGACAGACCAGTACTTACAAAAGTTGCAATATTTTCTGATATGTCTTTAACAACTACTATTTTAAAATTCATATTTGGATTTTATATTTAGAAATACTTCAAGTAGTACTATTTTTGTATTTTAATTATTTGTTTTTATATTTTTTTAATTTTAGAAGAAAGAAAACAATAAATCTGAACAGAAAGGTAAAAAAACAGAAAAATTACAAATTTAGAAATTAATATCTCACAATTTATAATTTAGAATGGGGCAAAATTTGGTTTGAAAATTATCTACTAAATGAGAAATAAATTGTAAAAGTATTTATTTAATTTTTTAGATCTGAATTGGACACACAATTAGAGGAAAACTAGTGAAAAACAGAGAACAACATCAGCAAAACAGAAACTGGTTTGATTTTCAGTTTATAAATAGGGTTTATAGGAAATTCATGTGGTGTAACAGTCATTAATCACTTAAGGTATAATTTCACAGGTTTAGATGATGGATTTGAGCAATCTAAGCTAAGACTTACTCAAGAAAATCGTTTCATGAACTAGTTCATCTCAAAACAGGCATTTTAAAATAAAACTTGAATTAAATCAATCACAACTCCAAATTAGTCACATGAAAAATTAAGCTAAGCATTCTAGATGATTAACAAGTCAATAAATTCTGGATTTAATAGATCAATTGATGAAAAATATTAAGCTAAGTAATTTTTCCCCAATTTATTAAAATTTGTCTGTTTATGACTTTTCATCAAAATTCTGCAAAATTACAAGATTATAAAGCAAGATTTCATGTATACAACTCACAAACTCTCTTTCCTATCTAGATGTACTCACACATATTCACAAAAATAAGAATTGCACAAAATTTCATCATGATTATTACAAAATTGAGTTCTTGTGATCTAAAATTCAAAACAAGATATTAAAAGAGAATTGGACCAAACCGAGAGTTGGAAATCCAGACGGTAACTCCCTAGAGTCGATTTGAACCTTCAATTGAACCTTGATTCAAGGTAGAATCAACCAATTCGATTTTCACCCAAATCAGTCTCGAATTGCTCGATTTCACTCAAAACGAAAATTGGAGTTCAAAAATCTTTGAGACTCAACAATGGTGGAGTTAGAGGAAGAAGAAGAAGAATTATTATTCTTGTTAGTCAAAATACCTTCATACTAAACTTAAACCTTTTTATTTTTTATTTTAACCTATCTTAATTTGCAAGTAAGGAAGGATGACTGACACCACCACTTAACTTTCTTAATTAAAAGAAAATCTTTTTTTTTAATTGTTTGTGTTTTTTCAAACTGCAACTTTTGTACTACACATTTAGATATTATTGTGAGCATTGATATATTAAAGAATAAATTCATCTAGAATATATGTGGATGGCTAATAAAATTTTAAAGTTCCGTAACCTGGGGTGATAGACTTTGAAAGTTAGGTGACCCGGGGCGATATAATTTTTTAAAGTTGGGTGGCATTGAGTTAATATAATTTTAAAGTTGAGCTATTTGAGATTATATATTTTGAAGTTAGGTGATGAGGGATGTATAACTTGAAAGCTGAATTACTTATTGTGAGATAATTCAAAAGTTGAGTGGTCTTCTGTGTGTTTTTTTTGACAAAATGGAGAAGATTGCTTCAACCTTAATGTAGTGAAGTCCGAACAAGAAGCACATGAGCTATGCTGTTCTCATTCTTCAAATATACTAAAAGTTAACTACATGCTAGAAATTAAACTTAAAAGTATAAAATGAGATCAATAAAAAGTACAATTACGTTTTTAGCATCACACCACGAACTCAACGGTCATACTGAATTGTAAAATTCAAATAAAAATTAAATTAGACTAAAGACCAGAAATTGAAGGATAAATTTGAATCAACAAATCACATATTTCAATCGAAAATAAAAGATATAAGTGATGGTGTTATGCCGTAGGCCAACGTGTTTGTAACCTAGATTTATAGATTGAATTAAGAACATTATATTTATTCTAAGATATTTCATATAATATGTGCGTATAGGTTATTTTAATATAATTAAAATAAACCATAAATATACAATTGGTCTTTATGTTATCAAAGTGCGTGACTATGATAGTAAAACTATAATGTGTTATGAATGCTATTCTAAATTGTCTATGATTATTTATAGGATATTTGTGGAGACAAATATACTTGAGGAGATAAATAAATATATATTTGTAGACAAGCTATAAATGTACGTCAGTATATTAGTTGACTGATGATCATGTTTAACTGATTTTGGATAAAGAGTTATTAAGTCATTAACGTAGGTATATGTTAGAGACCATATACTAAATTGACCCGCCATAAGAATGCTACATGTTTTTGTTGGGTCTCGGACGTGCATAACGCAGCGGAAAATAAAAAATTTCGTCCAAAACCAATCCAAGGATCCGTGCGTATCGGTTAAATCAAAGAAATAAATCTTAATAATACCTTTCGGATTACGCTTAATCCGTGACGCTCAAACCATGCATACTGTCCATGCGCCTCTAAACCGGTTACCGTCCTAACCGATTTTACGTCCGTCTAGGCCGTCTAGGTCGGATCGTGCAGAAGTCATCTACCGCACACACAATCGGTCTCCACAAAAACTCTCAACAAACCGTTCTCATCTTCTTAGGCCGAATAGATCACAAGCGCCGAAAGTACGAACGCCTCTACTGGTGTCCACACGAACAAACTTCTCAAAATGGGAAGAAGAACAATATATATGCTAGTAGCTTGTTCTCCTCTTGCATAAGAAAACTCTTCTTATTTTATCTCACAAAAGATGTATATAATTCCTCTCATATAATCGCACTCTTTCATTTTTGTCATACAAAAAGGAAAGCACCCTTTCATAATTTTGTCATACAAATTAGAGAGTATATTTTCTCTCTTTTGTCTCACAAAAGAGAATGAGAAATAATGAGAGAAAGAATGATGTGGTCTATAATGAATCTGGATCTCTCTATGTCCTTATATAGAGGTGAATAGTCATGTCTCTTCACACTAAAAGATGTGTATGACATCACTCATCATTATCCATATGCCATCGTCTAGACTCTTCTAGATTACATGATCTTTTGTGCTCATAGTCTTTATATACATATATATTACATCTTATCACATAAGATGACAATATATTTTGTGACATTCTTATGTAACTCATCATATAAGTCGCTAGGATTTTCTGCGCCCGTTTCAGTTTGTTCTTTGTGTGTGACCCTGTAGGTTCACTTAATGTTGGCAATAGACTTGACAGTCTATAAATCATGAGCGGACCCCAGCAAGCCATCATGACTACCCAATTTAAGGGGTGATCCGATTTACCTAACCAACAATCACGTATTTAGTCCCTTTGTCACGCGATATCTATATCGATCATAAGGCATGACGTCATCCTTATGTTAATCGATTAATATATCTCTTGATCCCGAATTAAACTGAACAAGAACAAATGATATTAATAACTCTTATTAATTCATTTGAGTATGGCCATACATTTCTTCAGTTCAATTCATCAAGAGGCCTAAAGATATCTCTCTCATTTATGAGAGGAACAAATCCCGTCTTGATTGCACTCATCCCTCTACATGATTCATTGTATACCTAATCATAACCGTTATGACCACCCGGTTAAAGGCAGTGTTAGATTATATTAAAGTATAAAATTACTCATGTTGGGAACCGAGACAATCTCAGGTCAAAGGACTATAAATACTTTATGTTACAAGAATCGTTAATGACATAAAAACATGTAGCATTCTTATGGCGGGTCAGTCCAATATATGGTCTCTCACATATACCTATGTTAATGACTTGATAACTATTTATCCATGGTCAGTAAAACATAATCATCAGTCAACTAATATACTGGTGTACATTTATAGCTTGTATATAAATATATATATTTATATGTATCTGCAAGTATATTTGTCTCCACAAATATCCTATAAATGACCAGGGACGATTTAGAATAATATTCATAACACTTTATAGTTTTACTATCAAAGTCACGCACTTTGATGACATAAAGCTGAATTGCATATTCATGGTCTATTTTAATTATATTAAAATAACCTATATGCACATAATATATGAAATATCTTAGAATAAATATTATGTTTGTTATTACAATCCATCATGTAGGTCACAAACACTTTGGCCTAGAGCATAACACCATCAATCTCGCACTTGCACTAGGCCAAATCAACCAAGTATCTCATACTCATTGATCTATGTGGTATCACATACCAGTTGACCTAACATGATTACCATCATTTAAGGGATTGGGTTCTTGAAGGGATTATCAAACATTGTCATATGCAAATACTTTGCATAATTTTTATGTCCACCATAATCTAAGAAGAATATTTTATCCTTCTCAAGTATATAATCATACTCTTGATTATTATTTAGTGACTTTCACTAAGATTAAACTTATGTGTGCTTGTTACACTGAATTCACATCATATGTAATTATGCTCCCACTGAATTTCTTGTCAACATAAGATTTATCTTTAATTTTTGATAAAACCAAATTGTTTGGTTATTTCATCAAATAATAAATATTCACCTAGAGATGTTTGCTTTAATTCATAAATGAATTTATGCAACTTGCAAACTCTTTTCAAAATTTTTTAGGATAGACAAAACTCCCAAGTTGTATCATATACATACTTTCATATGTTTCTATTAAGAAACAATGTCTTGACATCCACTTGGCATCTTTTATAGTCATACTATGAATATATGCCCAAGAAAATTCTGAAATACATAAGCATGATGACTTGGAAAAATATTATCATAGTCTATACTATGAGTTTAACTTAATCACAAATCATGCATTATATGTTTGCACATTATCCATGTCGGCCTTTCTTTTAAAACCGTATTTCCACCTGATGGATCAATCAAATTCAAAACTTGATTGTTTGACATGGATTACATCTCAACTTTCAAAGTCTCTAACTATTAGAGCCTTGACTCATCATAGTCTATTAGTAGAATGTGGACTCATCATCTATGAGTACGAAATTTTTATCATTAGTCACGAAAAATCTATATTTTTTCGGGCCTACGATAAATTCTAATAGATCTACATGAATACACTTATGTTATATACTCAGACTCTTCAACATCTTGAGAGTCTAGTTGATTAATTGCAGACTCAATCACTAGTTGAAATCTGAATTAATTTCCATCCGAGCATTATTGTCAGTATGTGAAATTTGAAGTTTTCAAATTTAATCCCACAAATTCTTTTGGAAACACTTCTTTCAAAGAGATATAATTTTCGAGTAACAAACACTTTGTTCTCATATTAATTATAGAAGTATTATCCTTTACTTTTCTTAGGATATTCCACAATAAGCACTAATCCGATTAGATGCATGATGCTTCAATCAAGTATCATATCCTCAAATTTTGATAAAAGATAATCTGATACACCTACTAGTCCATATCGCATATGGAGTCTTTTACAATTGCTTTAGATGGAATTATATTCAGTATGAACGCAATAAGAGCGTAACCCCGAAAGAAATAGAAGATATATTTGACTCATCATAATCGAACGATATCTAATAAAGTTCGATATAGTTATCATGATGATCAAACACTTGGTTCTCGACTCCTCGATCTCATTAAAGAAATTTGATTTTTCGAAGCCAAGTTTTATTCTCTACTTCATTATTTGTAACTTTTGAACTTTTCAAAATATTCAAATTTATTGTTTCAATAAAGCGATGAAGTAGTTTTCTCTAGCACCTTCACTCATTGATGAACATACATCACTATGTATGAGAGCCAATAAGTAACTTGCTTTCACCTTACTTTGTGAAAGATGTATATGTCATCTTGTCTAATAAATAAGTTACACATGTTTCAAATGATTCAGAATCAAATAAATTTGAAAATCCATCTTAATGAATTTAATAAATGTTCATCTTATTTAAGTAGACCAAGCGACAATGCTAGATTTGAATTCTTAATATTAATGTTATAGATAGACTTATAATTCTCTTGTTCTATATAACACATAAGGTTATTTTTCTATTGGAATATTTCCAAAGAAAATTGACATTTGTGAATGGTGAAATTATTATTCTCAATAATAAATTAATAACTATTCATAGATAAACTCGAACTATAGATAATACAAAATTTATTGTCGACATTAAATAACAATTATTTATGTCGGCGATAAATCCAAAAGGACAATGTAAATAAATGAGTTACTTGAGAAAATGCAACAACTTTTGCTACATTTGTCACTCATATCCTCAAATCTTCTTGAGAAATTATGGTTTCTTTCAATGAACCGATTCACTGCAAAAGATACTAATTTCTTACCTAAGGCCGAAGCCTCGACAACATCTTGCCCTTATCTTTGGGAGTACTTTTTACGTTCCTTTTAAGCACGAGAACATTAATGACAACACTTGTCCATGCTCATGTTAATGATTATTAGCATCTTATGTTATCTATCCTTCTCAAGGACCTATTGTGAGACATAAATAGATATACTATTTGATTTGAATAATATGCAAAGACTATTATTCTTTAAATATTTCATATAATGGCTCCCACTATTTTTAATCAAATCAATAACCCTCAATCACATTCATTCATAAACTTTCAATCCATGAAGTTTCATAGTGAGACAAGATCCATATTTCAATTAAGTCCTAAGTGAGCTTTGGCTCATCGCCCAGAACTTAACTTATTTAGGTAGGAATAAATCCAATTGTATCTCATACAACTCTTGAACAACATAGGATAAACATCATATGCCCGACGTATATATCCTATCGTATGCCCCGAGCCCAAGTCCGACTTGATAGCCCAGTTAAATCAAACCATGTCTAATCATTGGCAAAATGGTACCCAACACACTCAGCTTTGTCATGACCTATGTTGGTAACCATTTCCCGCATTTCCTCCTCCTAATATTATCCCTACATACCCAACTTTGGCATGACCTATGCAGAGTCGATCAAAGTATCGAAAGATTTAGACTTATGGAAGGCACTTCATGACTTAACATTGTTTTGAGGGATTTTATTTAATATTATATGTTATTATGCAATATTCAAAAAACATCACATGTACTAATAGAATAAAGATAATAATGATGATATATCATGGCCTTGATCTTTATGAACTAACATAAAGATTTCCTAATATATATTTTCATCTCCATGAAATTTTTCTTAGATTGTATATGAAAATCTTATCTCCATGTATAGAAATCGATGAACTCTTTCATTTCCATGATGTGTGGTTAAAAATGAACTTGTCATCTTAATGATGTATTCATGATGGACGATGAACTCCTTCATCTCCATGATGGATGTGTTATGCCTAATGAACTCTTTCATTATATTAACACGTATCAACAAATATATCAAATATAAACACAATCATATTATGTTTCGATTATTTAACCATTTATATAAATATATATATATATATATATATATATATATATATATATATATATATATATATATATATATATATATAAGGCTTACGAATGCGAATTCTGGGCACGGTCGTCATTGTCAACATTTGACAAGTCAAAACCAATATTTGATCTGGTCAACATTTGACTAGGTCAACGATCAATATTTTGACTAGGTCATAATCTACTTTTGACCAATTTAATGGTCAAAAGTCAAGGGGTAAATTAGTGTAGTCAACTGTCAACAACTAACAGTCAATACAATCAATAGTCAACATAGTCCACAGTCAACACAGTGGGTCAACAGTCAACTGTCAACATGATCAACATGGTCAACACCTGGTCAACTTTGTCAACACACATTTTTCGACACATTAATACATCATAGGCATCTTTTCATGAATTCAATACATCACATGCAACTTTTCATGAAATAATGCATCACATGCACCATTTCAAAAAGGCAATTCATGGTATGCACCCTTTCATGAAGACACAACTATTCAAGAGGTCGCAACTCTTGTGATTGCACCTTTTCGGTCGTACCTCTTAGTTGCGCATGTCAATTACACCCGTTGGTCGCACATCTTGGTCGCAACCGTTAGTCGCAACCTATTGGACGTGATATTTGAATCATATCCATTGGTCACACCCTTTAGTCACACCCTTTGGTCGCACCCATTCGTCGCAACCTTATGGACGTGACATTTGGATCGCATCCGTTGGTCACACCCTTTAGTCGCACGTTTTGGTCGCACCCATTCGTCGCAACCTTATGGACGTGACATTTGGATCGCATCCGTTGGTCACACCCTTTAGTCGCAACCTTTAGTCGTATCTTTTGGATGTGACATTTGAATCGCATCCCTTGGTCACACCCGTTAGTCGCACCTTTTGGTCGCACCCATTCGTCGCAACCTTATAGACGTGACGTTTGGATCGTATCCGTTGGTCACACCCTTTGGTCGCACCCTTTGGTCGCAACCTTTCGTCGTGTTTTTTGGATGTGACATTTGAATCGCATCCCTTGGTCACACCCGTTAGTCGCACCTTTTGGTCGCACCCTTTGGTCGCATCCGTTGGTCGCAACCTTTCGTCGCGTTTTTTTGGATGTGACATTTGAATCGCATCCCTTGGTCACACCCGTTAGTCACACCTTTTGGTCGCACCCTTTGGTCCCATCCGTTGGTCGCAACCTTTCGTCGCATCTTTTGGATGTGACATTTGAATCGCATCCCTTGGTCACACCCGTTAGTCGCACGTTTTGGTCGCACCCTTTGGTCGCATCCATTGGTCGCAACCTTTCGTCGCGTCTTTTTGATGTGACATTTGAATCGCATCCCTTGATCACACCCGTTGGCCACACCTTTTCGTTGCACCCTTTGGTCGCATCCGTTGGTCGCAACCTTTCGTCGCGTCTTTTGGATGTGACATTTGAATCGCATCCCTTGGTCACACCCGTTAGTCGCACCTTTTGGTCACACCCTTTGGTCGCATCCGTTGGTCGCAACCTTTCGTCGCGTCTTTTGGATGTGACATTTGAATCGCATCCCTTGGTCACACCCGTTAGTCGCACCTTTTGGTCGCACCGTTTGGTCGCATCCTTATGGATGTGACATTTGGATCGCATCCGTTGGTCACACCCTTTAGTCACACCCTTTGGTCGAAACTCTTGGACTCAACTTTTGGATCGCATTCCTTGGTCGCACCTTTTAGACGCAACCCTTGGTCGTGACCTTTGGATCATATTTCTTGGTCGCAACTATTGGATGCAACACTTGGACGCAACCTTTGGATTGTATTCCTTGGCGGCAACTTTTGGACACAACTTCTGGATCACATCTATTCATCGCATCTTTTGATCGCATCTCTTGGACATAACTTTTGGATCACATCCTTTGGTCATATCCTTTGGTCGCATTCTTTGGATGTAACTCGTGGATCATATCTATTAATCGCATCTTTTCTATTAAGAATATTCAACACTTGAATACTCTATATGCAAGCCTTATAATTATAAATCAAAATTATAAATGGTATCCAAATAGTATATATCACATATATACCGACTCAATTTAACCGAAACACACACGTCGCTCTGATACCACTGTTGGGTCTCGGACGTGGATAACGTAGCGGAAAACAAAAAATTTCGTCCAAAACCAATCGGAGGATCCGTGCGTATCGGTTAAATCAAAGAAATAAATCTTAATAATACCTTTCGGATTATGCTTAATCCGTGACGCTCAAACCATGCATATTGTCCATGCGCCTCTAAACCGGTTACCGTCCTAACCGATTTTACGTCCGTCTAGGCCGTCTAGGTCTGATCGTGCGGAAGTCATCTACTGCACACACAATCGGTCTCCACCAAAACTCTCAACAAACCGTTCTCATCTTCTTAGGCCGAATAGATCACAAGCGCCGAAAGTACGAACGCCTCTACTGGTGTCCACACGAACAAACTTCTTAAAACGGGAAGAAGAACAATATATATGCTAGTAGCTTGTTCTCCTCTTGCATAAGAAAACTCTTCTTATTTTATCTCACAAAATATGTATATAACTCCTCTCATATAATCGCACTCTTTCATTTTTGTCATACAAAAAGGAAAGCACCATTTCATAATTTTGTCATGCAAATTAGAAAGTATATTTTCTCTCTTTTGTCTCACAAAAGAGAATGAGAAATAATGAGAGAAAGAATGATGTGGTCTATTATGAATTTGGAGCCCTCTATATCCTTATATAGAGGTGAAGAGTCATGTATCTTCACACTAAAAGATGTGTATGACATCACTCATCATTATCCATATGCCATATGCCATCGTCTAGACTCTTCTAGATTACATGATCTTTTGTGCTCATAGTCTTTATATACATATATATCACATCTTATCACATAAGATGACAATATATTTTGTGACATTCTTATGTAACTCATCATATAAGTCTCTAGGATTTTCTACGCCCGTTTCAGTTTGTTCTTTGTGTGTGATCCTGTAGGTTCACTTAATGTTGGCAATAGACTTGGCAGCCTATAAATCATGAGCGGACCCTAGCAAGCCATCATGACTACCCAATTTAAGTGAATATCGGTGATCCGATTTACCTAATCAACAATCACGTATTTAGTCCCTTTGTCACGCGATATCTATATCGATCATAAGGCATGTAAGACGCCATCCTTATGTTAATCGATTAATATTTCTTGATCTGGAATTAAACTGAACAAGAACAAATGACATTAATAAATCTTATTAATTCATTTGAGTATGGCCATACATTTCTTCAGTTCAATTCATCAAGAGGCCTAAAAATATCTCTCTCATTTATGAGAGGAACAAATCCTGTCTTGATTGCACTCATCCCTCTACATGATTCATTGTATACCTAATCATAACCGTTATGACCACCCGGTTAAAGGCAGTGTTAGATTATATTAAAGTATAAAATTACTCATGTTGGGAACCGAGACAATCTCAGGTCAAAGGACTATAAATATTTTATGTTAGAAGAATCGCTAATGACATAAAAACATGTAGCATTCTTATGGCGGATCAGTCCAATATATGGTCTCTAACATATACCTATGTTAATGACTTGATAACTATTTATCCATGGTCAGTAAAACATAATCATCAGTCAACTAATATACTGGTGTACATTTATAGCTTGTATATAAATATATATATATATTTATATGTATCTGCAAGTATATTTGTCTCCACAAATATCCTATAAATGACCAGGGACGATTTAGAATAGCATTCATAACACTTTATAGTTTTACTATCAGAGTCACGCACTTTGATGACATAAAGCTGAATAGCATATTCATGGTCTATTTTAATTATATTAAAATAATCTATATGTACATATTATATAAAATATCTTAGAATAAATATTATGTTTGTTTTTACAATCCATCATCTAGGTCACAAACACTTTGGCCTAGGGCATAACACCATCAGTTTTACGTCATTAGCGATTCTTGTAACATAAAACATTTGTAGTCCTTTGACATGAGGTTGTCTCGGTTACAACATGAGGAATTATATACTTTAACATAATATAACCCTGCCTTTAACCTGGTAGTCATAACAGTTATTATTAGGTATTAATGAATCATGTACATAGATGAGTGCAATCAAGACGAGATTTGTTCTCTCATAAATGAGAGAGTTATTTTTAAGCCTCTAGATGAATCGAACTGAAGAAACCCATCGCCATGGTCAAATGAATTAATAAGAGGCATTAATGTTATTTTTTTTGTTCAATTTAATTCGGGATCAAGAAATATTAATTGATTGATTAATATAAGGATGACGTATTACATGCCTTATGATCGATATAGATATTGCGTAACAAATGGACTAAATACATGATTGTTGATTAGGTAAATCGGATTATCGATATTCACTTAATTTGGGTAGTCATGATTGCTTGTTAGAGTCCGCTAATGATTTATAAACTGTCAAATGTATTGCCAACATTAAGTGAAGCTACAGAGTCACACACAAAGAACAAATTGAAACGGACACAGAAAATTCTCAGCCAAGTATTCATTGAACTAATTGGTCACTAAACACATGCAATTTAAATATTTATTTTGATCCAAACTCAGCCAAGCGTTTAATTCAAACAATAGTGTTTCATGACAACATTGACAAATCCTCAAATTAATTCAAATAACACAAGATTTCAAGCGAACTTAAAAAAATCATCACATCCCTACACAAGTTCTACTCACTCATATTGACAAAAACAATATTTACACAAGCTTTAAACATTTTATTCATTCCAGAAAAAGAAAAAGAAATAAGAAAAATAAGGAGAATAAAATCAAACCCTAAGTGAAGAATCAATCTAGAACCCCTTCTTGATTGATCTTGCCTCCTCTTCAACCTTGCTCAAGCTAGAACAAGTATCTTTCTCTTTGCAAAATTTCAACCTTCACTTTCTACTCTTAAAAAACTCGAAAAAAATGATATCTAAGACAACCTTTTCAAGTCATCAATGGTGGATATGAGGAAGAAGAAGAAGAATGGAAGATGGAACAATGGTGTATGAATGGATAGAAAAATGTTGTGTGAATGGATGAAAGAAGAAGGGGTTTATTTATAGGAAAATTTGGCCTTAAAATATTTAGAACTAAGGTTGTGATACTAAAGAAATGGGTTAAACTGGTTTTGATCATGTGTAGTAATTTGGGGGATCTTTAACATTTCCTACTTCATTCTCTTATTCAAAATCTGATTCAACTCGTTTGGGTACACTTCATGGGTGTCTTTCTCAATTCCCCTCATTACCTTCAAAATATCTCAGCCTTGGCTACGTGTCACGTCGTGACAAGCTGAAAATTAGATTCCAAATGTAATCCAGCGAGTCAGAATTTGCCACGCATCTTCTTCTTCATTTCTGTTGAACATGAGTTGACATGTGTCAGCTCGTGGTTGGCCAATTCCTAATCTTGTACTAACTTATACGTTTTCTGAGAAGAGGAAGAGCCACGCATTGACGCCGGATTAGGACAAGAGTATTCATCGTACTGACCTCGTACTGACGCGTCTGTACTTGCAGAAAAAGCGTGAGACTTCATCTCCATTTTGCTCCACTGGATGGTCCTTTTAACACGCGTCAGAGAGAGATTGGCTCAGGGAAAACTCATTTTTCTTTGATTTCCGTTCTGAATGAATTCTGAGAATCATTAAGAAGAATAAAAGTGCATACGTGGCGTCTCTGGATTGGAGGAAAAGAGGGTTTGACCGGGTCAAACATTGACTTTGATCAGGTTTGACGTGATCTTCATTGGCGATTTCTAGGTGTTCTTGAAGGTTTCTGAATGCGCGGTTTGTACCATTAGATTCGTCTCATCGCGCTCTTCAATGTGGTACCCCATTTGATCCCTTTAAGGGCAGTTGACTTTTGGTCAACAAGGCGATTCCCCGGGTTTTAGTTTCGTCTTTTTGTGGGTTTTTTAGGGTTTGTCTTGGATGATTGGTTGGAGAAGGTTGAATAGATTGGAGAGGTGTGTATAGGGTTTTCGCGGAAAATTTGTGGAAAATTCGGCCATCCTTGGCCCATGATTTGCAGATCGGCCATTCATTTGAAGTTGACTTTTCACCAAGTCCTCCAAATATCATTTTCTTGTTCTTTTTACCTGAAAAATCATACAAAAGTGTATTAAGAGTTTCAAAAATAATTTTTAAACACTTATATTAAGGACATACGACGCAAACATCATATTAAAGAAGCGGAAAATAAAATAATGAAGTATCTACATATTATAAAAATCTAATATCTACAAGTATTTATTACATTAAATTTCTCGAAATTATGACGTCGCTCAACCAGATGCCCTACCTAATAAAGGAACCTGGAATCTGAGTAAAGAAAAAAAAGGGGGTGAGTCGAAACTCTGTAAGGGTATGCTTCGCGTACGTTAAAAATAATATTAGTTTTAGTAAATAAATATTTTTATAAATCGTAATAAATATACATATATTTAAACTTCTTTTATATTGGGATATTGATTTCTCATTCCACTTTCACACAAACACACATTAGATCATGCTCTGTGTCATCGAGTACGCGCACAAATACAAGTCTTACCGAGCTTGTTATTGGTTGATCGGCGGCCCTTCCCCCTACTAAGTACGACCTTTCACCTATGTGAATCAGCCGCCTTGATTTCGCTCTACCAAGTACAGTTGCATCCACTTTCACTAATTATACTTTTTCACATCTCATTCTTTATCCCAGAAAATCATATTCAAAATATTTTATATAATCTGTAAAACAATTTATATTTTCTCAAAAATACTATATATTATTCTCGTAATATTCTATTTTCATAAAGAATTAAATATTTGGTATGAGCAATATGAGCTCAAATAAAAATATAATTTTTATTATTAATATCTATTAATATCAAAATAATTTAAAAACCGTAAACGTATTTGAGAGCATAAATCCTTACTTGAAATGAATGCGACATAATTAAACCGACCCTTCTGATATTTCCGAGTTTTATTCATCTGTTGAAATATTTTAACTTCGTGTTGGATATTTGGATAAGTTATTTGCTTCATTGAGAGATTGGAGAGGGAGAGAATTGGGGACAGGCTTTGGAGAGCTTTATCAATATACTCAAATCGAACTTTTGATTTGTTTTTCACCAGAGAGAGAAGAAGCGAAGAGAGTGAGAAAGAGGGAAACAAAAGAACGAAAACAAATGGGGTGAGAGAATGAGAGATAGAGATGGTTATATACATTTCCTAATTGCATTGCATTCTTTCATTTTATAAACTTATCTTACCTTCTAATTACACCATTTATTTTATAATCTTATCTTATCTCCTACTTGGACTCCCTTCATTTTATAATCTTATCTTATCTCATACTTGCATTCTTTCATTTCACACTCTTTTTATTTTATTTATTTATTTTATTTTACGCATCCTTTCAAATATAACTACACAACTTTTTATAAAACTACACGCATCTTTTCAAATATTACTACATATAACTAATTAATTAAATATTAAAATTTTTATTTTAACAAAAACTAATTTATAATATTTGTAATTTAGCCCCTAATTTCTTATTATGAAAATACCATTAATAAAAATTCGGGATATAACAAGTTAGCAGAGGTAGAACTCCTAAGAACCAAAGAGAATTTTATGACGTTCATTATGTGTATTGTCCACACTAAAATTATTTGCTACTCTGGATGGAAATTATAAATTTAATGCTATGATATTTTGGTATGTTATATTTTTTGGATGTAAGATAAGATAATATTAATGTTATTTTGTGTTGCTATTGTTTTTTCTGTGATATATGAAATCTATACATAAATTAAACTAAATATGTTCAGAACAACTTGTACCAGACCATCAAAATCAACAACTAATAAAAGGTTATGGCACTAAAATTAGTTTTAAGAGTTTTAGAAAGGTTTTGATTAATACACATACAAACTTATACATAATGTTGCAAAATTGAGATGAAGTTACTTGGCAAGGTGACTATCATCCTATGAAGAAATGTTGCAAAATCAACACCAAACCCTAACACTTCAATCCAAACAAATTAGAAAAAATTAGACATATATTGCAACTCAAAAAAGCCACTGAACCCTATAAAAATCTTCAACAAAAAAACCTCATACATAATCATAAACCCTAAACACCAAACCCTAAGAACCCTAACTATAAACCCTACATTCAACACCCAACCCTAACAATACAAACCCTCAGCTCGTAAGTTGTAACCCTAACTTACCCTAATCGCAACAGCATGTCTCCCACAAGAATTAGTATATCTTTTCGCAATCCATGTAGAGGGCAATCATGCATTATAACCTGAAATAAATAAATAAACAAATAAATACATTAATAAATAAATAAACGAACGAATCAATGAACAAAAAATAAATAAATGAAGAAATGAATCAATCAAGAAATAAAGAAATATATAAATAAATAAATAAATAAAAATAACAGTAAAAAAAAAAAAAAAACAATAAATAAAGGAATAAAAGAATAAATAAAAAATAAATATATAAATAAATGAATCAATAAATAAAGAAAGAAATAGATAAAAATAGTAAATAAGCAAATAGATAAATAAATAAATAAGTAAATAAAAATATAAATAAAGAACAATAAAATATATTAAAAACAGTACAAAAACAGTAAAAAAACACAAAAAAAGAAAAGAAATACATAACAAGATTCAGTGAAAAAACTATTAAAAACTAAAAAAAAAAGCAGTTATAAAAAGAATAAAAAAAATTCAGGCAAAAAACCTTAAAAAACAGCAAAAAACAGTAAAAACAATCAGAAAAAATGGAGAAACTGGTACAGTTGAAAAATTGAAAATAAAAAAAGGGAGAGAAAGTGACGTTCGTACCTTTTCCAAGAACCAAAAAACAGTTCATAATTTGGATCTCGTGGTGTCTAAGAACAACTAGAAATAGCTGAGACGAGGTCAGATTTGGATCTGGCGTTGTCCACGAAAGACTGTCCTTGAGTGACGGTTAGATTCGGACGACGGGATTAGGGTTGCCGGGCGACGAAACTGAAGAATCTGTCTCGAACGGTGGATCTTCAGGTCGATAGAGAGAGAGGGAATCAGCTGGTGATGGTGAGAGAGAGAGACCAGATTGAGAGAGGAAATATAGAGGCAGAGTGAAGAAGGGATCGTTTTCTGAATGGAAGAGGAGACGATGGAAGGAAACGAGCCTTCCGTCCTGTGTATCAGCTGCACACATCTTGGAGCAAATCCAAGGGTCCAATTTTGTAAGTAAAACTTTGGCTTTATTGCCGCATGTATTTTAGTCACACTCATATATATAATAATAATAATAATAATAACATATACAAATATACAAAGGGAGTAAGGATCGGAATAGCGATCAATTAAAGTGTCAGATAGAGGGAGAGTAAGTCCAACTCCTCCTGAGGATCACATAGCTCTGTAAACGCGTACTCACATACATGACCCTTGATGATCATGAATATATCATCGCGTTCTGAATCAAACTAACTCTAAAATTTTCACTCCGTCTAACAACTAGTCTAGAAAAAGATGTCACGATTCATACATATAACCGACGAATATCTCCGGTACAACCTGCCGAATGAAATAAACGAAAAGTGACATCACAAAATTTATATATAACTAATATATTAGTAATAAGTTTATTTCAAATCTTTCAGACTTTTTGACAAATTCTTATCCAAAACACTCTTTCAAAAAACCCTAAAACCCAATTAAAATGTTATTTTTCTTTCAACATCCATCAATACCAAAAAAAAAATAATAATAAATTTTCAAAACTAATATATTTTAATAAAATAGAAAATGTAAATAATAATTCTCAAATAAATATATTTTGAATAAAACATTTCGCAAATCATATACAAATCACATTTTACTAAAATAGATGTGTATAGAAGTCTGGTTATTTAAGAGGCAGCATTACGAGTGATCGATTACGAAAAAGGGTACGAAGTGACGATGACAAATCGCATTATGGCCAGACACACATCCAAATCATCAACAAACGATAAAATAGACAAGCCACCGTGACTACGAGCTAAAACGAATTCCACAAACTCATTCTAATTCGAAATCTACAGCTGCTTCGAAAAGTGTGCTCTCGGGGTTGGAGCCGAATCCTGCAAATGAAGACACCAAGTTCTTCATCCCGACCTCTAGAATATCAATCTAGTTTTCATTTTTGGAATCATCGTAGTTTTGATACATTTTCCTCTATCTTTTTATGTGTATTTCTTTCTCTGGTTCTTTGATTTGGATGGAAATAAAACAGACCTTTATAATTTCTATAAAGCATATATTTGGAAGATAAATATGAGGATGACAAGAAAATGGGATATGGTTACGTGGAGATAAACATGGCTAAAACAGCCCAATAGGAATAAATAGATATTTTGCAAAACAGTCCCCAAAATTTCAATAATTATATGACAGTTCAATTATCATAATGATACTTTATAAAATAAATGGTTTTATAGATAGAAAGTAACGAAATAATATTTATATAAATATACTTCAAAATTTGAATTTTTACTTTCATACAATTATTTATATTTTCGTATATATGTTAAACTTACTAGTCCGGACAAATGGTTCAAACATACCAAAAAATTGTTGGTGTGGTATTTGAAGCATTATTTTTGACATTAACTCGTCTGTGCTCATTTCTTTAAGGCTTTTGTTCTTAATAATTCCGAGAAAAAGAAATATTAAATTTATACTACTGAATAAAAAAAAGTAATTTTACAAAATGCATTTCCACGCCGTATACTTTTTGAGTAATTATCTAAGTGAGAATCATCATGTGTTGTGATTAAAGAATACATACAAAATCCTAAAGTGTTCTCATAATAATAATAAAAATTAGCGCATGACCGTGTGCACCCGCTAAAATACCAAATGATTTTTCCTAGGGCTGCCAACGGATCAATTTTGGGTCATATCCAGGTAATATTCACATGTGAATCCAATTTAAATTCAAATGATCGAAATGCGAAACCAAATCCATTAAGAAAATGAAGATTCATATGCGAATCCAAATCTATTTTAACATAACGGGTTTCAGATCGGATTCTGGATCATGTCATCAAGTTCAAAAGAAAATTTCATGTGTCACAAAAACTTAACAATTTTATTTTATATGAAAAACTTGGCAATTAGTCAACCAATTGCGGTTTCAATTTTTTTTGCTAATTGTCCACTCACTAAATATTCACCCTAATTAATTTTTTACCTATATCTCATAAGATATGTGATTTTTTTGTAATTTTTTCTTTTACATTTATTATTTTGTTGCTACATATATACATATATATTGGAGAGTAGAGTTGAATCATAGATGGGGATATGACTCAGAGAGGATAAAATGCATCTAATTAGGTATAAAAATATTTCTTTTTCTTGTTTGAATTTTTTATTATTATTTGTGTTTGGACTAAATAGAGGATTGCATTAATGCTATATGCTGTACTGAATTGAAGTTCAATTGCAAATTTGGTGTTGCTTATCATTTTTCTCTATTTAGAGCACATTTGATTTTTTTTTCTCTATTTTTAATCTATTTTTGGTGCTCATGAATAAGTGGATTGTACGAGGGTTGGGGTTGTAAGGTTAGGATTAGGGTTAAGGTTAGGTCGGTTAGGGTTACGTCGATGAAAATGGATTGTATTTATTTATTTATTTTTTTCATTTGAATTTTGGTACTTCACATTGATGTATATGAAGCAAGAGGAAGTAAAAGGAGTTGGGTTTGGATAGAGTTTGGAATAGAAAAAAGTTGTATATGAGTTGAATTGAAATGGATTAAATTAGAAATAAATAAGATGAATTATGTATGATTGAAATTTGTGAATTAAATTTAATTATGCGAGAATTATACGACATTAATTGAATATGAATTTTTATATGAAATTTGTACCAATGTGGTATGAAAATAAAAAGATGGTACCAAAGATGGTACAACTATTATCGAATGAAAGTATTCAATACAATCATATACAATTCAATTCAGTTCATTCAATTCCTTCATACAATCAATTCTTTTTATTAATTCATTCATACATTTAAATAGTTTTAATCATTAATTTAATCATACAAATCATAATCTTAACAAACATTGCTTGCCAGAATGGAGTGGTAAAAAGAGAAGCAACAGTGCAGCAGCAAAAATGTTACTCAATCGAAGAAATGGTGATCCTTTGATTTGGAAAAAAGAGCGAGCTTGATTCAGGCGAGTAGGACTTGGTCGATTCAGAGGAGAAGGCTAGCCTGGAGAGTACAATGGTTTAATCGTCATTTCTACGACACGGGCTCAACAGAGAGAGGGTCTTGTGCGAAAGGGGGAAAAAGGGTCGTTAATAAGGGGGAGAAGAACTCAAGCTCACCACGAACATAACAGAGAGAGAGAGAGAGAGAGAGAGAGAGAGAGAGAGATGGAAAAATGAGCGTGGAGTAGAGGAGAAAGGTAGAATGGCTTAATCGTGATTTCTACGACGCGGCTTCTTAAACGGATTCATATTTGGGAGTCATATTAGAGCTGATGAGTTATTTTGACAATAGACTTATTTGAACAATGGTGACAACTTATACAATATAAAATTGTAAATTGAAATACTGAGGTGTAAAGCAATACCATACAACAACATAAATTTAGTATCATGAAATATAAAGTCCTTAAGTAATGTAATATTTATTTATTTATTATTTTTATAAAGTAAATTTTATTTAATATTTCATCAAATAGACTTTTATTTAACCAATAATTATATTTTCGTACATAATAGTTCATGTTATTATTTGTGACAATATTATCTGATATTATTTTATGAGACATTAGTTTATTTTATAATATTATTTTACATAAAATATGTGTTCTCTTGTTTTATATGTAAATTATCATTTTATTTATGTAAAATATTATCTTTTATATATATATATATTTATTTTTCATTTTAGTTCTCCTTTAATTATATTTAATTTAAAATATAATTTTTGTATATTTTGATTTGAATGAAAACAGAAAAGAAATTTGATCAGAATATTGTCCAAGGAAAATTTATGGTGTAGAGGTAAAAGAAATCCAAATGACGTTATAGGAGTTCTTAGAAGAAGTCTAATTTTCAAAAAAAGTCGGGGAATGCTTGAAAAATTTCTCTATTTACAATTTTGATTTAATCTTTGAACTCGTCAGTAGTCTGTTCACATATCTACGTGACCATATCAAGTCAGTCAACTTCGATTATCTGCTCCTCTACAATATTTACTCATCAATTTCCCATTTGCACACTTCAATTAAAAAAAAATCCCCATTTTCACACACAAAAAAAAAAAAAAAAAAAAACAAACAATCAATGTGGTCCGGTTAGCATGACAGGCGGAGTGGGGCAGATGATTGCTTCTGCGGTGGTAAAATTGGTGGCTGAAAAGCTGGCCGGGTCTGTTTGGACGGAGATTGGTGTACTATGGAACGTGCAGAGCAACTTGGACCAGATGAAGGAGACGCTGTTAAGTCTACAAGCAGTGCTCAAAGATGCCGAGATGCGAGCGTTGAAGAAAGAAAGCGAGTCCGAGCGCCTCTGGCTGCAGAAGGTCAAATCTGCAGTCTATGATATTGAAGACGCCCTCAATGATTTTGAGGTCAATCTCTCGGAGAAGATGGATAGGCACTTGGTAGATATAAGTCAAAAGGTACTTTATTTGAATTTTTGTGAAGTTCTAAATTTTGCTTTCCATTTAGTTCTATTTTTAGGGAAAATTTTAGAAACCATGGCTTGTTTAGTTGTTTGGATGTGTCAAAAAAATTCAGAATAGAATAGGGAATTTGCAGAGTTCAGGATTTGCTAATTCCTCATCCTAGAAGTCATAAAAGTTTAGGATTTTTGAAAATTGCTTGTTTGGATGCAAACGAGTAAAATTATAGGAAAAACAAATGATATACAACAAGCAACTGTAAAAACACTGTTTTTTTCAGTTTAACAAACAATTAGCGATTGAGACTTGAGAGTTCAAATAATAACAAAATTAACTACTCAAACAAATTATGATAAAAAACCAAAAATCTTGAAATTTCACATGCATCCTTAAAAGAGACGACTCATATTAATCCTTGCATATAATATCAGTACTGTTATGAATATAATTAATATGGATGTCCAATACTTGGCCCCTAAGAAAAGATAAATTAGGAAATGCTTGTAAGAATGGAAGGAGTTGTGGTAGAATATTTATTACGTATATTCTATTGTATTTAGCTTAGATTATTTCCTTTATTGTAATTCTAAATCAGGCAAGAAATTTCTTGACCAGCCACTCACCCTCTACTATATAAAGAGGGCAGTGACTATTGTATTCTTAATCCACAATTCAATATATAATTCTCTCCTTCCAATTCTCTCTTTTATTATTCTTTTGTTCTTTATTTTATAACACGTTATCAGCACGACTCTACAATAAGCATTTGAAGTTCTATATAGCATAACTGAAACTCTGCTTCAGAAGGTACAATTTCAAATTATTAATATTTCATTATATTATTTATTTTGGATTTCTTTTATTCGATTTTTTTTCTTTTCTTGAAATTCGTTATTTTACTAGCTTCTTTTAAGAACATATCTCTGCACCAGAAGTTGCAGATTCTCTTTATAGATCAATGCACCAGATGTTGCTTGTTTAATTATTTTTATTTACGCACCAGAAGTTGCTCGTTTAAATTATTTTGTATGCACCAAGAGTTTCTTGTTTAATTATTTTTGCAACCAGAAGTTGCATGTTTGTTTTTATTTACGCACCAGAAATTGCTTGTTTAATTTTATTTACGCAACCAGAAGTTGCATGTTTATTTTTGTTTATGCACCATAAGTTGTAAGTATATTTATGCACCAGAAGTTGTAAGTATATTTATCTTTATTCTATGTACATTTACTTTTATGCACATTTACTTTTATGTACATTTATTTTACGCACATTTATTTTTATGTAAATTTATTTTTATTTATGCACCTGTACTTGAAATAATTTTTTTTTCCCTTGCACACAAGCTGCAAAATATAGCACCAGTAGTTGCAAGAATATAAATCAGAAATATTGTCTAAATCTCGAAGATCAACTCTCAAATAATAATTTGAAAAAAAAATGAAGAATATATATTAAATAATGATACTCCTTACCTTTTATCTTGCTCTTGAAGCAGCAACAAGATGAAGAGAGTTGTAAGCTATATTGAAAACCAATGTCATATATTATTATGAATAAGCAAACTAATGAGTTGTAAAAAAAGAAATTATGAAACTTGTCTAAATAATTGCATTCAATTCCCAGAAGTAAATGTTGCAAAATAATGACATAAATGAGACCAATGCCAGAAGTCATTACAAGAAAATCACATAAGACAATGAGAAGATACAACAAGATATTATTTATAACTGATTCCAAAATATGTATTTTTGATGTTGTATAAAAGAGCATTGGTTAAGTACCTGTTGTACACCAAAATATTTTGTCGAATTCTATAAAGTCTCTTTAAAAGAAAAAAAAAATTATGGTTAATTATGTTTATAATTGAAAATCATTTCAGTAAGCTCTTAAATATTACATAAGACTTTTAGGCGGACTTCCTTGACCATATATTTATTCAATTTATTTTATTTATTTGTGGAATCCAAAATGTCTATCATATGTCCAGCAAATATTGAACAAATAAAATAATAATTAAAAATTGAAAGACAGGTATTAATATAATACCATGTATTATAAATGTAATTTAAGACTCCAAAAGCGTTACCATTTTGTTGCCTCTATATAATAGATAATGCTTTAAAATTGTAAATTTTTGTTTCTTGTATATAAGCAAAATAATGAATTTTCATTAAAATGAAAAATCACGAATTCCGTACAATTGGTTCCGCATCATTCCCAGAAGTGAATACCACATATACAAATCATTATTATTAATATGGATGCTGACGTGTAAGAGGAAAAGGTCGAAATTATACTTGTGACTGTGATGATTATATTAAGAAAAACACACAAGAAAGCGGAAAGAACACACAAAATGGTCTAAAAATTTATGTGGTAGTAAAGGACATTTGATATGTCTCTATGTATGCCCCAGAATCTTGTGGAGGTTTATTAAGCCGTCTTAAAAGCAAAGAGAAAATAATAATGTCGACTTGTTTATCACCATAATGAAAAAGTTGATAACCGATAATGATATCATCCGCTGGAAAGCACATTAATAAGAACGAGTTAGAGAAAGAACCGAGTAAGAAAAATTTCTTTTACTCTATTTTATATTTTTATTATTATTGTTATTATCATTATCATTATTTTTCTTTCTTTTGATACTACTAATATGAATCAAAGTATGTATGGGCACAATAAGAATTATAAATATGTGTGTCTCATTGTAATGGACAATATTTCTGTATTTTGAGAAATATTCATTAGAACAACATGCAGTTTTTCTATTGATTTGTATTATGAAGGACTAATACAATTAAGTCAGATTTATTAGTAAACCAGAAGTTTATTGACTTAAAACTTATTTATGCTTCTGCATATCAGATTTCGTCCAGTCGAAAAGTAATTTTATAATTTGACATGAACTTGAAGTTCACTAATTAGAAAAGTAATTTTATCATTAAACATGAACCAGAAGTTCAATAATTTGAAAAGTAATTTTATGATTTGACATGAACCAGAAGTTCACTAGTTCGAAGAGAAATTTCATGATTAGGCATGAAACAAAAATTAACTAATCTCGGGCAATGATGATGAAAATAATCAGAGAACTCAAATATGCATCAATTAAAGAACCAGAAGATTCTTTTATCAAATAAATTTTCATGTGCTACATGTTATCAAAGGAGAATTAATTGTTAGACATCACAAATCAGGGTTGGGAATAAATCACCCAATTTCCTTGAGCGTATTAATCGAAATATATGTGGCCCTATTACTCTTTCATGTGGACCATCTAGATATTTTATGGTATTAATAGATGCATCTATTAGATGGTCACATGTACATTTATTTAATCTCGAAATATTGTATTTGCGAGATTGCTTGCTCGAATATTCTAATTAAGATAATAATTTCTGGATCGTACAACTAAGAAAAATCGTCTTGATGATGATCAGTTGGCTACATCCCAAGTAATAATTGACTTTTGTACGTTGATTTAGATTATAGTTGAGCATTGGCCCACAAACGCACTTAGAATGATCTAACATTATATCTTGTTAAGTGATTATAATTAATTGTTGGCCCCTAATAATGAAATGAACGCTCGTCTTTTGATTGAGGCCATAAAATGATATATGCTACAGCACTAATTAGAGTAGAACCAACATTTTATAATAAGTACTCCCCATTATAATTTGTGACTGGCCTGCAGCCAAGTAAATACTATTTGAAATATTTTGGATGTGCGATATTTGTTCCGGTAGCTCCACCGCAACACACAAAAATGGGTCACAAATAAAAGTCGGGCATATATGTTAAGTAAAATCGCCCTGCATAATTTGATATCTTGAACTTCATTACTTGAATATATTCACTACATGATTTATTGGTTATAAATTTGATGTGACAGATTTTCAATCATTATCTAATTTTAATACTTGATCTTATATATATGAACTATAAGTTAAAATGTAACTCATTTGTAAAATATAGCAAATCTATTATTAGATATATTTGTTCTTTCATAAAAGTAATCAGACAACATCTTAATTCGGATGGATATCCCTGGAGGATCATCCAAAAATACACCTGAAGTGTGTTAGATATTTATAGACAAAATTCCAGAAGAAAGAATTGAATGAATACCCAAGTGATTGTTGTGAGACAATTAAATATTAATGAATATGTTCAAGATATAATAGACAATGAAAGTCCTGAAGAACTTGATTAATAATTAATGGTAACATTAGGGGGAGAGAAACAAGAGCTGGAAAATGTAAGTTATATCTTATATAGAATGCATCATTAATATATTTCACTTAGATCCTCGAACAAGTTAATATGAACTAGAAGTTCATAAATTTATTAATGTGAAACAACATGCAATTATATTATTTATATTGATGCAAAAATGATTATCATATCATACATTCCAGCATTATGTGCTCATAATTATATTGAAGTACCCTTGGATAATTCTATGTTTGATATATGCCAGAAGCATGGTCGACCAATCGGTTCCAATGATAAAGATCCAAGGAAGAAAAATGAGCATAATAAAAAAAAAGTTGGCATAATTGAAGTTAACGATACTTCTAAAGAAATAAATTCTTCTGAAAAGAATATTAACGATAAGAGAGTAGAAGACATAGACGAGCAAATAACCCCAGAAGAGGTTCAGGTACCTAATAATATTGAAAATGTTGAAAATGATGAGATCTCAATAAATTATGTCTCTACTAGAATAAATATAAAACCGTAATAAAATTAAGATTAATCAAAATTTATTTATCCAATTGCAATTGATATAATAAATAAAAATGAGGATCTAGAATTAAAATTATTTGAATGATGTCGACAGATAAAGTATTGGCCAAATCGAAAGATGTGAATAAAGCATCATTATTTTCACTAGTGAAATATAAAATTGTGGACATGTAGTCCAAACACCTGGCGTTGTATAACGGTAACTTATAAGCGGGTATAACTTATAAGAGGGTGTTTTAAGAATATGTAATGAAAAATTAAATTGTGGTATGCAATTATATTTCTAATTTTGTTGTCCCTGGAGGACTCGTTAACTTAGTAGCAAATTATTCATATCTTATTTGATTGCAATATATTAATTAAAATCCCTGAAGGATTTAGAATGCCTGAAGCATTTCAAACTCTCGAGAGATTTAATCTATTAAATTACAAAGATCTTTGTACTAATTAATGCAATATTGAGATATGTGATAAAATTGCTATAACAAATGTTTGTTAAATGAATATTATGTAATTGATCAAAATTACGTATAAGAAACTATATATTTACCTTTTGAATGTTGATATATATATTGATGATTTAAAATCTTATGGTACTCTCGAAGAGCTCCAAATGCTACCATATTATTTAAAAGAAAATAAGATTAAATTCTTTAAGGCATAAAATATTATCTTGAATCATAAATTGAATATTATTTCCGGAAGGAGTTATTGTTTCACAATCCATCTATTACAATGATATAATGTGGAGAAATCGCATCCATTAAGATCATCAAGATAACGTATTTGATGTATTGACAATTGAAGTAAAGGATGCTGAGTTATTTTCATGCATGAGCATGATGATTGTGAAACGAATATTTAACGAATCTCCTCAAATAATGATCCAGCAGATCTCTTCTTAAGCATATATTATAGAGATTGAACTTTGTCATCTCACATATAGTTGCATATATGAGGGGGAGAAATAATACGCACTGCACTCTTTTTCCCTTGTCTATGGTTTTTGTTCCAATGAGTTTTCCTAGCAAGATTTTTAACGAGGCAACTTTTGTGTGTAATATATAGAATGATGATGCACTCTTTTTCCTTCACTAGGATTTTTGCCCATAGGGTTTTACCTAGTAAGGTTTTAACGAGCCATATTTAATATATGAAATAATGAGAAATAATGATAATACGCGATGCACTCTTTTTCCCTTAGCCAAGGTTTTGTCCTACTAGGTTTTCCTTATAAGGTTTTTAATGAAGCAAGTTCTAATGCGTATGAAACATGGACATCCAAGGGGGAGTGTTATGAATATAATTAATATGGATGTCCAATACTTGGCCCCTAAGAAAAGATAAATTAGGAAATGCTTGTAAGAATGGAAGGAGTTGTGGCAGGATATTTATTACTGTATATTCTATTGTATTTAGCTTAGATTATTTCCTTTATTGTAATTCTAAATCAGGCAAGAGATTTCTTGACCAGCACTCACCCTCTACTATATAAAGAAGACAGTGGCTATTGTATTCTTAATCCACAATTCAATACATAATTCTCTCCTTCCAATTCTCTCTTTTATTATTCTTTTGTTCTTTATTTTATAACAAGTACACATTTTTTAGCCTAGAATCATTTTAATTTAGCTTTAATTTCAACAAAACTCTTCAATTGAAAAAATATCGCCAAAAACTCAAATCATGCACTGAATTGACTTTAGATTTTATATGGACAAAATTGAATTAGTGAATTGACCTTCATATTAAAATCATGCATCTAAATTCATCAAAAATCGAAACGACAGTTTTTTTTATAAAGAAAATAACAAAAAGAATTGAATAAACATGGGAGGGAATATGAGGAAAACGATATTGATATGGTATTTTTTGAAAATAAAATTGGTTTTATTTTTGAAGGACGAAAATGAAATTGATAAATACGTATGAAAAGTGCTTCTTCCAATTTCTGTTTAAGCTAAAATTGCAAGAGAGAATATCTTGTTGTTCTTGTCCCGCGAAATAATTAGGAAATCTGAGATTAAGATACAAAGAGAGAAAACGAAAGAGATAAAAAAAAATACAAAAAGTGAAATCTTTAGAGGTTAAGAGAAGACAAAGAAACATTTGACGAAGATTCATGACCATTTTCGGGCAAAAGAGAAACAAGGAGGTGAGAGGGAAAATAAAGCGAGAGTTACATGAGGAGAGAGAAAGGAGAGAGAAATGCCTATTCGGAGAGAAGATTATTTTCTAGAAAAAAGCTGGTCAAAAAGTTCATTTTTTTTTCACCCCATTTTCTATACAAATATTCCTGATAATTTTCTATCCTAAAGTTTCCGTAAAACTTCCTTACATGCATCCAAAATTGCATTCGGAAATATTTAGTAATTTTTCCTTATCCTGAAATTTTCTTATGTTTTCCTATTCATCCAAACAAGCCCTTTGTTGAGGAAGGCTGTCTCTTTAGTAGTATGTTGTCCAATAGTGAGAGAAGACTTCAGCCATATTCTTCAACCAAGTTTATCATTTATAGGAATAAAATATTATATTTGATTGAGGGAGAGCTTTATGTTTTGACCTATCGGTATAGAAAGAGTGTGTCGGTTTCAACAATTGAATCTATTTGGTTATATTGATTAAGGGTTTATATACACATCCCTCAACAACCCTCAATCCACTGTTAGCCCATTTTTATTTATTAAATGTGGGGTCCGTTTATCAGTGATAAACGGCGGACTGGGAGGACATTTAACTGTTTTGTGTGGAGACTTATGGAAAACTTTGGATATTGTAAAAAAGAAAATCCGGCAAGAGATAAGAAAGTTTTCCATATTTGTTCTCCATGACTTATTTCCATAAGTGACAATTAGAATTGGAAATATGCTTATTTCCTTATAATTGTATTTTCATGTATTAGGTGTTAATTGGGACAATAATTCTTTGAGTTATTTTCTTGTATTAGGTATGACTATCCTATAAATAAAGGGGTATGGGTAGAGTTTTATTCATTCGAACAACCACAAACAATTGTATTGTATTTTCTCTTTCTCTAAGTATAAAGAAAGTTTGAGTGCCGGCGGCCGTAGTTTTTACCCTTTAGGATTTCCACGTAAAAAATATCTTTTTGTTCCTGTGTCTTGCTTTCTGTGTTTGCTGTTGCGTCTCGGTTCCTAACAACTAGTACTAGAGCCAAGGTTCGAAGAAAATTTCCTTTGGGTGCGAACGAGGAGGCGATACGTAGACGAGCGATGGACGAGAGCAAGGTGTCGGTGAGTCGGTCCGATGGTCGAGACTTCGGCTACTAGAAGATGCAAATAGAAGTGTTGCTATGCCAGAAGGATCTCGAAAATGCGCTACTCGAGACGAAGCCAGAAGAGATCACCGACGATGCCGCGTGGAAGAAGATGAACCGCAAGGCGCTAAGCTACAAACAATTGTCCTTGACCAGGAACGTGGCGTTCAACGTGGAAAAGGAGACGACTAGTTTTGGAATCATGAAGGCGCTATCCAACATGCACGAGAAGCCGTCTTTATTAAACAAGCCGCATTTGATGCGCCGTCTTTTCTATCTGAAGATGGCGGAAGACGGACCTGTGGCCGAGCATCTCAACTCTTTTCAGGTTATTTCAAACCAGTTAGACTTGTTTAAATTTAACCTGGGTGAAGAGACGAAGGCTCTTATGTTGTTGTCATCATTGCCGGAAAGCTGGTTAACGATAGTAGACGTTATCGGCGGCAAGGAGGATCTGACTTTTGAGCAGGTACGGGACCGCATCCTGAACGAGGATATTCGACGAAGGGAGCGGAGCGAATCTTCGGATTCCACGAGTTTAGCCTTGAATATAGAGAGTCAGGGTCGTGGAGGTCAGAGAAACAACAATCACGGATGATCCAAGTCGAGAGGTCGCAGGGAGTTGGAGTGTTGAAACTGTGGCAGAAAGGGCCACAAGAAACGGGACTGCAAATCCCCAAGAAAGAAGAAAAGGGCGGAAACAAGTTCCACAAATGCAGCCATTGAAGAGAATTCAGATGATGCCCTAGTTCTATACATCGAAAGCTCTATCGATTCATGGGTTCTGGATTCGGGCATATCCTTCCACTCCACCACATAGAAAGATAAGTTTTTGAATTTTAAATATGGAGAATTTGGAAAAGTTTATTTAGCGGATGGGAAACCGCTATGCATATCAGGCATGGGCGATATCCAAATAAAATCGAGTAACATATTTAGATGGATTTTGCGGGGAGTTCGATATATTCCGGGTTTAAAGATGAACTTGATATCCATTGGACAGATGGATAGTGAGGGTTACAAAACCGTATTTTAGGACGGGTTGTGAAAGATTGTAAAGGGTGCCATGGTTGTGGCAAAGGGTACAAAAATATGAACTCTTTATCTCACAGAAAACAAGGGACATTTGTTGGCGGTTCCGGGAGCGACAACCGAGTCGATATTGTGTCATAATCAGTTCGGTAATGTCATTCACAAAGGACTACAAGTGCTGGCTTTAAAGGGTTTGTTACCCAAGGTGAAATCGGTAGAAACCGGTTTCTGTGAGAACTACATGCTCGGCAAGGAAAAACGGGTTAGTTTTTCAAATGTCAGATGAGAACTCAAGACGGAGAAGCTAGACTTGGTGCAGAGCAATTTGTGGGGACTAGCTCCATGGCGATTTCGAGCAGATGGATGTCAAGGCGGCGTTCCTCCATGGCGATTTGGAGGAAAACATCTATATGGTGCAGCCTGAAGGTTTCGAGACTCCGGGAAATGAGGGTCTAGTGTGTAAGCTCGAGAAAAGCTTGTACGGTCTAAAATAGGATCCCAGACAGTTGACCAAGGAAGTCCCCATCGACAAATTGAGGCTGTGCACTGCCTCAGTGGGGTTGGTCGGGTGAGTCGGTGGGAGAATGTCGCGCGGGCTCAAGGAAGATACAGGAGAAAAGGAGAATGATTCAATGCAAAGGATTCATGTCAGTATGAAGTCTCCAAGTGAGAGATTGTTTTGTGTGGAGATTTCTGGAAAACTCTGAATACAGTAAAAAAGGAAACCCGACAGGAAATAAGAAAGTTCTCCATATTTGCTCTCCATGACTTATTTCCATAAGTGACAAGTGGAATTGGAAATATGTTTATTTCCTTATAATTATATTTCCATGTATTAGGTGTTAATTGGAAGCAATAATTCTTTGGGTTATTTCCTTGTATTAGGTATGACTATTCTATAAATAAAGGGGTAGGGGTAGAGTTTTATTCATTCCAACAACCACAAACAATTGTATTGTCTTTTCTCTTTCTCCAAGTATAAAGAAATTTTGAGTGCCGGCGGCCGTGATTTTTACCCTTTAGGGTTTCCACGTAAAAAAAAAAATTTATTCATGTGTCTTGTTGTCTGTGTTTGCTGTTGCGTCTCGGTTTCTAACATTAACATGGGACATATATACTTTTCCATTGATTAATACATAGCTAGGGAGCCAAGATGTCAAAGGGGGTCAAACAAATTCTTGTGATATATGTTCCAATTCTTTCATAATCTTTCTATTGATTTTGTATTCAATTCTCTTTGTAATTTATTTCTGACTCTATTTTAGATCGCCCTCTTAATTTCATACAATAATAAAGTTTTATATTTTAGTGCTACTATAAAATAATACAACATACATGACCTGCTGAGTCGAAGTTATTAAACAACAACTGAATATCGGAACCTATTACCTATGTGTTATTTTTGACCATTTACCTAGAATATTATGTAAACTCAACAATTTATAATATCAAAATGTACATAACCATAGTATGTGCTCCATGCATTACCATGATTTTGTGGTCTTTATACAAACTTTACTCTGCTCTTAATATATGGGTGGTAGCAATACTAAATAGCAAATCATTATCAAAATTTATTTCTTTGAGCTATAAATATATCAACATTCATAACAAATCATGCATCTAATATTTTTGATTGAACTTCATTTGAATTACTTTTTATTAATTATGGTAACATTGGTGCAGGTGATGACATTTTTCTCCTCTTCAAATCAGCTTTTAATGCATATTATCAAGGCTCACAAGATGAAGAGCATTAGGGAAAGGCTAGACAAGATAGAAAAACAGAAACGCATATTTAATTTCAAGGTGGATGGCAATTCGAGTAGAGAATTGGAGATCTCTGGGATCAGGAAAAGAGAGACTTTCTCCAAGATAGATGATAATCATGAAATTGTAGGGAGGAATCACGAGAAGGAAAATGTCATAAATTTGTTGTTAGAAAATGATCCTGAAGTAGAAACGAGTATCTTGCCCATTTTTGGTCTTGGAGGTCTCGGAAAGACCACCCTAGCTCAATTAGTGTTTAATGATGAGAGAGTGAGAAATGCATTTAACTTAAAAGCATGGGTTTACGTGTCCATTGAATTTGACCTGTTCAAGATTGGCAAGTCAATAATCTCGCAGTTTTATGGGAGGACACAAAATTATGATAGTTTGCAAGATATAAGCAATTGTCTCTCTAGATTGCTTGAGAATAAAACGTGTTTAATTATTTTGGATGACATGTGGGAAGAAGATATATATCAATTGGAACGATTAAAATTAATGTTAAAGGGTGGTGCGAGGGGCAGTATGATCCTAGTAACTACACGTAGTCAAAAGGTATCCGGTTTGATGGCTACGGAAAACATTACACCACACAACTTAATGGCTCTCTCAGATAATGATTGTTGGTTTATTTTCTCACAAAGAGCTTTCAAATTTGGAGATAACCCGACATTAGTAGATGTCGGAAAGGAGATAGCAAAGAAGTGCAAAGGCATTCCATTAGCAGCTAAGGCTCTTGGATATATAATGCAGTCAAAAGAAGGAACTGATGCATGGTTAGCTGTTAGAGACAGTGATATCTGGCAGTTGGAGGAAGATAATATACTACCCTCATTGAAACTGAGCTATTACTGCATGCCTCCTCTCTTAAAGTTATGTTTTATGTACTGTGCAATTTTTCCGAAAGGATGTGAGCTAGTAAAGGACGAGCTAATCCAACAATGGATTGCCCTCGGATTGTTTAGTCAACCAAATCCACATTTCACAATTGAAGAAAAAGGTGAAGAGCATATTGAAAGTCTCTTAATCATGTCTTTTCTTGAATACTCAAGCAAGCATGGGAAACGTCAGAAGGTGCTTCATATGCGTGATCTAGTACATGACCTTGTAAGGGCAGTTGCTGGTGAGGAAGTTTTTTTCCGTAGGACCACACGGAAAGATAATAATTCTGTAGAAAATCATCATTGCCGCTATGCGCTTCTTTACAATGAGCAAGCTCTATGGAACAAAGTACGAGCACTCAATTTTAAGCATTGCAGTTTTTCGATTCTACCTAGTGATATGTTCTTACGAAAAAGATTCTTGCGGATCCTAGATTTAAGTGGATGTTGTGTTGAGGAGTTGCCGGATTCTATCGGCATGTCAAAGCAAATGAGATTTCTTGATATTTCAAAAAACCCAATTCAATTGCTACCAAAATCTATAAGCAATCTCCAAAACATGAGTGCATTGAGCCTGTCAAAAACCCATCTAAAGATTTTACCTTCTTATGTTTGCAAACTTCAAAAATTACGTTACTTGAACCTCCATGGTTGTAATAATCTTCAACTGCTCCCTGGATCAATCTCCGATCTTGTCAGCTTGGTCGATCTAGACCTTTCTGACTGTTGTAACCTTCAAATTCTCCCTGAATCTTTTGGAAAGTTGGGCGAACTCAAGAATTTGGACCTATCTGGCTGCTCTGTGCTTCAAAAACTGACCGAATTTGCTAATAAAATAGATCTATCCTTTCTTGACCTGTCTGGTTGTAGCAGTCTTGCAAATTTACCTGAATCTCTTGGATATTTGAAACTTAAATGCTTATACCTGTCAGGTTGCTCTAGAATTCTGATGTTACCTAAATCAATTAATAGCCTTGTCAATTTAGAGATTCTAGATATATCATATTGCTCTGGAATCACCAAGCTACCTGATAATTTTGATAGCAATTGGAAACTCCAAAAATTGGATCTTTCAGGTTGTTCCAACCTTATTACTATTCCAAGTACTATTGAGAACATTAGGCACTTTAAACCATCTGGATCTGTCCCCAGAATAGAATCTGGATTAGTCGAGTGTAGAGCGAACATAGTAGGAGGTAGAATGAGTAATACAATGGTACAACTTGAACATCAAAATGAAACAAAAGAGGTACTAATTACACATATTGAGAATGTGCATAGCCCAGATGAGGCAGAACGAGCAAAATTGTGAATCTAAACTACGCTCTTTAACATTGAAGTGGAGTGTTTATGATAAACGGTCGGTAAACAATAATAACCCATTTGATGAGTGCATACTGGAAAAGCTCCAACCTCATCGAAACCTCGAGTGGCTTACACTTGATGGATATTCAAGCATTGGGTTCTCTGATTGGGTAATGAATATGGCAATATTTCTCCCCAATTTGGTAAAAATTGATATATGTAATTTGGCCCAATGTGACCAACTTCCCCCACTTGGACAACTACCAAACTTGGAGGTTTTGGTGATCAGCAACGCACCAAATATCAAGGAAATGGATTTCATTGTTTGTGGGGGAAGCCAATCATTTGCAAAATTAAGAGCTCTCTCCTTAGCTCATTTGGAAAAGCTGAACGAATGGTCGCTTTGTAGGTGTAGCAAACAAAACAATTTGTTACAATGTTCTGAAGGCCCTGCATTACTTGAGGAATTTCAAATTCATAACTGCCCCAGTATGGGTACCTTGCCCTGGAATTTGCATGCTCTTACTTCGTTGAAAGAGTTAGGTATTTCTGATTCTACTCAAGAATTGGCAGAGTTGTGCAAAGAATGGATTCATATGAAGCATAGCCTTCGCCCAATGCTTCATATTAAAGGGGCCAAGTCATTTTACTATCAAATGAAAGAGAAACGAGATCTCAGCATAATTGAGAATTTAGTCATTGAGTCAGTGGATGATCTTGACATGTTGCCACTTTCTCTTCAAAGATTGACCTCTTTGAGGTCCATTGAGATTAGAAATTGTCCTCGACTAGAGAGAGTACCAGAATGGACAGGATACATAGCTACATTGGAAGAACTCTTTATCACCGAGTGCGATTCTTTGGATTCTATGCCACGAAGTGTGCTGCGGCTAGTTAGTTCAGGAGAGTTCACATCCACCTATTGCAATGAAAGGCAAGGGAGACTCTATTTAAGACAGAAGGAGATGGTGGACTCATTGGAGACCTCATGAAAATATTAGTGGTCATTCCAAGTGAAGATAGTTTAATTTGGTTTTCTCATTAAATAATTTCACTATGATGTTTTTTTTTCCTTTGTCAAGAATAAAATTACTTTTGACGGGAAGTCTAGACTGTTATTAGGTTACTTTTTTTTTTATTGTTTTTGGTTTTTGGCTACTGACATTTGTAATGCTTTGTTGTGTAACTTGTATCATTTATGTTATGTTTTCTTTGTTGTTTATTTCTTATTTATTGATTTTTAAGGGGAGAAATAATTTTATGTTGAATGAAGAAGACTTTTTTGTGTCACTTCCATTTTTTGCATGAATGAGATTTGAACAAATTTACTGTATTTTGCATTCAATCGACCATCCTATGGAATCACGGGATCATATTTGACTTTTTCCAAATTCTTCTTATATAATTGTACACGACAAAAGTCCAAATTTGAACCTCGAATATTAAACTAGTTTATTTTTTTTTACTCACAAACTTTTTCTAGCCCGATAACTTGATACATAAACGATAATTTGACATATAATTTTGGTACGTAAGTAATAAGATAGTAACTTTTGATAATTTTTCATATAATTCCATCCAACTTGCATTAATTTCTTCTTCTATAATATACTGAATTTTACCATCTTTTACACAATGCATGAACTATAGTTGTATGAGCACTTCGCGAAGGCATCAAGTTTCTTGACAAAATTCAAACTTCAAGGTCAATTGACGAATAAGAAATATCTTTATTTCAATTGTGGTATATTAATAAGTTAATCAATATATTGTATACCAGATAAGTAACAGGGCAAACAAAAAGTTACTATACAAATTGATGAACAAATCTCCTGAAATATGTATTACAAACTAGAAAATAAAAGAAATCAACCCCATTTATTATAAATTCAAAAAAAAATGAAAGAAATACATCAATATAGAGTAGATATTTAAACAACAGGGTTAAAAAAAAAGGAAAAAATACGTATCAATTCATTATGGTTTTGATTTCACTTCATTCGGTTTAGGAATCTTCTTGAACTCGTACTTGTTAATATCAACCTTCTCTTGCAAAGCCTACCAATAATCAAAACGTTCATTACTAAATTAAAGCAATCATTACATCATTTATTCTCATCGATAGAATAATAAATAATAATTACCTTAAGTTCTTCTTCCAAAGAGAGCTTTTTAGGTTTATAAGAGGCATTAACAGGTCCCGTTCTGCTCAAAGCTTTCGTTCTCTCTATCATCTCCCATTCCATATCGTCCTTTTCTTTCGTCACCTCTTTACTGTTTCACCCATTTACAAACCATAATTACAAACAAAACTTCAAAGAAATAATAAAAAAAGGTAAATTTGCAAAAAAGCCTCTAAATTATGCCTAAATTGCAAAAAAAACCCCTGCATTAAAGTTTCTCCAA
Organism: Juncus inflexus; assembly: GCA_024447665.1. Classification (NCBI taxonomy): domain Eukaryota; kingdom Viridiplantae; phylum Streptophyta; class Magnoliopsida; order Poales; family Juncaceae; genus Juncus; species Juncus inflexus. The sequence goes on from JAJHPC010000018.1 coordinate 7,066,276, forward strand.
ATAATTATAGTACAACACTAGCGGCTTTAGTTTATAACTTATAGTAGGGACTTTTTTGCAAGTTTGGCAATAATACAGGGGTTTTATTTACAAATTTCAGTATAATATAGGGTCCTTTTTGCAAATTTCCCTATATGAAATGAAATAACATAAACGAAAAAAATTCAACTTGCCTGCCTTGAATTAAATGAGCGAGACCAACGGAACCGAAAACAGTGAGAGAAATAAGAGGCAGGCCGTACCGAACGAACGGATACTTTCTGCCCCATCTTTTGAATTGTGAGGCTTGCTGGTACAACTTGGTACCGTTTTGTTCGACCGAATCAATTCTCTGAGCGGTGCTCATCTTGAGATTTGAATGCCAGCTGTAAAGTAGAGTATTGAAGCTTGTTTTGTGTTTGATTGTAACAATTGGGAGTGAATTGGGTTAGATTGGCGCTGAGTGAAGTGCTAATTGAGAGATGAACACCTAATTAGAGTGAATTTGAAGTCGAAATGAATAAATCAGACTTATGAGTAGGTTCAAATGGGGCATAATTGGGGCTAATTTCGATAAAATATAATTGTATGTCTAACGAACTAAAATTGGGGATTATGAGTCTATAACTGTAAATCTAATCCACTAAAACCTTCGCAATCAGTTCATCAAACCAAAATGAAGAAATAAACGAAGAAGAACAAAAAAATAATTCCGATTATGAAATTCGAGAAATTAAACACTGACCCAGAAATCAGATAGACGGAGCCCTAAAGTTCGCCGTTCTCCGCCGTCCGCCGCCGATCAGTCAGGACTCAAAAGGGGACGGAGGATTTAATTGCTAACTTGTGTATTAAATTATCAGGCAGAAAAATAAAGAAAGGAAGTTGGGCTGGTTTTTTATTTAAATATATACTGTAGGCTGAGTTTATTAGGTATTTGTGTATGGACCTAGTTAATGAACGTTAAGGCCCAGTATGCACTTCTGAGTGCCATGAGCAGATTATTATATAGATAAAATTTACTCTAATTTTTTTTTCTATTTTGTAATTTTAGGATGGTATAATAACTGTATGAGTAATTTTAGGGTTATGTATATGTTGATGAATTTTGATGTAAAGATAGTTTGGGCTATTTATTTTTACTTCCGTTTATTTTCTGAATTTTTCATAAAACAACCTCTTACATTCAATCAATTTTTTTTTTCATAAATTTTTTGAAATCAGTAAAAAAAGACTCCAATAAACTGAGTTGCTAATTGGTTTAATTAGGATTGATTTTGTTGGTTTGGTTGGATTTTCATTATAAAGTTCGAATAAATCTAATCAACAAAACTACATTTTCATTTTTTTACTTCTAAACTTTATCTGTAACATAATCATATTCTAAATAAGCTAATTGACATTTCATTTTTATTTCAGAATCTGTTCTTTATTTATTTGGTTTGGGACGGACTTAATCGAATGAATGAACACCCCTACTTTTGAAATATAACTAAATTGAAATTCATGTTGAATCTTTTCTTTAAAAAAATTGAAATTTATGTGTCACTTTCAAAAATGTGGATTGAAGGCATTCACATTTCACACATCTAGCCAGCGCTCATGTCATTTTCTTGTCAAATAGTCAGACTGAGATTCGATTCCGATTGGCACTTTTTTTCTTCTTCTCAACACTTCCATTCCATTCTAGTGCAAAAAAAAAAGGAAATACAGTAATATTATAATATGAAAAGGTATGAAAATATGCTAAATTGGGTGCTTGATATACCCACATCAAGCCGCGTTTTTAAATCTCCTGCACCTCTCACTCATCAGATACTCTACTCTTAGCAGTCTTTCTCCTGTAGTCCTGGTCTATGAATAAATCCACAGTTCAAGTTATCCAAAAGAGAGAATGTGTAAATGGTTTCTTAATTTGGAATTCATATCATATTTATTGAAAGAAACACATCTTCAACATGAGGAAACCTTAAATAACACTTCTCTGATATTTTTTCGAAAGAAATTTTTTGTTAAAGTACTTCAAAGTCTTGCAATTGAAAACTATCTTTTACATATAAATTTCTTGTCATGTTCATTGTATCTACTAGTTCAACTACTTGACTCTTAAATTAAATGATATACTAAATCCAGCTATCAATAAACTGAAGAAAGAATCCATGTATAACCTCTGACTTCATCATATAGAATTCTCTCTATAAAAGGAAGCCAACATATCAGGGACTGTCACACACACACATACATTTAAAGGAACCATGGCCTGCATTATATTCTCTTACATCTCAGTACACATCATACTACTAATTATATCATTTAACAACATTATTAACATAACAAATGCGCAAGCTGGAGCCGTGCCGGCTTTGTATGTATTTGGCGACTCACTGGCAGATGTGGGTAACAACAATTACCTTGACCTCTCTATACTGAAAGCTGATTTTCCGCATAATGGAGTCGATTATCTTGGTCACAAGGCCATCGGTCGGTTTAGCAACGGCTTGAATTTCGCTGACTTCTTAGGTGTGCCACTAAATATATTGTTTTACATGTTAATGGAAGTAAGATTGTGAGTCAATATTAAATTTAAAAAATTGTGTCCTTTAAGAATTAAGAAGTACTAATATTAATAAATTGTACTATACAAAAAGTTACAATAGACTCAAAATCTTACTGCCAACATGATCACTTACATTAGTGTTAAGAAAGTTCATTTTCTAGCCCGGACATCTTTACGTGATTGTTATAAACAAAAAATGGACATGTCTTGCCATTTGAAAATCTTTATTGAGTGTTGAGAAGCAAAAAATGGAAAGGCCATACAATATGAATTTTTTTGCACATATTGCATAATGGCAATAGAATCCCTCTAAATTTGATTTATTAAATGATGCAGCTCAAAATTTAGGCGTACCGAGCTCTCCGCCATATCTCTCTCTTTCGTCCAAATCAAACAACACTTCGGCTTACCTCTCTGGTGTAAGTTTTGCTTCTGGTGGTGCCGGCGTTTTGAATTCAACAAATCCCGTGAGTGAGTGTTAAATTCAATAAATAGCATTGTTATTAAATGTTGTACTTTACTGTTTTCCTACTTTTTCACTCATTTGATGCACAATCCATCATGATTATGCAAAGGGGTGGAGTTTTATATGAAATTGAGGGTCATGACCCCTCCCAAGATTTTAGAAAAAATAGCAAATATTACGGGTTATAATGAAAAAAGTTTCAAGTCATATGTATTTTTATGTATTTAGTCCCTCCTCTTTTCTCTCCCAGAACTTTTGTGCAAAATTAATTAGCGGTGGAAAAAAAATTTGGCCACTTCTCTAGTATATCTGGTCAAGATCTTCTACTGATTATGCAGTATGATCAATATGCTACAATAAAAATATAAATTAGTACATAATAGCTTCTTTAATTAAGAGTGGAGAGTGAATAATATCCTAACGCCAAGTATTAGAAGCAGGATTGAATTGAATTGAGACTGAATTGCTCGATATCGTAAATCCTATTTTTAACATGAAATATTTATTAAAATATATCAAATGTGGAATGCAAATTTTAGTATTCTTCAATTTTAACCTATTTTATAGGGCCAATGCATAAGTTTTGACAAGCAAATAGACTACTATTCGACGGTACACGAGAGCATAGTGCAACAACTCGGAACTACGGAAGCTGAAAACCACTTTTCCAAGTCCGTTTTCATGATTGTAATTGGAAGCAATGAAATAATTGGTTATGCGAAATCAAATTCGGCCGATAAAGCATCACCTCAACAATTCATCAACTCTATTATTCCCACTCTTGAAGGCCAACTCAATGTATAACAATTTTGAATTTTCTCTCATAATTAAGAATTGTAATTGGTATTGATGATTTTTAAGTAATGAAAAATGAATTTCAATTTATTTACAGAGGATGTACAACTTGGGTGCACGGAGATTCGCATTTCTAGGAACGGGGCCGATCGGCTGTTGTCCGTCATTGCGAGAGCAAAATAAGACAAAGGAGTGCAACTCGGACGGAAATTACGTTTCTGTCCTTTACAACAAGGGTGTCACTTCTCTTCTAAATGAGATGAGCTCTCAATTTGGAGACTTGGGTTACTCCTTCCTAGACGCCTACAGTACTTTGTTACAATATATCCAACAACCTTCTGCTTATGGTATGAGTTAAATAGTTGCAAATATTGAAGTCAATATCTAATAATAATAGATTATTTTCATAATTTAAAATATAATTATTAATTTGATAATAATTTGCATAATTAGGTTTTACGGAAGTAAAAGCAGCGTGTTGTGGGCTAGGGGACCTGCACGCAAAAGTCGCGTGTCTGCCGGTCGCAACGTATTGTTCAAACAGGAATGACCATATATTTTGGGATTTTTACCATCCAATTGAAGCAATGGCTAGGATGATTACAAGCACGGCTTTCGATGGATCTGTGCCATTCGTTTTCCCTATTAATATAAAACAATTAGCAACTTAATGCTGCTTAAGTTTATGTATGTGCCACTTTTAGGATTATTCAGATTAATTGTGTATTTAAATAGATATTATGTTTTACATTTCAGAGTGATCTGATTATAATGAATAAAATTATTTAAAAAAAAAAAATTAATGTTTTGACTAAAAAAAAATTAGTGGTTCATATGATATAATTGCATTCTTGCTGCTGTTATGCACAATGTCTTAACCGGCCAACGGCTGGAATACAATTTAATATCAACAGAAATACAATAAACAAATTTTATGTCATTATCATTACTCATTCATAAAAGAAGTTTAAATTTATAATAATATAGATCTTGCTAATTGTTAAGGAAAATAATGATCTTATTAAAAAAAAAGCAAAAAACATATGAATACTGCTCGCCTTTTGATACATTTTTTTTTCTTTTGTTAGATTTGCTCTAAAGACTGATAAAACGAATTAGATGTATTATAATGAGATACTTGACTGCTCTCTATTATTACCTCCATGAAGAAATAATAATTATAAGAACTAATAATTATAACTTTTATTTCTGGAAGGAAATGAAATTATGAAAGAAAAATGAAAAATTGAAATGAAGAAATAACCTCTAAGAAAAGATACCAAAACAAATAAAGGCGAGAAAGAACTGTCAGCACATAATTATAAGACAAGACTATTCAACTTCCATATTGCCTACTACGGGCTTTCAGTAAAAAAAAAAATAGATAAAAGTTCAAATTTGCCACCTCAATTATTCAATAAGTTTACTTTTTATTCTTCAACTTTTTATTGATCCAATTTTAGTCTCTTAAATATTCAATAAATCTATTTTTTTGTCCTTCCATCCGTTAAGTTCTTACGTGTCAGTTAAACTTGACACGTAAGCAATGACATGACATATATTTTTAACACTTAAGCAATAACATATTTTTTAAATAAACATGTATCACAAATATGTATAATAAAATAATATTTTTAAGAAAAGAGATAAATTAAGAAAATTTTATTTTTTTCCAAATATTTGTCATGTCACAATTGTAACGTTGGAATAGGTATCAAGAATATATACCACGTATTGCTTACGTGTTAAATTTAACTGACTCATAAGCATCTAATAGATAAAAGAACTAAAAATAAATTTATTGAATAATTGAAGGACTAAAATTGGATTAATAAGAAGTTGGTGGATCAAAAATGAATTATTTGAATAGATGAGGAGAATAAAATGAGACTTTTCTCGGAAAAAAAAAAAATATATGAACTTGCATGTATTGCTAACGGGTTTAGTTACTAGATATCAAATACTTGGTTACAACTTTTTGGGCCTTCAAAACCCCAAAACCCTCGTCACAATCTCTATTCCTCAGTTCCGCCGCCTATTCTATTTCTCAAGTAGAACACATGTCTTCTCTCCTAACAAAGAGAATCCCCGCTTCTCAACTCCTCCGCCTCTCTCTTTCCAGTCAAGTCACCCAACAAAATGAAATTCCATTCATTGCACAGTATCTCATCTCCTCCTTCGGCTTCTCCATGGACCGAGCTCTTAAGGCCTCCACTTCACGAAACCTCTCCCCAATAAAAACGGTCAATCGACCCGACTCAGTCGTTCAGTTTCTTAAAAGGATTGGTTTTTCAGATGGTCACATCAAAAGTCTCGTCTCGTTTCAGCCACATATTCTATCTTCCAATGTGGATAAAACCCTCGAACCGTGCTGGCGCGAGCTAATTTCCGCTGGATTCACAAGCGAAACATTCATTCTGTTGATTCGACGGAATCCTTTAGCCCTCAACTTGAAGGATACTCTCTCGAGACTCCAGTTTTGGAGAAACTTTGTTGGCAATAATGATGAGGTCTTGTCAAAGATTATTTACAGAAACGGGTTGTTAATATATCAGGACATTGATACTCTTTGGGTTCCCAAAATAACTCTACTAAAAGAATACGGAATATCACAACAAGATATTGTCAAGATACTATTTGGTGGGTTTGGAGGGTGTGGCAGGTCCTTGCGTTATAACGTAAATGATTTAAAGCAAATTCTTGAGCGGACTAAGGATCTAGGGTTTCCGTGTAGATCTGGCATGTTTTGCAAGGCGTTACAAGTAGTCGGGTCTATGAAGAAAGAATCTTGGGATAAAAAGGTGGAGTTTTTCAAAAATACATATGGCTGGACAGAGGAAGAAATCCTTTGCGCTCTGAAGAAATATCCTACGCTATTCTGTTTCTCCAACAAGAATGTGAAGGCTAAAACTGATTTCCTTATAAAAACGGCTGCAGTTGACCCTAAGACTTTACTTGCTCGGCCTATTCTTTTGGGAAGAAGCTTAGATAAAGTCTTGGTGCCAAGGCATCAAGTGCTAAGCCTCTTGAAGGAAAAGGGGTTGAGTGGAAATTATACTCTTGCTCAAGTTTGTTTATTGTCAGAAAAAACATTTGTTGAGAAGTTCGTGGAGCCATATAAAGAGAAGGTCCCGGCACTTGCAATGGTTTATTAAGCTTAATGTTTATTTTTTGTTGGCTTTGTTAATTAATCAGTTTTGATTATATTTTATAATCAATTTGTGGTCATTTTGATCTTGTAGTAGTACAGAACCTCGGAAGTTATGGTATTGATATGTTAGCCTCCATATTATTCTTCGTTTTTTTTTTTTTTTTCTGGTGAAATGTTTAATCAAAACTTCAACTGGTCAATTATATTGCTTTTTTGTTGGCACGGTAAAAACAGGATTTAGCATCTATTAGCTTCCCAAAACTGATCTATATGCAATTTTTAGCGTGTAAGAAAAATCAGATCAAGCCCGGCCTTAGGCTAAGCCTCATAAGGCCGGGCCTAGGGTCCAAATTTTCAAGAGACTATATATATTATATATAATATGTATTTATAGGTATGTACTTAAAATAAACAATAGCTAAATTAAAGCCCAAACCAGACCACAAGACAACCCAAACCCCCTCCCTATACCAACCCGTACCCGCTCACAATCCCAACCCGTTAACCTGTTCGCTCTTCTCCCTCTTTCCATGCACGCCAAAAAAAAAAAAATACTCACGACAGAAAAGAAAGAAAAATGACTTCTGCCCAATTCCACCCCTCCTCCCTCTGTTTGCCACCCCCTAGCCACCCGTTGGCCGCCGCAATATCTTAGGAGCCGGCAGCAAGACTCGTCCGTTGTTTGCAACCTGCGACAGGTAACAAACAACCTTTTCTCCATCCAATTCTCTCTCTCCCTCCTAAAACTGCACCCTTCTAGTTCTTTTTACTCCCCTTCTTTAACTAAATATTTGAGTAATTTGATTGTTAAAATATGTAATTTGACTTATTTGTTTTATTTATATTATTAATTTGGTTATTAGGTTAGACATTTAGTGCTCTTATTTATTTGATTTAGAGTATTAATTTGGTTATTGTGTTAGAATTTTGGTATTTTATTTGTTTGATTTAGAGTATTAAATTGGTTATTTGGTTTGATTTGTAGTAATGAAATAATTTCAGTTCCAATTTTAAGTAAAATTATTGGCATTTTCTCTTCAGCCGAAAATATATCTCAGACCACCATAGCTGTGTTAGTTGATAAACCCAATTTTGCTCTTACTCTCAAATATCCATGCACATGCATGAAATTTTGATTTATTTTTCAAGTTTGGACTTGGTGAAATTTGTTTAAATAAGAGCATTTGATTTTTGCCCAAATACTGGAAATTTGAAGGCTAAAATAAGTTAGGGATTTTGTTGGAATTATTTTTTATGATGTTTTATTATTCAGGATATATTGATTGTCGAAAATTTCTGATTTAGAGTTTTAGCATTATTAGTTTATTGTCGAAAATTTCTGATTTTGAGTTTTAACATTATTATTTTATAGAATGATAAGGTTTTTGTAATTGTAATTATTTTTTCTATAGTTTTTTTTTTCTGAGTTGATTGCTTGAATTATTGAATAATTTTGTGGTATTAGGGTTTTATTATAAGTAGTACTAGCGGTAGTGGTTTTAGTAGTTAAAATTTAGTTAATAGAGTATTTTTTTTAATAAAAAAAAATGAAAATATGTTTTTTTTTAAGTGTCAACCTTTATTTCTTATTAACTTTATATATTATTTTATTTATGTGCATTATGGTTTCATCTGAGTATCAAAGAAGGAAAAAGAGACAAAGAAAGGAATTTACAGAGAGGAAAACTTGATAATTGTTTTTTTGAGATTTGTTGTTTTTATTTCAAAAATATTGGGGGCTTTTTTGATAATAGGCCTTAGGGCCCTGAAATCCTAGGCTGGCCCTGCGTGTCCCATTTCGCTCTATCATGATTGTGAGAGCTTTTCTTGTATTCTGCCAACGAATTCAAGGGAGTGGATGTAACGTTTGAAACGGGCCAGTTTGAATGAATGTGATTGTAATTGTGAACTATTTATTTGAACAAACTACAATAAAAAGCTTGGTGCTAATTTTTATTTATTCCAATCTTATTGATCATACATTAATTCGGCTGTTTTTGAAATAGATACGATTAATTTGGCTTTAAATGAAGCCCGTTGTCATAACTAAAGTATTAACCATTCATTTGTATTGGTGTTTGGATAACAAAGCTCCCTTTTTCCCTAAAGTATATGATTGTGTGTCACCAAAATACTAAACAAGTTTGCTTATGAATAAATTATTTTTCATTTGCCAGAATATTAAATTTTGCTTAATGCACGTCATAAGATCACCAATACAACTACTAGCATAGCATACTGGTAAGGTACTAACCCCGTCATTCCATAGGTGGTGAGTTTGAGTCACGCGTCTAGCGGAATTGATTAAAAAGAAAATAAAAATCAAACGATCACTTGTAGTTATCTCTCAAAAAGAAAATCATCAATACTGATTCTTCAAAAAAAAATCACAAATACAGAAATAAAATTGGGGTTTGCCAATTTTGTTCGTAGGTATTTTGCTTTTGGCATGGTTGGAAAGACAATATGTGTGATTTGTAAATCAGTGGGCATGAACTTTGCTTGACAATTCAGTAGTATCTACTTGTTTAAATACTTCATTCTTTTGCATCATTTTCTTATTTACTTTCCTAACTAAATCAAAAGCAACAAATACAGAAATAAAAATTGGGGTTTGCAACTTTCCTAACTAAATCAAAAGCAACAAATACAGAAATAAAAATTTGGGTTTGCCAATTTTGTTCGTAGGTATTTTGCTTTTGGCATGATTGGAAAGACAATATGTGTGATTTGTAAATCAGTAGGCACGAACTTTGCTTGACAATTCAGTAGTATCTACTTGTTTAAATACTTCACTCTTTTGCATCATTTTCTTATTTACTTTCCTAACTAAATCAAAAGCAAGAAAGGCTGGTATCATATCTCAAATTTGTTTACTTGAGTGTGACACAAATGTTAATATATTTACTTATGCGGTCATTGATTCCAATAAGCATAAGAATAAAATAATATGATATTGGAAGAAATCGAAAAAATATTTAATGGATTCCTAACATAAATGATTAGAAATGCTAAAAGAAGAGTTAATTGATATATTTATGATAGACAAACTGACAAGGGAGCGGATCATGCCTGCAGAAATTCTGCCCAAGCACGCCTTCAGCCGTAGGATGAAAATCATGATTTGTTCAGCTTGGATTAACTCTAAACGGCTGTCCCTTTGTCTGTTTTAGAAAGAAGATGGAAACTAATTTTGGAAAGAGAAAAAGGAAATCAGAGAAACATGGCTGAATTCACAATCTAGTCAATCTCTGCTCCCGGTTGCCCGCCTTTCCTCTCTTGCGCTTCGTCTTCTCCAGGTTCTCCCCCTCACTCTCTTTCCTCTCTGTCGCTGTGCCTCCACGTCCACTCCTCCTCTCTCTCCCCTCCATTCTTCTTCCTCTACTCATACTATCAGATCTTCAGGTAAGTCAATATGACCTAATCTGCAGTATGCCAGTTAAATCCTAGTTGGTAGCGATCTTGAAATTTTGTGCATGTACCAGAACCAGTCATGTATGGCACAAAACCTAATATCAAGAAGACACAATTAGTCATGCACCAGTTAATTGTATTGTTTGGACCTTGAAGAGCAAAAGAAGCCCTAACATCTCAAAATCAAGTAATTTCATGGGCTTTTTTGTTAATATTAAGGTAATTTTCCACTAATGCATAAGTTAAGTTTTGAAATTTCCAAAATATACAAGCTGAAAAGATAATTCCCCAAATGACATAACCGGTGTTTCAAAGACCGAGATTTAAAGAAGGTGGGACCCATACAAATATTTTTCTTCTTAGAAACGGTGCAACATATTCAAAGGATAAAAGATTTTCACTTTGACCCTTATAAAATAAGAAATTTATGAATGATACTTAAAAATGCTTTTACATTTATTAAAAAATATGATTCTATTCACTTTTTATGCCTATCATTTGGAACAAAAAAATAAATTATTTTTTCATATATTTTTAATAGAAATGATAATAATATGTGGCATATAAGATAATAAGAGCTAGAGGTAACACACAATTTTCTTTTTTCTTTACAAATAAAAATATTTTTACTAAAAATATGTGAAGAAATATTGCATTTTTTGTTCAAAATCGTATGCATAAAAAAGAACCATATTTTTTCCCATTAATTTTTCAATACTTAGGAACTTTTGTAGTTGTACGCAAATATCTTATTTTTTAGGGATCAAAATAAAAATCTTTAATTATCTGAATATGTTGCATTGTTTGAATGAGAAGAATATTTGCATGGTCCCCACCTTTTAGAAATCTCGGTCTTTGGAAGACCCATTACGTCATTTGGGAAATTATCTTTAGAGCTAGTATATTTTGGGTATTTCAAAACTTAACTTGTGCATTGGTCGAAAATTCCCTAATATTGATCTATTTCAAAGTTAATCTTTTGTATATGCTTTATTTGTAATTTACATATAGTTACTAAAAGTACAAATATAAATTAATATATTAACACCTCAAGTAAAATGATGGACTGGACCAAAGAATGCTAACCCCGAAATAGTGAGGACTAAATGAAGAAGTTGTAATTTTTTTACAGGGTGGAAGATTTTGTTTCAGGAGGCTAAGGTCAGGCAAAAAGTTGAAGTGAAGTGTTTATAATTTCAAGATGTTGATTTGCCGCCGGAGTATATTCACTTCTGATTCTATCGGATCGGTTTCGACCGCAGAATAAAAATTGCTTCTAATTCTATATAAACGCTTCTATTTATTGTTCTATGATTTCGGGGTGGTGATAATGACACTCAAGTATTTTGTTAAATACAGGCTCAATTTATTTTTAGACGATTTTGTCCCTAAATTGAAATAGAAAGTAATTAATTAGACATTCTCAATCTAACAAGGACCTATGATGACAACTTTTGCTGCAAGGTACGTATACTTCAGCTGTTGCTATATAAATTAAATTTTATTTTGTTGCGACTTATATGAAATTTTATTCATGGATTTGACTGATTTATAAGATTGAGAGACAGTTAATTTTATGTTCCAATATGTAAAATCATGACCTCCCAAAGACAAATATATATAACCTATTAAATCGCAAGTACTACATAAATATACATTATTATTATTATTATTATTATTATTATTATTATTATTATTATTATTATTATTATTATTATTATTATTATTATTATTATTATTATTATTATTATTATTATTATAAGAAGACAACACATACCATATGATATTTTTTTAATCTAGTGGCTGACAAACTTTTGAATCGCCAAAAGGAGTAAGTGTATTATATGGTATTAATAAAATCCCGTAATTAATTATTAAAATAATCATAAGATATCAATTAATTATAAGTTACCATTTAAAAGTAGGGGTAAAATCGTCTAAAAACAAATTGAGGCTGTATTTAACAAACTTATTGGCTGTATTTATCACCACCCATGGTTTTGGCAGCGACACACTTCTAATTCAGTTTACAAACATTCAAGTGATGCTTGTATTTTTTTTTTCTCCTTTATTTGCTATATTGAGTTATTCTTTGTAGTTTTTTATTTTATTTTAAGAAGTAGGCTCGAAGTCCTACATCCTCGTATATTGATAGGACAGTTATTTACAATGAGTAATTATAGTAGTAGAAAAGGAACAAGGGAAAAAAGGAAATAAATATTTACAACAGAGAAAATAAAAGGTAAAAGCAGGGGGGGATGATTAAATTTTGCTCGACAAATAGATCTCTTCCTGAATCAGTTCGACTAGTTGTGCTTTAGTGTAAGCAGAGTTATTGAAAATCTTGTTACACATTTCTTTCCATAAATGAAAGCAGAAAGCTAGTACGTAGGCAGTAAGATGGTTCTTGTTATTAGCGTTTCGAAGTTTTTGGAAGACCGTGGTAACAGGAATGTGTAGAGTTCCTGGGTTTTGGCTGACTAGTAGTTTCCAGGTTTGGGTTGTGAAAGCGCAATCTCGACAGATGTGATTAACCGATTCTAGTTGGAAATTACACATATAGCATTTGTTTGTCAAGTTCCAACTCCTTTTGGCTAGGTTATTTGTTGTGCTAATCCTATTTTTCATTGCTAGGAAGGTGAATACTTTTATTCTTAATGGTGCTTTGAGTTTTCATATTTTTCTCAGATTGGATATAGGGTGGATTCTTTTAGCAATGAAGTTATATGCACTCTTTACCGTGAACTGAGCATTGTTTTCCCATTTCCAATGGATCTGATCTCTTCCTTGCAATAATCTTTGTTGCTTAAGTTGTGCACTGAGGTCATGGAGCTCGATGGTTGCCATGGGACTAAGATTGTGTCGCAGTGGTATCTGCCATCTTCCTTGAATGAAGAATTCACTAATCAATCCAATTTGTTGTAGGGCGTAGGAGTAGAGGTTTGGGTAAGTATGCATCAGGGGTTTGCCCATCTAGAATGTTGACCAAAATTATGTACTGTTTCCATCCCTAATCAGCGGGACAGATGAGGCATTGAATTGGTCAAGTAGTGTCATACAAAAATTCCATAAAGCGGATGCCCTTTTATTAATCCTGTCTTTCGACGTTGGGTATTGTATTGCTGTACTGATGGATACTAGTGTGTTCCATTTATTTGTGTTGCTCTGGTGGAATTTTCATATCTATTTCATGAGTAAGACTTTATTCATTATATCGATGTCGAGGATTCTCAATCCTTCTAGGTCCTTTGGCTTACATATTTCTTTCCAATTGAGGAGTGAATAACATGTAAGGTTGTCATTATTCTTTGTAGTTTCTTTTAATTCAAACTTATTTCGAGACTAGTAAGCATAGTTCATGGGATATATTATTGTTTATTGATTTTTGGTAGTGTTTAAATTAATTAAATATATTATTGTTTGTTGTTTGTCGATTTTTTGTAATATTTAAAATTGATAGGTCAAATTGGGTTTTAGACCAAATGAGGGTAATTGACTAATCCATTACTTTATTCCATGTGTGCTTGATGAGACTGATAAATAAAATTATTGGTTTAACAGATAGAAATAGTAGTTCGTGAGCAAATAAATGCCCTCATCTAGTTTGCCAAGTTCTATTTCCTCACTTTTTCTCCAATTAAAAAACAAAATGATTAAATAAATAAACAAGAAAAATGATATAAATGTTCAGTAACATATACAACACAAACAAAATTGTCATATTCAATCTTAAATCAAAATAAAATCTACACAATATCAAAAAACCTCTTCAAGATACCCTGCATAAAAAACAATAACCAATTCAAGATAACTTCCTCTGTCCAGAATTGACTGCTGGAGAACTTCAGAAATAATAGAACTAAGATTAGAAAGTATAACGTGACCAAGGATTTCAGTCATTATTGGCAAGCTCAAGGAATTGTATTAATTATCATGGTACGAGTAATCCCATTTTTTTTCAATGAACACCACCAATCTAAACCAATGTCCTAAATCAACCCTAAATTGTTAAACTAACCATCAATTTAACCATTTTCATCCAATTCTCTCTCATAGTAATTAATTGTCTGATTTTCATGTCAAAAATACGTGGAAACGTATGAGTCACCATAGTAAAACTTTAAAAAAAAAATACCACTCGAGCAGCCCATAGAGAAATTAAATGGAATTATTCAAAGGATTTCACATGGCTATATTTTATACAAAGCTGATGTTATTTGAAATAATTCCAGATCCATTTACCGATAAAATGAAATATGTCAAATGTATATCTAAAATCTAACAAACTTTTCCGAAAGTAAGATGAGGCATATATGATAATTGATATTACTTATGTCGAAAAACTAGAACATAATACTAATGATGGGAGAAGAAATTATTGTTAGAATTGACACATTGAGAATTTATAACTTGATTTGATCAAAATTAAGAAACAAAGATCAAATTAAAAACAACTTAACTAGGCAACACATGATTATCACTAAACCAAAATGTAACTAATGTTTAATCCTTCCTACATCCAAATCAAACCGCCACATAAACCAAGTCTGACATGCAATAACTACACGACGCAAAACATACGTAATTAAGATAAACAACACATATTAAAACTAACATAACCTACCACTCATTAGTATGAAAAAAACACGTAGGAGGCGAGTCAGACGAGTTAACCCCAATTTCTACGAATTTTTTTGAATAGTAACGCTATTTTGAAGAATGATTAATCAGATAGCATGATTTTCAAAATATTTGGATAGGTAGCACTTCCGCCAGACCTTCCGGCGGAACTGAAGTAGTTCCGCCAGAGGGTCTGGCGGAACTAGGGAATTTTTTTTTTTGTTAATCTCGGCCATTTGGCACCCTTAAACAGTCTTAATTAATGAAAAAGGCTAGTTCCGCCATCGGGTCTGGCGGAACTAGGTAAAATTTATTTTTGGCCCAATTTAGACGGTGAAATTGGCCCGAAAATGACGAAAATATAGGTTCCGCCAGACCCACTGGCGGAACTAAACATTTTCCCAACTTACAATCTGACCCAAAAAGTCCAAAAAAATGGTCTAGTTCCACCAGACCCTTTGGCGGAACTAGCTATTTTCTAGCTAGTTCCGCCAGAACCTTTGGCGGAACTAGCTAGTTCCGCCAGTAGGTCTAGCGGAACTAGACCATTTTCCCAACTTACAATCTGACCCAAAAAGTCCAAAAAAATGGTCTAGTTCCGCCAGACCCTCTGGCGGAACTAGCTATTTTCCCAACTTACAATCTGACCCAAAAAAATTTCAAAATTTAGCGTTTAGTAACGGTTTTTAATAAAAAACCGATACTAAATATTAGTACTGTATCGGTTTTTATCAAAGAACCGATACTAAATCGGGAAATTTTTTTTCCATTTAGTAACGGTTTTTATAAGATAACCGTTACTAAATCTGACACTTAGTAACGGTTCTTCCCTAAAAACCATTACTAAATAAGCAGTTAGTAACGGTTCTTCGATAAAAACCGTTACTAAACGGAAATTTTTTTTTTTGCTATTTTCTAGCTAGTTCCGCTTGACCGACTTAGTAACGGTTCTTCCCTAAAAATCGTTACTAAATAAGCATTTAGTAACGGTTCTTCGATAAAAACCGTTACTAAACGAAAAATTATTTTTTAGCTATTTTTTAGCTAGTTCCGCCAGACCCTCTGGCGGAACTAGCTAGTTCGAACTAGCTAGTTCCGCCAGTGGATCTGGCGGAACTACCCACTGCGTTTTTTTAAACCCGTCCGACCCTCATTTTAACCCTACCCGTCCGTTCGAAAAAAGAAGAGAAAAATTTGGGAGCGAAATTTCATGCGATTTGAGAGGAAATTAAAGGAGAAAGAGGGGAGAAATTAAAGGAAGAGAAGGAGAAGTTAGAAAGAAGAAGAAATATGTAAGTTATTTTGTTTGATTTTGAGTTATGATTAGTTATTTTTGTTGATTTGGTTGAATTGAAATAAGTTTTGATTGAGTGAAATTAGTGCGAAATAGGTATGGATTTAGTGAGATTAGTTTGAAATTGGTTTAAATAGGTTGATAGTATTGAAATTTGTTTGAATTTTTGTTGATTTCTTTAGAGAAAAATAAGAACAAGAAGGAGAAGAAGAAGGAGAAGAAAAAGAAGAAGGAGTACATTTTTCGTCAAATTTATTCGGTATGAAAAAAATTTGTAATTATTTTTTATTACTTAGTTATTTTAAAGAAAAATATAATATAAATTTATTTAGTAATATATTTATTTATAGTAATTGTGTATGGTTTTTTTTAATATATACAATTTTTTGTATTAAAAAAAATAGAATGAAGCAATTTGTTTATTTTTGTGTTAAATAGTATGTTTATTTACTAATGTAAAAATATATTATTTAATTATTATTTATATTTAAAAAATAAAATTTATATAGGGATGTCATCTAGGGGCGGATCTAGTCGTGCGGATCGGGGGAAGGCTCCTATAGTTGAGCCAGAAGGTCCGGTATATCGTCCGCTGATCGAATTCCAGGATGATCACAGAACCGTATGTTTCAGCCAACCGGACAACACCAAGGCTAAAGCGAAAGGGGGTTTCCGATACAGGCAACATCATATTAATGTATTGTATATAAAATTATTTCTATATATCTATTTATTTAATTATGTAAAAATAATGTACTTATATGTTTTGTTTCCGCAGGTGCCATGGAATGTTCAGTTCGAGCCATATTTTGCGAGTGCGTGTTTGTTACAAACGCAGAGAATCGGTTATATACCAATCGATGGCATGCGATAACCGCTCTGCGAGAACGGTGGAGAAAAGAGACACATACGTTCCACATGCCGCACGGAGAAATGACCATAACGTTAGAGGATGTTTCATGCTTGTTGGGGTTGCGGGTGGATGGCAAGCCCCTTTGTGTGAAGAACAACGGTATTAATTGGGCAAATAAAGCCGGGGAACTACTCGGAAAAACACCCCCCAAGAGATGTTCAGAGGATCAGGAAATAAGAAAAGCAACGTGTTGGTAAATAAAAAATGGTTCATGGAGAATTTTGCCGATTTGGAGTGTGATGCCCCCATATTACGAGTCGAGCAATATTGTAGAGCTTACATGATCGGATTTTTTTCCGACATTTTATTTACGGATCCGAATGGGGACAGTTATTCGCTCATGCCCCTGGTACTTTTACAAGAAATGAATAATTTGCATGAGTGGGCATTTGGGAGTGGGGTACTTGCATACATGTACAGAGAGCTGTGCAAAAGTACAGGCCCCGATCCGAAAAATATGGGAGGTTGCATCTTATTATTACAATTATGGGCTTGGCAACATTTTGCGACCGGAAGACCAAGAGTTTCATTGAACCCGGCAAGATTGAATATCTACGACGATCCGGATTACAATGATACGGTTGGCATGCTCTGGAGAGATGGAAGAGTTAAAAAGGATCCGTCGACTACTCATTTGTGGGCGAACCGCGACATGTTAGACATCATCCCTCAAAGTGATATCTTTTGGGCACCTTACGAACCATACCGCGATCGGCTACCGCCCATTTGTCAGGAAGAAAGAACTACGGCACTACTCAGTGTGCCATTGATTTATTTCTGGATCGTCGAGCGTTATAGTCCTGAGAGGGTGATGCGACAGTTCGGGTATCGGCAAAAAATACCCCCGGAAATACCTGAAGCCGACAAAATTGCCGACAAAGAATTACGCGACTTGACGAATTTTAAGGGAAACGAATGGCGTAAGATTCACAAGAATTGGATTACACGTTGGAACGATAAATGGTATTGGTATTCGCAAATGGATCCCCTGGAGCCGTATACCCCTCTGGATTATGATGGTTACATGAGCTGGTATTGGCAGAATTCTGATCCGTTGGTGCAGAGCACCATTTCGCACGGTTCGAGCACATACCGCCCGATGGTCCCCGAAAAAAGATTAGCGGTAAATTTTTGTAATATTTTTAAAGTTAAATTTAGAATTATAAATTTTTTATTTTTTTTAATATTTTAAGGCACAAACTGCCATGGAGGGAGCTCGCATAGGTTTCAGAATGCTCCGAGAATTTGGTGCAAATATGAGGGCGGAAGTAAGGGACGGCGTCAGAAAATGGTTGGGATGCCAAAAACTAATTTGTACTCAGCTTAATGAGTATCCCGGCGATACTGAGTGGGAGGTGCTCAACGAACTGAGAGCAGATGCGGGAGGAGAGGAAGGAGGAGAAGACGTCAGTCAGCTCACTCAGATGCAGACTCGGAACCAGGCGAGAGGGAGAGGAAGAGGGTGCGGCCGTGGTGCACGCGGCGGAGATGTTTAGGGTTTATGTTAGTGTTGTAGGGTTTATGTTTTGAGATTTGGACTACGTTATAGTTTATGTGTTTGGGGTTTAGGGGTTATGTTTGGGGATTTGCATTATGTTGCGGATTGTTTGTTTGATTTTTTTAGGGTTTATGGTTTATTGAGATTGTTTTAACTTAAGCATTACAACTACTCAACAATAAATAAAACAAACTAAATAAAATAAACAAAATGAAAACAAACTAAATAAACCAAACTACGGTCCATTGTAACGGTCTCCACCCATTTGTGTGTACTTTCGTTTAGTGTGTCCTGGTAATTTGCAGACGCTGCAATTCATTACACGCTTTTCTTTGTTCATGGTGTCCATACTGTTTTGGATTCGCAACTCCTGCCTTCTTCCACGTTTCATCCTTCCGTTAGCATTTGTCCTTACAAGTTCATTACCAGGAAATAAATTGTAAGTACAAATTTCTATGCGTGGCGTCCATTGTGATTTTTCCTTTACAGGATAGAAACTTTTTTCATACGTACATTTCAAATTATCCAAGGAATAAGACGGATGAATGAAAACTTCGCTAGATATAACTTTGCGTATACAAACTGCTATGACGTGCGAACACGGGTAGTGGTATATCATACGTTTCCGACACTCGCATTTTCCTTCGTTGATATCCACTCGCCATTTCTTTCTCGGAATTCCGATACCACTCGTCGAACGTCGGGCTTGCGTAAGCACCTGATAAATACCTTGCTCTAAGTTGTAGCAAGTGACTTCATGCCTAGCAGCCTTAATGCGTCTACGTTCCATTTTTAACATCACTATATCCGACCAATTCTTTTCCCTCATATCAGCAGCCGCCCGATATCTCACGTGATAATAATTTAGCTTATAAAATGTCGCTTCCACAATTGCCGTAACAGGTAGTTTTCTTATACCTTTGAAAACAAAATTCATCACTTCGGCGTTATTGCTAGTTGGTATGCCCCACCGACGACCTTCAGTATCGTATGAAATCGCCCAATTTGATTTATTTATCTTTTGTAACCAATCGGTCGCTGAACTATCTTTTTTTTCCATTTTTTCCCATATCTTATTAAATTTATATTTGTTGTGTGCACGTACTAATCCTTGAATCATTGGAACCACTGTTTTGTCTGTTACAGCATTACTGAAATTTGCTTGAAGATGCCGCATACAATAACGATGATAACCATAAGGTGGCAGCCACCTTCTCACTCTCATTGAGCTAATTATGCCAGCATGCCTATCTGAAATAATGCAATACATATTTTCTTCTCCGAGAACATCACGCAAACAATTAAAAAACCACCCCCATGTCTCATTCTTCTCCCTATCAACTAAAGCAAAAGCTAAAGGAAATAACTGACCATTAGCGTCGGTACCAATCGCCGTCAAGTAAAGTTCCTTGGTATTTTCCGGTTAGAAATGTTCCATCTACTGTTATGACGGGCTTGCAAAATTGAAAACCATGTAGTGATGGGCCAAATGCCCAAAATAGACCTTCGAACTCCAACTCACCATTTCTATTTGGGGCACCAGTTTTAAATGTATACAAAGTACCAGGATTTGTTGAGGTTATTGCCGCCATCAACTCAGGGAGCAAATTATAAGCCTCCCTCCAACCCCCAAATAAGAATCGAAACGCGTGTTGTTTTGCGTGCCAAGCCTTCCAATACGATATGGTATATTCAACCTTCAATTTAACGGCTTCTATTATGGTTACAGGTTTAACATCTAAATCCGCTCTTACGATATCTAGAATTAGCCCCCCAACAAGCGCACTCGTTAACTGTTTGTGGTCTCTTCTAGGTGTTTGGTTAATACATACGTGTGGTTGTCTAAATGTTTTAATCTCCCATAAATTATTTTTTTTATTAATAGAAGCGTGTATCCTCCAACTACATCCTCTAGTACCTTCATCTTTAAGCTTGCATATCACAATATATCTCGTTTTATTCGAGTGGTCTACTTCTATTTCTCGGTGATGCTTCACACTGTATGCTCTTACAGCCGATTGTAGTTCTGATTTCGTTTCAAATGTACGTCCCTTATACAATATTTCATCATCATTTTCATTCACATTCATGCCAGATAAGACATCATTTCTCGCATATTCCCACATTAAACTATCTTCGAATTCAGCAGCCGGCGCATCACCCTCTTCCGTATATATAAATCCTGTCTGATGGTTCACTCTCTCCATTTCTTCATCGCCATCTCCATAAATTTCTTCCTCGTCCTCTGACTCCATTTCGGGTTCCTCATCTAATTCATTTTCATCGTCATCTATTTCGGGAAGTACATTATTGCTCACGCGTGCCATATCAAAGGTCGCAAACGGGTCCTCATTCGCATTTTCAATATTTATTTCATTTTCAACGGGTTCTAATATCTCATTTTCATCTGCATTTGGAATTACATTTGATCTACTACTAGTTCCTATCTGATATTCTTTATTTTGGACGCGATCAACATATATTTCTAATTCCTCCATCCCAACCCTTATGACGCGCTCCGCAAAACTAATCAATTGTGTATTATTCATAATTTTCACTAACCTATAATGCCAAATTCCCTTCTTAAGGGAAGGAAGCCGACCTCGGATTAAAAGAATATCATTATACGACCAACCGAGATTCTCATAAATTTCGTTACACAGTTGGTCATAATCCCTATTTGTGGTTGTATTTTCTAGAATATAAGCCGGTTCCTCCGGGTCGTAATTGCATCCGTTTGGTAGATTTACAATAAGACCATCATAATATACAAGAATTTGAGAGTTTTGTGCCATTTTCTTCTTACTAATTGCAATAATATTTCAACAAATTAACAACAAATATATAATAAAATCAATTAATTATTTAATGAAAAAACAATCTATAATACAATACCTAATTTCCGTCTTTCTTTTCTTCTATTTTCTTTATTTATTTGGGTCAAAATCACCTTAAATACACTTCAAAATCGCCTGAATAGTAGTTTTATTTTTTGGGGGCGGATTTTAGGTTAGATTGGGGGAGAGAGAGAAAGATTTTCCTTTTATAACAGGCTCCAATGATTGAACAAGTTCCGCCAAAGGCTCTGGCGGAACTAGGCTATTTCTCAATTTTTTGGGGTCAGACCTGTCCGGAAGACACGTTGATATAGCTTCCGCCAGATGGTCTTGCGGAACTAGCTAGAAAATAGCTAAATTTTTTTTTCCGTTTAGTAACGGTTTTTATGGAAGAACCGTTACTAAATACTTATTTAGTAACGGTTTTTAGGGAAGAACCGTTACTAAGTGGGTCAGGCGGAACTAGCTAGAAAATAGCAAAATTTTTTTTCCCGTTTAGTAACGGTTTTTATTGAAGAACCGTTACTAACTGCTTATTTAGTAACGATTTTTAGGGAAGAACCGTTACTAAGTGTCAGATTTAGTAACGGTTATCTTATAAAAACCGTTACTAAATGGAAAAAAAAATTTCCCGATTTAGTATCGGCTCTTTGATAAAAATCGATACAGTACTAATATTTAGTATCGGTTTTTTATTAAAAATCGTTACTAAACGCTAAATTTTGAAATTTTTTTGGGTCAGATTGTAAGTTGGGAAAATCGTCTAGTTCCCCCAGAGGGTCTGGCGGAACTAGACCATTTATTTGGACTTTTTGGGTCAGATTGTAAGTTGGGAAAATGGTCTAGTTCCGCCAGA
Organism: Juncus inflexus; assembly: GCA_024447665.1. Classification (NCBI taxonomy): domain Eukaryota; kingdom Viridiplantae; phylum Streptophyta; class Magnoliopsida; order Poales; family Juncaceae; genus Juncus; species Juncus inflexus. The sequence continues at coordinate 7,088,656 of JAJHPC010000018.1, forward strand.
CCTGCTAGCGGAACTAGCAAGTTCCGCCAAAGGTTCTAGCGGAACTAGCTAGAAAATAGCTAGTTTCGCCAGAGGGTCTGGCGGAACTAGACCATTTTTTTGGACTTTTTGGGTCAGATTATAAGTTGGGAAAATGGTCTAGTTCCGCCAGACCTGCTGGCGGAACTAGCTAGTTCCGCCAAAGGTTCGCGTGGAACTAGCTAGAACATAGTTAGTTCCGCCAGAGGGTCTGGCGGAACTAGACCATTTTTTGGACTTTTTGGGTCAGATTGTAAGTTGGGAAAATGGTCTAGTTCCGCCAAAGTTCTGGCGGAACTGGCTAGAAAATAGCTAGTTCCGCCAGAGGGTCTGGCGGAACTAGACCATTTTTTTGGACTTTTTGGGTCAGATTGTAAGTTGGGAAAATGGTCTAGTTCCGCCAGACCTACTGGCGGAACTAGCTAGTTCCGCCAAAGATTCTGGCGGAACTAGCTAGAAACTAGCTAGTTCCGCCAGAGGGTCTGGCGGAACTAGACCATTTTTTTGGACTTTTTGGGTCAGATTGTAAGTTGGGAAAATGGTCTAGTTCCGCCAGACCTACTGGCGGAACTAGCTAGTTCCGCCAAAGGTTCTGGCGGAACTAGCTAGAAAATAGCTAGTTCCGCCAAAGGGTCTGGCGGAACTAGACCATTTTTTGGGACTTTTTGGGTCAGATTGTAAGTTGGGAAAATGTTTAGTTCCGCCAGTGGGTCTGGCGGAACCTATATTTTCGTCATTTTTGGGCCAATTTCACCATCTAAATTGGGCCAAAAATAAATTTTACCTAGTTCCGCCAGACCCGGTGGCGGAACTAGCATTTTTCATTAATTAAGACTGTTTAAGGGTGCCAAATGGCCGAGATTAGCAAAAAAAAAATTCCCTAGTTCCGCCAGACCCTCTCCGCCAGAAGGTCTGGCGGAAGTGCTACCTACCCAAATATTTTGAAAATCATACTATCTGATTAATTATTCTTCAAAATAGTGCTACTATTCAAAAAAATTCAATTTCTACAAACCTAGTAATACTCTCATCTTTCAAAGAGAAAACCCCAACATCTCTGCACTCATACCTATCTCTCACATCATTTCCACAACGAATTTCATCCGCAAAGTGTTACACACCGGAACCAAATAGTGGAAAAGGGGGGCTAGTTGATTAGTCCCACCTTGAGTAGTGAATGAAAATTGGAGTTACTTAAATAGGCTAGTGCATTAACTACTAGCACCAACCAAGCTTAAGCCTTTTTCAGGACAATATGGTGTGGGCCTGAAGGTTGGGCTGGGCCAGTTAATGTACTAGGCTCTAACACAAAGTATATTTTATCCTCTTCGGACCCTGGATAATCTAAAGCAAGGAGAGCCCTAGCTAGAACAATTACTACTCAGAAAAATCACATTTCCATCCAAACTATTCTTCTCTACCCAATTCTTCTCCGCCCAAATCAAATCATCCATCAAAGTCAAGTTCGACTCAATAACAAGTTCATAAACCCTAAAAGTTTGAGTCGACGCGTTAGAAACCTCGCCCTGATAGTACCTCAAAACCATGACTAACTTATCCGTACCGCAAAGTTTGACCAAATACACATGCTTTTTGTAAAGTAGGTCAATTTCTTGACTAACTCTTTTCTTCATTATGAATCGCATCATTTGACGGATGACATATCGGCCTAGATTTGAATCCCACCTTGATTGGAATTCAAAAACATCTTCGTAGATTGTAATCACATATAACTTCCCATGATGAAACAATATATCTTCTACTACAAAGTCATCTTCAAGATATCCATTCAGGACATTACGGCAAAGAACGAGTAAGCCCGAATGGTAGATGGCTGCCACATGGCACTGGCCCGAGTTGGTAATAGGAGATGAAGAAAAGACAACCTTTCGGAGGAAGTGTGAAGAGAAAGTGGAAGAAACAGAGAGATTGAGAGGGAGATAAATGAGAGACTTCGAGATGGGATTGAGTAGAGAAGTTCGGCGTACTGTAAAGTTCAAAACAAGCCATCCATCAATGGACCCACAACAGATGCTCTCCCGTGATTCGTCCGGAAGGGTGAGCCGTGTTAACAAAATATTAAACACAAATTTAGCGGTTGTTAGATTTTAAAAGCTGAACTTTAGAGAGAGAGAGAGAGATATTATTTTTACAGTATATTTAGATTTTCAATCCAACCCGATGCAAACTGAGTGACCCTAAACCCGAATAATTGGTAACCTAAATGACACATAACTGTAACAACGTGAGAACGTGTCGTTATTTGTAATCACGTGTTAACAAAATAATTTATATTTTACCCTAATTCAATTCAAATAAGTGTATTTGTGGTATTGAGTTTCGGATGTCGAACACAAGGAAGCAAGGCCTTAAATATTTTAACGTTCAATTCTCACTTTGAATTTAGTGTTGTGTTTTGAAAGATTGTTGTTGTTGCTCTAAATAGAAATAATTGCACGAGAGATAAAATTAAAAAAAACAATTTTCTTTTTAAAGGAATAAAAGAGAAATAGTAGGGAAATATGACAATTTGTGTAACTTGAGAATCACGAATCACAAATGATAGCAAATTAATCAAATAGTATTTATAAGCAAGGTTTAATTAATTTCTTTCCAAAAATTAAGTAATAAACTCATCAACCTTTAGATCCATTAAAAACTTATATTTTTAAGTGTTCTTATAATTGATTCAACCCTTATTTGAATAAGGATAACTTTTCCAAGTCAAATATATTCAAACAAATCTCTTAGAATCTTTATAAATATTTAACATCAAATCATCCTTCCAAATAATTTAACTTTAAAACTCATAAAAATATCTCAAGATTTAATCTTAAAAATACTATAATAAATGCAAAGTTTTCTCAAGATTTCATCATCAAGGCTACACAAAAAGTCTTTCCCTACCCTTAAAACTACTCACTCATGTCCACAAAATAAATCATATTAAAATCCAACCAAGAGAATAGAAAAAGAAAAAAAAGAATTAAATCAAACCCTAAAGAAGTGAATCGTTCTCGATCTCTCTCCTTCTTGATTGATTTATCACCTTCACCTTCTAGTTCAAGCACCTCTTTCTTCTCTAAAATTCTATCCTCTCTCTCAATTCTCAAAAATTGAAGTTTTGAAGTTTATGGACATTAATGGTGGAAGAGATGAATGAAAGATGGTGTATGTTATGTAAGAATCGATGATTGAATGGTTGTGTGAATGTATGGCACCCTTTTAGAGAGAAGATGGAGCCCCTTTTATAGTGAAATTTACCCTAGAAAATATTTAAAATTAGAATGGTGGGACTAAACAATTTAGTTTGATCCGGATTCTGTTTTGGGTAGCAATTTGGGGGGTAAATAGCACTATTTCTTTCTTTTCTATACAAATTCAGCTTGGGTGCAATTTTCTGGGTACATTTATCATTTTCCTTCAATTCTATCCGAATCAAACTGATTGTACACGTGGCACGCCCGGATTGGCTCCACTAAATTCTTGAATTTAATCCGACGAACCAGATATTGCCACCTGTACTGGTCAAAGGATTCCGTGACAAATCATCGCCACGTGTCGCTTCCTGATTGGGCAGTTTACGAACCTCGTCATCGTCGGGCCGACGCATCTTGTAGAAAGCGCGTGACAATCACCTCCGTTTACGTTCCCTTTGGAGTGTCCAGTATTCGCTGAAACGTGTGTTAATTGAGCAACGAAGATGTCCAGTTACGAATGAACCGGAGAGAAACGTTTTAAATCTCGTACTGACGTCCGTACGGATGAGTCAGGTATTTCAGTGATGCTCCCCAATAGAAACGCGCCACGTGTTCTTCTTGTTACTGATTTCAACGGACTGTGCCACATGTCGCTTCCTGATTGGCTGATTTCAAACCGAATCTGCCACGTGTCAGTCGGTGAGTGGTTGAAAATCAAAACTTATTTCCCTTGATTTCTGTGCTAAATAAACTTTGAGCAATAAATGGACGCGTGTTACACTCCGGTTGGTTGGAAGAGGTTTGACCCGGTCAAAGGTTGACTTTGACCAAGGTTGACCAAATTTTGTATCGCATTTTCTGGGAGTTCTAGAAGGTCTTTTTTCGCAAGGTTTGTACCGTTGGATTTGTTTCGTCACGCTCTTCGATTTGATACCTAGTTTGACCCCCTTTGGAAAAGTTGACTTTTGGTCAACTCGGCGATTTCCCGGGTTTGCTTTTCGTCTTTTTGTGGATTTTGTAGGTCTCGGCTTGGATAGTCGACGGATAAGGTTTATAAGAATTTTGGAGAATCGTGTGTAGGGTTTTCGCGGAGATTTGTCGAAAATTCGGCCATCTTTGGCCCATGATTTGTAAATCGGTCCGTCATTTGGAGTTGACTTTTTGCTGAGGTCTCCAAATATCGTTTTCTCGGTCTTTTTACCTGAAAAATCACACAAAAGTGTATTAAGAGTTTCACAGATAATTTTTATTAATTTTAAATATTTTTCATACAATTTATGTGATTTGTTGACGAATTTTTCATGATAACAACCCTAAAAATGTGTATAAAAATACATATTACAAATCTCACCACACTTATATCAAGCTTGTCCTCAAGCGTAAGTTTAAGTCAAGTTATAGGGTTTTTAGAATCAGTTTAAATTCATTTGAGAAGTTATTAAATTATTGCCACATTATTAGTCGATTATTATAATAATACACGAATGTTGGTGAATGTCCATTAATAATTTTAAAATCTCAAGTTTGTTTCAACTCGCCAATCTTTTATCTCAATTATCCATTTTCCACAAAATAGTACCCTAAGAAAATATTTCTACTTTAGCCCCCTAAATTTCGCACAAAAGCTTCAGCTAAATTTCACTTCGCCCTTTGGAACAGATTGAAAGTTCACCCACCTAGTTTTCAAGCACAAAATTTGTGTCTAATGACACTAAAAGTCATTTATTAATTGAAAAGTATATACATATATATAATTATTTTTATTATTTTATTTAATTGATTTTTTTATTTTTTTTTTATAATTTTTTATTTTTTTATAATTTTTTATTTTATTATAATTTTATAATTTTATTTATTTATTATTATTATTTATTATTATTTTATTTATTTTTTATTTTTTTATTATTATTATTTTTTATATTTTAATAACCTGCTAACCCAGTCTTTGCCTCTCCGCGGCGGATCATTTACCTCTGGTCACTTCTAGCATACTCGGATTCGAGGCCATGCAGCGGGCCCTTCCGCGTGAGTACCAATGATTCATCATCACCGATACCCAGCTACTTGGTACCATGCAAGTTGGATTGCCTTTAACCAAGCGTTAATAACTATCTCTCGCGCCATACACCCTTGAGGGTCACCATAAGACTAGGTGTAGCAGATTATTTAAAAACTATTTATTAAAATAATACGTTTTTGTACTAGAAAATAGGTGGTGGGTGGGTCTTCAACAAGTTTCAAAGGGCTGATAAAAATTAGACATTTCACGAGGCCACAGTTTGAAAATTAGGGATAATTTCAAAAAATTTAAATACGGCACTAAAGAATGGAAACATTATATTTTGTCGTAAAATATTGAGGAGATGATCACCTTATGTAATTTTTAAACCATTAATGGACTTTATATGGATAGTATAGATGAAAATGAGGTGGAATGGAAAATATTATGGCAATTAATTTAATGTCTTTAAGAATTTTCAAAATTTTATCATCATTTTCCAAAACCCTATACTTTTTAAAAACTTGTTGCTTGAAGGACTTAGTTTCAAAACTCTTCTTTTAAAAACCCTTATTTCATTTTTCTTTTAAAATTATTTTTATTTATTTACAAATCCAAGCAAGATAGTGTATTTACAAAATAAACAACTTATTTACAAAAATAAGGAAAATGAAATAAAAACAAAATTTATAATTTTTATGAGTTTTTTTTTTGTGTATTTTTGTATTTTTCATATTTTTCATATTTATTTATTATTACTTTTTCACGCAAAAAAGGTTACAAAACTCGGTTTTGCACAAAATCAATATCACCACACTTAAACTTTTGTATGTACAAGAGAAAGTTTAGGAATTGTGAAAATTGGAAGTAGTAAAGGATTTTGTGCAAAATCACCCTCACCACACTTAAACCTTTGCAAGTTAAAGTGTAAATGAAGAAGTTTTGTGAAAAGAAAAATTAAAAATAATAAATAAAAAGAAAAATACGACCTGACATGACGAGTTGCCTCTCACCAAGCGCTCCCATTTTACGTCTCGAGCCCGACTCGTGTTCATTCACCTTTCCTCTTCTGCGCCGTTTGGCGCTTCGCCCAACTCTTGCTCGTCAAACCAACGCGCGTCATGATTTTCGTAAAATGCCTTTAAGCGGTGGACATTGACTTTGAACGCGTCCCCTCCTTCCCTAGAGATTTCAAACACTCCAAAGGGAAAAATGTTGATTATTGTAAAGGGGCATGTCCATCTGTTATTCAACTTCCTGGGATGCAATCGCAGCCGAGAATTGAACAACAAAACTTTATCGCCAACCTCGTACTCTTTTTTGCGAATAAGTTTGTCGTGAGCGATGGTTAGCTTTTCTTTGTAAATTCTTGAATTGTCATAAGCTTCAAAGCGAAGCTCTTCTAATTCTTGAATTTGCATTTTCCTCAATACCGCATCTTTTGGGTAATCTTGATTTATCTTTTTGATTGCCGAAGCCTTGTGTTCAATTTCGACCGGTAGATGACAACTCTTTCCATACACAAGTTTGAAAGGAGTCATCCCTATCGGTGTTTTGTAAGCGGTACGATATGCCCATAATGCATCCCCAAGCCTTTGACTCCAATCCTTGCGAGATGGATTAACCACCTTCTCAAGGATTGTTTTAATTTCACGATTAGAAATTTCAACTTGGACATTAGTTTGGGGATGGTATGCAGTCGACATGCGATGTTGTACATGGTAATTTTTCAAAAGTGATTCGAGCTATTTGTTGTTGAAATGAGAGCCCCTATCACTAATGATAGCTTTAGGCACTCCAAAGCGCTGAAAGATGTTCTTTTTAGGGAACTCGATCACTGTTTTGGAGTTGGCGTCTCTTGTTGGAACTGCCTAGACCCACTTAGACACATAGTCGACACATACAAGAATATACAAGTAACCATTTGATTGAGGAAACGGGCCCATAAAATCTATCCCCCATACGTCGAAAAGCTCAGAAAACAATAAAGTTTTAAGAGGCATTTCGCTTTTGCGGGTTAGATTCCCCGTTCTTTGGCAATTCTCACAACTCTTTACAAAGGAATGAGCATCTTTGTAAAGAGTTGGCCAATATAATCCGCTTTGGAGCACCTTGTGATTAGTGCGTTGGGCTCCAAAGTGGCCCCCACATTCTAGAGAGTGACAAAAAGATAATACCGAGTTGAAGTCACAATCGGGCACGCACTTGCGCACCATTTGATCTGAGCAGATCTTGTAGAGGAATGGATCTTCCCAGAAATAGTAGCGCGAGTCGTTCTTGAGCTTGTCCTTCTGAGCGCGAGAGAGAGTGTTTGGCATTTGTCCCGTCTCCAGAAGGTTGACGATGTCTGCATACCAAGGCGTGCTCGTTTGGATTGCATAAAGATGCTCGTCAGGAAACAGCTCGTTGATTGGTAGAACGTCACCTTCATTTGTCGGGAGTCGACTGAGATGATCGGCGACGAGGTTCTCTGCACCTTTTTTGTCTCGGACCTCCACATTGAATTCTTGAAGAAGGAGAAGCCATCGTAAAAGTCGCGGTTTGCACTCCTTTTTCTTCATCAAGTACTTCAGTGTTGCATGATCTGAAAACACAACCACTTTTGTTCCGACCAAATATGATCGGAACTTTTCCAATGCAAACACAATAGCCAATAATTCTTTTTCTTGTGGTCGTGTAATTTCGTTGTGCATCGTCAAGTGTCTTAGAAGCATAATAAATAACGTGAGGATCCTTACCGACTCGTTGGCCCAGGACGGCACCAACGCTTAATCCACTTGCGTCGCACATGATTTCGAATGGGAGGTTCCAGTCGGGTGGTTTGATTATTGGTGCGGTGCATAGCTTCTCCTTCAGGACGTCGAAAGCCTTCTTACACGCGTCGTCATAATCGAAGTTTGCGTCCTTTTGGAGAAGGCGACACATCGGCTGCGCAATCTTGGAAAAATCGCGGATGAAACGCCTGTAAAAACCTGCATGTCCCAAGAAAGAGCGTACGTCCTTCACATTCCGAGGGTAAGGTAACGTCTTGATTACGTCGACCTTTGCCTTGTCCACCTCCAAACCTTTCTCTGAAACAAGGTGACCTAAGACAATTCCTTGGCTCACCATGAAGTGGCACTTTTCAAAATTCAAGACAAGGTTAGATTCGATACATTTCCCCATTATTAGCCCCAAATTGGTTAAACACTCATCAAATGAGTTGCCATAAATGGAGAAATCGTCCATAAAAACTTCTATAAATTTTGAAATGTATTCAGAGAAAATGGAAATCATGCACCTTTGGAATGTACCTGGAGCATTACACAACCCAAAAGGCATCCTTCGATACGCGAAAGTACCGAAAGGACACGTAAATGTCATCTTCTGTTGATCAGCAGGGTCGATTGCGATTTGAAAGTAGCCCGAGTACCCATCAAGGAAACAATAGTAAGGACGACCCGCCAATCGCTCAAGCATTTGGTCGATAAAAGGGAGAGGAAAGTGATCCTTCTTCGTCGCCGCGTTGAGCCTGCGGTAGTCAATGCAGACACGCCATCCATTTTGTATTCGTGTAGGCACTTTTTCGCCTTTTGAATTCTCAACAATTGTAATTCCCGTCTTTTTAGGTACCACATGGATAGGTGACACCCACTCGGAGTCGGCTACAGCATATATTATGCCCTGCGTCGAGGAGCTTAAGCAACTCCTTCTTAACCACCTCCATCATCACAGGATTTAGCCGCCTTTGAGCTTCCCTTGAGGGCCTCGCTCTGTCCTCAAGGGTAATCTTGTGCATACAAGTGACGGGGCTAATGCCTGGTATGTCGGCCAATGTCCAGCCTATCGCCTTCTTGTGTTTTATCAAAACCTCCACCAGGCGCCACTCCTGGTTGGATGTAAGGTTGGAGGCGATAATCACCGGTAGGGTTTCTCCTGGACCGAGGTATGCGTATTTAAGGTGGTTTGGAAGAGGTTTAAGCTCGAGTTTGGGCGCCTTCTCAGTAGATGGTGGCATTCGTTCTTCCGAAATCTTCAGCTCCGTCGTCATTGGTCATGAAAATGAAAAGACTTCTTCCATCGTGCCTTTTTCAAGAGTTAGGCAAATTTTCAATTTCCTGTATTAATGTGTCATTTTCATTGCCTAACAAGTTGTCATTTTTTGGTGTTGCTAATGTGTTCTCATTTTCTAATTCTTCCCAAAACTCATCAAAAGAATTATTTAAAGAATTTAGAGAATGAGAAGACTCCCCTATCAGATGCTTATCGACGAGCTCGTCAATTTCGTCCATGATAGAGATGCTTGATGCATTGTGATCGTCTGGGAATTTTATCGCGTCGAAGATGTTGAAGAAGATCTTCTCATTATCAAATTCCATCGACAAGGTTCCGGAATGACAGTCGATTCGAGTTTTCGCCGTCCTGAGGAATGGTCTTCCCAAGAGAATGGAAGAAGAATCTGCGGTGCTTCCCATTTCAATGATATAGAAGTCGGCTGGAAAAACTAGCCCATTCACCCTGACCAACACATCTTCTACCACTCCTAAAGGTTGGATTGCAGATCGGTCTGCAAGGGTCACCATGATTCGAGTATTCTTCAGACTGCCCAGGTCAAGGGTCTCGTAAACAGACCTAGGCATTACATTAATTGCAGCTCCTAAATCAAGCATGCATCTAGCAAACTGATGGTGCCCGATCGTGCATGGAATGGCGAAAATTCCAGGATCTTTCTCTTTTGGGGGCAGTCTGGCGTCTAGGCTTAAAACAGCTGAGAGGTTTACCTTCTCATTCCCTTTAAATCTTCTTTTGTTGGTGCACAAGTCTTTTAAGAACTTTGCAACATTAGGGAATTTTTTGATGGCGTCAACTATGGGAATGTTCACCTCCACCTTTTTAAAAATAGCGAGCATGTCCTTCTCGGCCTCTGCCTTTTTGTTTACCGCCAAACGGGACGGAAATGGTGCCTTTGGCACATAAACTCTCTCTTCCCGTCTTCCCTTTTCTTCCTCTTTCCCCTTTCATTGTACATTTAATTCCTCATCCCCACTCTTATTCTCATTCTCAATTACATTTTTATCCCCTAACCCTTCGTCTTTCGCCCCTTGTTCGTCACGCCTTTTCACAACAATCTCTTGTTCCTCCCTAGGAAACTCAACCTTTTTCCCGCTTCTCAATTGAATGGCGAGAACCGGTTTGGTGTCAGGTCCCCTTCCTTGGGATGGGAGTTTGATATCAACCTGCCCTTTCAGAATATTCACCTCATCTGCCATTTTTCTCATTTGTGTTTTCATGTTTTGAACTTGTCGACTCGTTGTTGCTTAACCTTGGCTTAGTGAACTCATTTCAGTCTCCATCGACCCCAATTTGATTGTAAAGGTTGAAAATCCATTTGTCATGAAGGCCATCATTTTGTCAAGTTTCTCGTCGAGAGATGAGGGTTGAGAGCTTGACGAAGAAGGGTGAGGAGGTTGTTGTTGTTGTTGTGCGTTGGGGTGAGTGTATAAGCCTTGCCTTTGGGGTTGGGGAATTGGTTGTTGACTATCCTCCGTTCTCCAACGAAGGTTGGGGTGCTTTCGTCCAGGGTCGTAAGAGTATTGAGGCTTTTGGTACCCATAGCCCCCTTGGTTACCCCCGTAACTTCCCATGGCGTTCACATCTTGTTGAAGGGTTTCGCATTCATCGGTTAAATGCGACGTACTCCCACAAAATTCACACTTCTTGGGTTCAATTTTTCCCCCTACTGCACTGAGCATCAAGCTAAATCTCGTCTCGAAATTGGCGGTGATTCATGACTCCATCGCCTTGAGATCCACCGCATTGGTAGCATTGACTTGACCACCACGTCCACTTCGCCCTCTCATGCCTTCTGCATTTGTCACAATGAGTTCTCGCACTTGGGAAGGTGTTAGGTGGTTGATATTTCCTCCCACTGAGCATTGGAGAAGACGGGCGTCGAGGTCGTTCATGCCTTCAAGGAATTGGGCAATTAGAGAGGTCTCCTCCAAATTGTGGTTGGGGCAGGATGCGCATAGACGGATGAAGCGTTCGTAATACTCCTGTAGGTTTTCTTCACTCCTTTGCTTGATGCCCGTGATTTCAGATCGTAACTTGGCGGTGAGTGAATCGGGATAGTAACGCTTGAGGAAACGTTGTGCCACTTCCTCAAACGTCCTGAATGGTCCGCCTTGAAGATGATTGAGCCAATCTCTTGGAGCATCTCCTAAAGTATGAGAAAAAAGAGTGAGTTTAATGTTATCCAAGTCATTTGTTTTACCAAAGAGAGTTGTGCATTTCCTATCTAATTCACCCAAATGTATGTAAGGATTATCATTTCTATGTCCCTCAAAGACAGGTAATACATTTAATATTGCTGGGTTCAATTTAAAGTTCTGCACGGTGAGTATAACAATATTTCTTGGATTTTGTTGAAGATTATGTGCCAATAGTTCGCCTAATGTTCTTTCTTCAGTCATTTTCACTTTATCTTGATTTTCTAAATATTTTTCTTCGACTTTTAGATGATGATATGATGATGATGATGAGTTTAAGCTATGGAAAGGAAAGAAACTCCCTTGATGATGAAGATCGGATGTAGGGATGGTTCGGATGATTTTGAGCTCGATCTTGTGGCTCTTCCACTCGATCTATCTTTGGATCTAGAGGCCCTAAGATAGGAGAAGCCTCCACTTCATGATTTTGTTTCGGAACAGATGAAACGCCCGGTGCTCCCTTCTTCTTGTTCTTCCTGATGTCTCTTAACGTCTGATTCAAATCGGGGCTTTGAGAGACCTGAGGATTCCCTTTTTTCATACACCTTCAAACAATTAAACAAAACACTAGAAAAAAAACGTGAGATCGGTTAGTCAAAAATTTAAAGTAAGTCGCTTCCCCGGCGACGGCGCCATTTGTAACAACGTGAGAACGTGTCGTTATTTGTAATCACGTGTTAACAAAATAATTTATATTTTACCCTAATTCAATTCAAATAAGTGTATTTGTGGTATTGAGTTTCGGATGTCGAACACAAGGAAGCAAGGCCTTAAATATTTTAACGTTCAATTCTCACTTTGAATTTAGTGTTGTGTTTTGAAAGATTGTTGTTGTTGCTCTAAATAGAAATAATTGCACGAGAGATAAAATTAAAAAAACAATTTTCTTTTTAAAGGAATAAAAGAGAAATAGTAGGGAAATATGACAATTTGTGTAACTTGAGAATCACGAATCACAAATGATAGCAAATTAATCATATAATATTTATAAGCAAGGTTTAATTAATTTCTTTCCAAAAATTAAGTAATAAACTCATCAACCTTTAGATCCATTAAAAACTTCTATTTTTAAGTGTTCTTATAATTGATTCAACCCTTATTTGAATAAGGATAACTTTTCCAAGTCAAATATATTCAAACAAATCTCTAAGAATCTTTATAAATATTTAACATCAAATCATCCTTCCAAATAATTTAACTTTAAAACTCATAAAAATATCTCAAGATTTAATCTTAAAAATACTATAATAAATGCAAAGTTTTCTCAAGATTTCATCATCAAGGCTACACAAAAAGTCTTTCCCTACCCTTAAAACTACTCACTCATGTCCACAAAATAAATCATATTAAAATCCAACCAAGAGAATAGAAAAAGAAAAAAAAGAATTAAATCAAACCCTAAAGAAGTGAATCGTTCTCGATCTCTCTCCTTCTTGATTGATTTATCACCTTCACCTTCTAGTTCAAGCACCTCTTTCTTCTCTAAAATTCTATCATCTCTCTCAATTCTCAAAAATTGAAGTTTTGAAGTTTATGGACATTAATGGTGGAAGAGATGAATAAAAGATGGTGTATGTTATGTAAGAATCGATGATTGAATGGTTGTGTGAATGTATGGCACCCTTTTAGAGAGAAGATGGAGCCCCTTTTATAGTGAAATTTACCCTAGAAAATATTTAAAATTAGAATGGTGGGACTAAACAATTTAGTTTGATCCGGATTCTGTTTTGGGTAGCAATTTGGGGGGTAAATAGCACTATTTCTTTCTTTTCTATACAAATTCAGCTTGGGTGCAATTTTCTGGGTACATTTATCATTTTCCTTCAATTCTATCCGAATCAAACTGATTGTACACGTGGCACGCCGGATTGGCTCCACTAAATTCTTGAATTTAATCCGACGAACCAGATATTGCCACCTGTACTGGTCAAAGGATTCCGTGACAAATCATCGCCACGTGTCGCTTCCTGATTGGGCAGTTTACGAACCTCGTACTGTCGGCTGACAGTACTGTAGAAAGCGCGTGACAATCACCTCCGTTTCTGTTCACTGGAGTGTCCAGTATTCGCTGAAACGTGTGTTAATTGAGCAACGAAGATGTCCAGTTACGAATGAACCGGAGAGAAACGTTTTAAATCTCGTACTGACGTCCGTACGGATGAGTCAGGTATTTCAGTGATGCTCCCCAATAGAAACGCGCCACGTGTTCTTCTTGTTACTGATTTCAACGGACTGTGCCACATGTCGCTTCGTGATTGGATGATTTCAAACCGAATCTGCCACGTCTCAGTCGGTGAGTGGTTGAAAATCAAAACTTATTTCCCTTGATTTCTGTGCTAAATAAACTCTTGAGCAATAAATGGACGCGTGTTACACTCCGGTTGGTTGGAAGAGGTTTGACCCGGTCAAAGGTTGACTTTGACCAAGGTTGACCAAATTTTGTATCGCATTTTCTGGGAGTTCTAGAAGGTCTTTTTTCGCAAGGTTTGTACCGTTGGATTTGTTTCGTCGCGCTCTTCGATTTGATACCTAGTTTGACCCCCTTTGGAAAAGTTGACTTTTGGTCAACTCAGCGATTTCCCGGGTTTGACTTTTCGTCTTTTTGTGGATTTTGTAGGTCTCGGCTTGGATAGTCGACGGATAAGGTTTATAAGAATTTTGGAGAATCGTGTGTAGGGTTTTCGCGGAGATTTGTCGAAAATTCGGCCATCTTTGGCCCATGATTTGTAAATCGGTCCGTCATTTGGAGTTGACTTTTTGCTGAGGTCTCCAAATATCGTTTTCTCGGTCCTTTTACCTGAAAAATCACACAAAAGTGTATTAAGAGTTTCACAGATAATTTTTATTAATTTTAAATATTTTTCATACAATTTATGTGATTTATTGACGAATTTTTCATGATAACAACCCTAAAAATGTGTATAAAAATACATATTACAATAACCTGAATGACTCGTAACCCGAATGACCTGTAATCCGAATAACCCAAACCCGAATGACTATTAACCAAACAATCCAAAATATGAATCGCCCGTAATCCAAATGACCCATATGACTCGAAAATAACATAATTTTAACCTATTATGCGAAATAGGTCGAAATTTGCGGATTTCATGGTTTTTCTAACATAATTGGCCTTCAAATACTGACCTAAATGACTTTAAATACCAATCTAAATGGTTCGCAACCGTGATATAAATAATCCTACACCAGAACCCGAACTACGAGTTGAATGCAATTGACCAACTGTACAACATTCAGTAGTCCGAAATGACCCGAAACCCGAACATGACCCGAATTATGTTCATCCATTCTGATTAAGATGCTAATTAGTGAAACTATGCATCACCAGAATAAAATTATTACAATTGCTAAAACGTTCATGTATTAGAAAACAAGCCACTTTTTGTATCAAATTTTGCATATATCGTACCATTTTCCTATTGGATATACCATTATTGAAAAGCTAACAATTAGAACCAGACCCAAATCCGAAGGATAAAAATCAGAATAACAGGAGCAATCTTTAATACTCTTTTTTGCTAGAGATTAAATCATTCAATGTAACCTCATCCTTATATTTGTAATAAGAAAAACAAAACTCTCTAAAAATCGCAAGGAATAAAGCACCGACCAGTAACATGCTACATCCAGTGAGGCTGAAGAAGGGCTGGGAGGCAGTGTTGGGGTGAAGAGAGAGCGTGAGCCACGGGAGCTGGCGCGGCGGCGGGCGGTGGCGCTCCGCCTCCGCCCACGACCGGCAGACGAGCCGGCAGCGGAAACGATCTCTGACACAAAGGAAAGAGATTATGATAATAACAATCTCAGCCGGGATGTCCGACCAAGGAGGCGAGGTAATGGCGGAGGAGTTCGGATCCACCATTGTTGAATGGAGGTCGAGGGTTTGTATGGTTTTTTGAGAAGCACAAGGTGGCGCGTGATGATGATTCAGTTCAGAAAAAGTTCAACACTTCTCGCATTAAATGTTTTGTAGCTACCTCCATTAAGGAAAGCGCAGGGGTGGCGAGTTGACGCGAGTGTTTTTTCTATTGTGTTCTTTTGTGTTGCGAGTAAAAACATCATTTAAATACGCATCTCAAATTAAATAATTCAATGTAAATTTGATATATATGTATCACATGAAATTTTTTACACAAATTAGTATATAGATTCGGAAAATCATTGTTAGAAGGTTTCGTTATGTATTTGATTTTTGCCCTTTCTTATTATTCTAAATAGATGATTTACAAACTTTGTTTAAGTTCTTTGAAATAATTAGCATATTAGTATGAGACAAATGCATTTTTTTTTGAAACAACCCATTAAATTAATAGATTTTGCTAAATATTAAGCTAGACTAATTTTTTTTTTTTTGAGACAACCCATTGAGTTAATAGACTTTGCTAAATATTAAGCTAAATGTGTTCAACGTGACTCGAATTTGGATCTCTACCATAGTTGATGATGTGTCTTTCCGCTTGATCTAACAAGATTTAAGACAAATGCAATTTAGAAACCAATAAGGATGTGCTTGGATTGTGAAAATTTTTCACCTTTCTTGGAATATTGGGAATGTAATTACCATGTTTGTTTTGCATTGGAATCTTACGTGGCAACATTCATAGACAAATGCAAGTGATTCCCACCAAAATAGATGAGAATATCACATTCCCATCTAATTTACAAAAATGCCCTCATATTTGAATGGTTATTATTTATTATTATTTAAAATATTTTTATTTTTTATTTAGGGGTAATATCAAATATACCCTTCCAAAAACCAGAAATATCAAATTTACCCCTCCAAAACCGTAAATATCAAATTTACCCTCCTAAACAGCCCGTTAGAACCTCATGTATTATCGGCAAATTACCTTCTTACCCTTTCTCTTCTTTCTTCTTCTTCTAATATGTCGAGCTCCCATCTCTCTTCTCTGTTCAAACCCAACTCTTTTTTCTTCTAATATGTCAAGCTCCCATCTTTCTTCTCTATTTTAACCCAAAATAGCAAGAATGCAAGTCTCCTCTCTCTCTCTCTCTCTCTCTCTCTCTCCATTATCTTCTGAAACATCTTTACAATGTTTGTCATATACCTTTATAAGCACATCTCATTCACAATTTTGATGATATTCTTCCATGCAGAGTTGTGATGAATTCTGATCATGAACCTACATGGATAAACCTTCATATATAATTTTCTAACCTCGTTCGTATTAGATCTCTCTTCAATCTCATTCGATTTATTCTAAAAAAAAAAATTCCGCATCAAAATCCTTTCAATCATACATAGCACTTATCACCTATAGTAATCGGTATGGAAGCATCACATAACTCACATAAGAGAAAAGCGCTTCCATCTGGGACTCGAAGAAAGGAATAAAGTGCATGAACTCTTCTCCTAACATGATCCGCCTTTTAGAAACAATGAAATGTATAAAAATAGAAGATAGATCATACAAAGAGTTTTGATTTGTTGTTGCAAATAGTTCTCATTTTGTGGACAATGTAATGGAGGTGATAGTAGTGAGAGAGAGAGAGAGAGAGAGAGAGAGAGATCTTGCCTTCATGGCGTTAAAGAGATAGTGGGAGCTGAACAAATTGGAAGAAAGAAGGAAAAGAAAAAGGGTAACATGGTAAATTTACATGAGATAAGTCAGGTTTTAACGGAATAAGTAACAGTTTTTTGGATCATGGGTAAATTTGATATAAAGTTATCTTTAGGAGGGTAAATTTGATATTTACGGTTTTGGAGGGGTAAATTTGATATTTCTGGTTTTTGGAAGGGTATATTTGATATTACCCCTTTTATTTATTAAATATATTTAGATAAATTTAGTTATATTTAAAAAGTAATTATTATATTTAATTTAAAAATAATATATAAATAATATAATATAATATAATAAAATAATTTTTATTATTATTAAATTATAATTCTCTCATTAAAAATAATTCTCTCATTAAAATATTAACTTAAAAATTATGTATAATTAATTTTATATGATAATTTTGTTTAGTATTAACATCAAATTAGAAATCAAATATTGTAAAATATAATAAATAATATAGTTAATTATATATGATTGATTTTATATATTTAATTCACAAGGGTATAATGGTCATTTCATTAATTAATAAATTAAAAAAGTTTATATTCCTAGGAATCCAAATATGCAATTCAAATAATAATATTCTCATATCATGATAGTCTCATTCTCATCAATTACTTACCAAGGAATATTATTTTCATGGTAATGTAACGTTGCCGCAATCCAAACGCACCCTAAAAGTTTATAACAATTGATAGAATATAATATTTTACCCGACCCGTTACATATTAAGAAACAAAATAATGGGCATAGAATTAATTAGAAGCATTCCATTCTGCCTAGTGCAATAGGACAGTAATGGACAAAAATCTCTTTTTTTAAAGTAAAAATGGTGCAAACAATATATATAAGCTATTTTAATAATATATAATATTTATAAAGTAGACAAAGAGGTTGCAAAGTAAGGAGTACCAGCCAAATAATTACTCCCGAGAAGGAAAGTGGGTGGTACACTCTAATTAGAGAGTTGCAAAGAAGGGTTTTCTATAGTGTCCCGAAAATGCCCTTCATTTCTCTTGATGTAATAAATGATTTTATTTTTTAATTATAAGTGAGTTCCAGTTTTTCGATCATTTATCACTAAAAAAATAAAATTACTTATCACATCAAGGAGATGCGGGATATTTTAGAGGTATCTTAGAGTTTTCCTGCAAAGAAATAGCAAAGCCTCTCTCACACGCCAGACATCACACATGCAGAGCTGCTGAAAATATGAAAATTCAAAGGCATACAAAGCTTTACACCTCTGCAAGTCTGCATACTTCATTTCAAAGCATTACCTGCCTTGCAGAGCTTCTACCTAGCGAGTTTTGCATTGTAATGGATAATGTAAAGCATCTAAAAATTTAAATTTTGAATTAAGAACATGGTTATTCCATGTAAATTTTATATTTCAAATAAAAATTGTACTATTAATTAGTTTATTTAAAAACAACACAAAATTATTGAAGCATACCCCATTCAGTTCTTCGTGTATGGTATTGTTGCGTGACTGAAACTTCGAGTTTAGGAAAAGAAAAAAAAATTTACAATCAAAGGCAATATTATTGAAGCATCAAAATCTCATGGCAGCTCTCTGCTAGGAGCTCGATTGAGCCTTAAAATAGCTATGCTTAGTCTCGTTCTTCCATAACTGAAAAGCGTTGACCTAAAGAGGAAAAGGAAGGGACAAACCAGCAAATAAGCCTTCGCCTCCAGCAAGATCTCGAGCGAAGAAGCTGGCGATTCAACTCAGCTTGCTATTTAACAGCCCCTCCAAGCAAGTAGCTCGCTTTTCAACTCAGCGAACTGAGCAAAAGAGGAGAAGTGACTCAAGGGCCAATCTAGGGTTCCCCTATGAGATCGGGCAGGTCTAGTTCAGTTTTCTGTCGTGAAAAGAAAAGAAAGCAACAAGTATTTCAGTGGAGACTCGATCAGCACTTCAAACTTCGCATCTGGTCCTCTCTCTGATTGAACCAATTAGTATTCGGGACTAGATTTGCACTTCGAATCTGGTATCTCTGAAGTTTGGATTGTGCAAATCAATCAGTAGATCCACTCGCACAAATCACATGCAGCAAAGCAAAATCAGTTCAAATCGAAGAAAGGATTACTCGATAAATAAAAAATTTGCAGCAAGATTACGACTAGCTGCAAAAAATTTGCCAATAACTTACAGCAATATTTGCGAGTAAATTCAAGTAGATTTGCGAGTTTCAATCTGGTTAATATTGTTGAACAGTTGGACCTGATTTTGAGCAATTTAAGGAAGCAGATTCTGATTAGCACTTGTATTTTGAGCAATTCCTGAAATTCTTATAAAATTTCAGGAAATTTTCAACAAATTTGTGAATTGTTTACAGCCAAAGTTTTGAAGCAGAACCTGTCGCATACAAAGTTTCAGCAGATTCTATCGTATACAAATTAAAACTAGCATACTATGTTGTAAACAAATTTTCAACAAATTACAGATTTCGAAGAAGCTGTTGGACAATTACTATAATTGGATAGTCAAAGGACAATGAATTATTGCAAAGAGCAAAAGTTTTCTACTAATTTTAATTTAAGCATTATATATAGCAAATCTCGATCAAATACAGACTGCTTGTCAGAATTAGCCAGTAATTGGACAGTAATAGGATGAGGAATTCTTTCGAAAGAGCAAAAGTAATATTTGCATGCATAGAGAACGGGCAGATCGAGTCTCCTTGCAGAAATCACGCAAATAGAGCCTCTTCTATTTGAAATTGTGCGGATCGAGCCTTGTCTTGCATACAGCTCGAGCCTCTTCTTGCCGAGAGCCCGTGCAATCCACTCTTGTCATGCTTCTAGGGTTCCAAAGCTTTCATGTGTTTCAGCAATCAAAGATTGGTGTTTTCTTATGTTTTTTCTTTGGATTTACTCATCTCTAGCTTAATTACAGTTCATTTTTTGGTGGCTCCAGATTTGACTGAAGTTTTAAGTTCTAAGAGTCAACAATTCAAATTAGTTGTTGTATACTTTGGTTATAAAAAGTTAATATTATACATCTCAAAAAGGGCAAAGAAGCAAACTATGGCAAAATCAGAATCTTGTGCAAACTCATGCAATTTTGCTCTCTCAAAAAGGACGGCAGCAGGAGTTTAATTCCCTGTTTTTTAGGTTTAATTAACCATTATTATTTTGTGCATAATTAGGTGTTCGTTGAGGACAAGAATATTAATCGGAGTTAAATCATTCAGGATCTAGATATATAAGCAAAAGCTATTAGCAAAACCTCTTAAAAAAAATATAAGCAATCAAAATAAGGCAAATATCATGATGTTTTGTTTAGCAGGATATTTTGTTTTAATTTAAGCATGAACTTATATCTTGTTTTATGTATCTTTTGCAAACTAGTCTATTAATGAATTTCAACAAATTAGCAATTGTGATTTGGAATGTTAGGGGAATAGACAACCCCCAAAAATGCAATGCAATGTAGTCAAAAACTCAATACGAAACATTAGAGGCAATCTAATTTGCTTGCAAGAGACCAAATGGTTCTCGATAAACCCCTTCTTGCACACTCTTGTTTGGCCCCCGCAAATAGGCAACGCGATAGCAAAACCGGCAGTCAACTCGGCAGGGGAGCTACCGACCGCATGATCAAAATCTACCGACCGCATGATCAAACGACTATGTATGTTTGTCTTCCTGCATTAACGAATTTTCAATCACTTGCACCTTTCGCTATCGCAACTCATTCGACTTCATGCTCATCAATGCTTATGGCCCCACGGCCACTGTCTAGAAGGACAATTTTCTATTAGAACTAACGCAAATAAGAATGCTTAACAACCTTCCTTGAATCATATTGGGAGACTTCAATATGATTAGAGACTGAATAGAGTCTACAGGCCATAATCACACATTAGATGCCATCTTCAAATTTAATTACACAATCAAATTAGACCTAACAGGAATGTCATTCACTTAGTCTAGCAAAAGACTAAAGCCGTCTTTCAGCAAATTGGACAGATGTCTCATGCCCATTCTCCTATCATTCCAAAAACAAGAACGACAACCCAAATCACGCTTCAAATTAGAGCTTTTTGGCTCAAATATGAAGAAGCAAATGAAATTATAAGGTAAACTTGGGGAAAATCTAGAATTTCAAAAAAATCAGTAAAAAACTTTACACTCAAACTAAATAACATGAGACTGACTCTAAGAAAATGGGCGAGAAACAAATTTAGCAATGTAGAATCCAATCTAAGCAAGTCAAATTGGATCCTAGGTGATAAGAGGTATTTTTGCAGTCGTTATACACTTACCAAAAGAAATTTATAACCCTAAACTTAACTACAATACAATAGACAGTGAAAGTAGGGGTCGAACCACAAAGAGTTATTTAGACTAAACTAGGTGAAAAGATTACTTCTCTAATGAAAATGGACACAACAAAAATAGAAAACTAAAATAAAGAGAAATCAAGACCGTAAATAAAACTAAACACAAGACCTATAACAAGACACACAATTGGGGGGGCAGTTGATTGGTTGATTGCATCAAAATGAAAGTAACAAGTTAAGAGGAAACTTAGGGTAAAAATCAAGAGATGTGGTGGTTTGTGAATTGAGGCATTGTTTTGTG
Source organism: Juncus inflexus (assembly GCA_024447665.1). NCBI lineage: Eukaryota > Viridiplantae > Streptophyta > Magnoliopsida > Poales > Juncaceae > Juncus > Juncus inflexus. The sequence goes on from JAJHPC010000018.1 coordinate 7,110,323, forward strand.
TAGTGAATTTGTGTGTAACTTTATCCTTGACTATAATAATGAATTTGGAATTAATCTCTTAAGTGCAGTAAGATGAGCTCTAACCGATAAACAACTCAAACTAAAAGATAGGGTTTTAGTTTAGATGAGCTTGTAAATAAAAACACTAACCTATTTGAATATCATAACCAATTCAATAGAAATCATTGGTTATTTAAACAAATCAAAACCTCCTAAACAATGAGCTTGTTCAGAACTGTTTAGATCGTTGTGAGTTATTTGCACTTGGCTATTATTCAAATTCTAATGGAGGCTATTGAGCAAAGCAACCATAGGAATTTTGTGGCCCTTGTTAATTACTATGGAACATAGAATTGACCGAAATAAACTTAAAATAATTCATTGAGCATGAAAGATAGTAAGTAAGTGAAAACAAAATAATAACCGTTCAAATAAAATTCATTATTAATGGTCTCAAAAGTTACAACACAAAAACATAAACACTAACTATGCCTCGAAGGGCTTACTCGAAATACATGGAAAATAAAGAAAATAAAATAATGATAGAACCCATTAATGAAGCGCGGATGGAAGAATGAAGCTTGCTTGACTTGCCCAACTCCAAGAGAGAGAATGATGAAGTTCGAAAAAGTTATTAGAATGGATGCCTTGCACCTGGTTATATAACCCTCTCAAAAGGTGATCATGAGGGATGAATGAAGATCCATGCAAAGAGTTTGAAGGAAGCATGGCAAAGGCATGAAGAGTGCATGCAAAGTGCATGAAAGATCTGTCCAGAAGATGGTCAATTTGGGTCATTTGGACTTCTGAATTGGGCTCTGGTGATATAGAATGAATTGTGGGCTTTGTTCTCTTCTTTCCAATGGTATATAGTATGCATATAGAGAAGGCCCAGGTTGTGAGTTATGGCCGAAATACTAAGCCTGTGTCGGCAGATCCGAGTCTTGATTATTATCTCCATCTTGTGCTCCAACATATTTTCTCCAAGCTATGCTCCATCAAAATTGCACCTGAATTCACATAAATATGTCATTAGCAGTATCAACATTCAAGTTGTGATTATTATCCTTATAAATAGAATATTAACACATATAATGGTGCAATATCATATATGTATAGGGTATAAAATGTGTATAATTAATGTCTTATCAAATCACCCCACACTTAAACATTTGATCGTCCTCGAGCAAACATTATAACTTGTATTGGTAAGATGGGTCCCATGTTTTTGACTCGCCCTTCACTTATATACCAGCCAATAATGATCTTTGGTCCCTTGTGTAAGATTCCATGCACCTTGGTGAAACTCGCACTCACTCTCTTTTTGTATAGTGGAATATGAATATGGAATATGTGGAGTGTCTCTCATAATAACTCTCAATTCAAATGAATCATGATTTCCTACCTTGGTCGTGAGGGGAATTCTCAAGTTATGTTTGGTCGAATATGATGGAATTTGGTGGATAATACATATATATATATACTACGTAATTGGTTTGCTTGTCTACTTCGCCACTTTCGGTCAAATTGTCACTTGGTTTTCTAAACTCATGCCTCTACTCTCCGAAAAGATATCGCCTGTACCTCTATCTTCTTGGAATAATGAACCTCCTAATTCGCATACCTCCTAGCACCTTCAGTCATCCGGCCCAAAATGTGTCAACCTAATTGCTGGCCTGAGATGTATGACTGGGATCCACTCTTTCTCACAAATCGGGTAAATTAAGGTTTAGGCCATGTACAAGGGGAACAAGTTTGAGTCATGCAATCTTTTATTTATTTATTTATTTATATATATATATATATATATATATATATATATATATATATATATATATATATATATATATATATATATTTTTTGCTTTGTTTGTTTTTTTTTTTTTTTTTTTTTTTTTTTTTAAGATTGTGACTCAAATCTATTAGGATTATAGGGGCCTAACTTGCCTTTGTGTTAAAAATAGAGTTTACCCAAGAATCTACTTTCATAAATTTGTCTCTAAGATGCATCTCCTCACGAATACACTCGATTTACAAAGCTCATCTACTACACATAAGCCCTCAACTTCTGACACTAACCTCTACTTCCCGTCCCCTATCTTCTTATATAATGCCTAACCCTCCTTCTCCAAAACCAAGCAACAAAATGACTTTAGAAGCTAATAGACTTGGATATTATTTATATATATACGAGATGATATAGTGGGTTATTATGGATATTATACTATACACAACTTGAGTTCCGGGTCACGGTCCAATGGTAAGTCCTCGCATAATTTCTCGCGCAAATCCCTAAATTATTGGCACTCAAACGACAAATCGAGTTCACCAGTGACAAAAGATCCCTAAACCAACGACCTCAATTCTTCTTGAACTGGTCTATATGATCCTTTTGAGTCTAAACAAGTTCCACCACATTATTCAATACAAGTTACAGTTCTCTCTCAATCTTTTTGATTTTTAATTGGGCATTTTTTTTTAATTTGAGAATTAAAAATGGGTTTTTATTATTTTTTTTAATTTTTTTTTATTTTTTTTTTACTACCTAACATGCAATAAAAACTCCACCCCACACTTAAACTTTTACTCGTCCCCGAGTAAAGCTAAGCACAAAGTAGTGATGCAATGCAAGAAAAAGAAAATAAACAAAGAAAAACACAACCTTTATTCGCAGGGTTGCCTCCCAGTAGCGCCTCTCTTTAACGTCGTTGGCCTGACATTTCCATCTCCTCAAGCAGTGGATGCTGGCTCTCCAAGTTCGTGAATGTCAATCCAGCTCGCATCGAAACTCTCATGAAACTGCTTCAGCCGGTGCCCGTTGACCTTGAAGACTTTCCCTGAATCCAGACCCTGAATTTCTGCTGCACCATAATTGAACAATTTGGTCACAAGAAAGGGCCCTATCCACCTACACCTACTTTGTAGCTTGCCCGGGTGTAATTTGAGTCTTGAGTTAAACAGCAACACCTTGTCACCCACGTTGAAATCCTTGTGGGCAAGCTTCCTGTCATGATACACCTTGGTCTTCTCCTTGAAGATTCGGGAGTTCTCATACGCGTCATTTCGGATCTCCTCTAACTCTTGGATTTGCAACTTCCGGTTGAGTGCATCGTTTGGGTAATCTAGATGGCACTTCTTGATGGCCCAATAGGCTTTGTGCTCGAGTTCAACCGGAAGATGACAAGTCTTTCCATAGACTAGCCGATAAGGGGACATGCCTACAGGGGACTTGAACGCAGTTCTGTAAGCCCAGAGTGCGTCATTTAGCCGAATACTCCAGTCTTTCCTGGTGGGGTTCACCACTTTCTCCAAAACGCCTTTGATCTCCCTATTCGAAAGCTCTGCTTGGCCATTGGTTTGAGGGTGGTAAGCTGTCGAGGTTTTATGTGTGACATGGTATTGCTTCATTAATGCCTCGAAACTCCGGTTGCAGAAATGGGTTCCTCTATCACTGATGATGACTCTCGGGACCCCAAACCTACTAAAGATCTGGTCCTTGACAAAATCCACGACTGTTTTTGCATCTTGCCCGTTTTGTGGCCTTGGCCTCAACCCACTTGGAGACATAATCGATCGCCGAAGGATATACTCAAAACCGTATGAGGGGGGAAAAGGTCCCATAAAGTCGATACCCCACACTTCAAAAACCTCACATGCAAGAATATACTTCATCGGCATCTCGTCTCTCTTGGTTAGTCCTCCCGTTCTCTGGCATCGCTCACATGACTTCACGAAGAAGTAAGCATCCTTATGTAGAGTGGGCCAGAAGAAACCACACTCAAGGACCTTATGAGCTGTCCGCTTGGCGCCAAAGTGTCCTCCACACTCCAGAGAGTGACAAAACTCAAGAACGGATCTGACCTCATTATCTGGTATACATCTCCGAATAATTTGATCCGCGCAAATCCGAAAGAGGTAAGGCTCGTCCCAAATATAAAATTGGGAATCATACCGGATTCGATCAGCCTGTGCACGTGTAAGATCCTCTGGTAGGTCTTTAGCCACCAAATAATTCACTATATCAACATACCATGGTGTATAGCTTTGCACGGCATAGAGATATTCCTCAGGGAAAAACTCCGATATTGGGGTACCCTCCTCAATACTCATAGGAAGGCGGCTAAGGTGATCTGCAACTAGATTCTCTGATCCTCATTTATCCCTAATCTCCAAGTCGAACTCCTGGAGCAACAATATCCAACGAAGAAGTCTCGGCTTGGATTCCTTCTTCTTGAAAAGATGCCTCAACGCGGCATGGTCAGAGTATATAATCACCTTACCCCTAGGAGATAGGACCTAAATTTCTCTAGTGCAAAAACAATGGCTGGCAGCTCTTTTTCTGTAGTTGTATAGTTGCACTGAGCATCGTCTAAGGTCCTGGAGGCATAAAAGATAACATGGGGTTCTCACCCATCCCGCTGCCCAAGAACAGCTCCAACTGCCCTATCACTCGCATCGCACATGATCTCGAAAGGCAGATTCCAATCGGGAGCTTTAATGATGGGGGCAGAACATAATTTCTCCTTGAGAAGGTCGAATGCCGCTTTGCACTTCTCATTAAACTTAAAAGAAGCCTCTTTTTGGAGAAGAAGACAAAGAGGTTGAGCGATTTTTGAGAAATCTTTGATGAAACGCCTATAAAATCCGGCATGACCAAGAAATGATCGAATGTCCTTCACACTGGTTGGGTACGGGAGGGATCTAATGACATCGATCTTGGCTTTATCCACTTCAAGACCCCGAGAGGAAACCACATGGCCTAAGACTATGCCCTGATCTACCATGAAATGACATTTCTCATAATTCAGCACCAGATCAGTCTCTACGCACCGTTGAAGAATCATCTTTAGGTTTCCCAGGCAGTCATCGAATGAATCACCATAGACGGTGAAATCATCCATGAAAACCTCAATAATTCGGGTGACATAATCAGAGAAGATGGACATCATACATCTTTGAAATGTACCGGGCACGTTACACAATCCAAAGGGCATGCGTCTGTAGGCAAAGGTGCCAAAAGGGCACGTGAAGGTGGTCTTTTCTTGATCCTCGGGGGCGATGGCTATTTGAAAGTAACCAGAGAAGCCATCTAAGAAGCAGTAGTGGTGGCGCCCAGCAAGACGCTCAAGCATCTGGTCAATGAAGGGAAGGGGGAAATGGTCTTTCCGGGTGGCAGTGTTTAATTTGCGATAATCAATGCATACTCGCCATCCATTTTGTGCTCTTGTAGGAACTTTTTCACCATCCTGATTCTCAATTATTGTAATACCAGTTTTCTTGGGTACCACATGGATTGGTGATACCCACTTTGAATCAGAGATAGGGAATATGATTCCTGCATCAAGGAGTTTGATGATTTCTTTCTTGACCACTTCCATCATTGGAGGATTCAGCCTACGCTGAGGCTCACGGGATGGTTTAGATCCATCCTCCAACAATATCCGATGCATACATGTAGATGGGCTGATTCCCTTAATATCAGCCAGAGTCCATCCAATAGCAGTCTTGTGGTCTCTCAAAACATTAACTAATTTCTCTTCCTGAGTAGCAGTGAGGCTACTAGAGATGATCACTGGAAGAGTGTCTCCTTTACCCAAGTATGCGTACTTGAGATGAGCTGGTAGAGGTTTTAGGTCAAGAGAGGGGGGATTCACAATGGAAGGTTTGGTGGGCTCAAGATAGGGTTTCAAGTCTATCAAGGGAGGAGAAGGAGAAGAGCAAGAAGCCTCTCCAATGGCCAATGCAGATAGACTTTGAAGAAGGTGCTGCTCATCTGGAGAGAGATCAAGAATGGTCTCGAGCAGATCTATGAACTCAAAAGAGGAGAAGCTGTCGACACACTCATCAACTGGGTCGATGGTGCAAATAGCGGAGACATGCTCGTCAGAAGGATGCTTGATAGCATCAAAGATGTTGAAAGAGATGTTCTCTCCGTCAAATTCCATAGAAAGAGTGCCATTGTGCATATCAATCTTGGTTCGGGCAGTTTTAAGGAAGGGTCTTCCTAGAAGAATGGGAGTCGAATTCGGTGAGCTATCAGACTCATCCATACGCAGAATATAGAAATCCGCGAGGAAGATAAGGCCATTGACCTTAACCAGGACATCCTCTATAACTCCCTCTGGCACAGTAGTAGAACGATCGGCTAGTTGAAGGATCACCCCGGTCTTTGTCAAAGGTCCTAAACCGAGGGAAGAATAGATAGAAAAGGGCATGACATTGATAGATGCCCCAAGATCAAGCATGCACCGAGCAAATTCATGGTGCCCAATACTGCAAGTAATGGCAAACATGCCAGGGTCTTTTTGCTTCTCTGGAAGCTTCTTGCGAATAACCGCAGAGACATTCTCACTCATTGCTACTCTCTCATGACCATTTTAGCTTTCTCTTATTCGTACACATGTCCTTGAGAAATTTCACATAGCGAGGGAATCTACGAATGTAATCGAGTAGTGGAATGTTTACTTCAACTTTCTTGAAAACCTCTAGGATATCTCTCTCTGCCTCATCCTTTTTGGTGTTAACCGCTAGACGGCTAGGAAAGGGGCTCTAGGTTTATAAGGTGGTATTTCCTTGGGCTTTTCTTTCATCTTCTCGGATTCCGGCTTAATTACTTCAATCTCTCCTTCACCTTTCATGTTTCCCTTACTCCCTTCTATTTCTTTCCCACTTCTTAAGGTGATAGCACATGCATTCTCACGGGAGTTGAGAGTTTGAGAAGGAAGTTGTGAGGACCCCTGAGTTTTTAACTGGTTTAATTCAGAGGATATTTGAGCAATTTGGGTGCCCGGATGTGTTAGGGCACTTTTTGTATCCTTCTGGAAAGAAGTAGTTGATGTGGCCAAGGAGGTCACAATGTCAGAAAGACTTTTCAAAGCAGGGTCAATTGGAGGTGAAGAAGAAGAAGAAGAATTTTGATGATGGATTTGAGGAGGTTGTTGTTGGTTTCCTGGGTCACGCCATCTGAAGTTTGGGTGATCACGCCATCCAGGGTTGTACGTTTTGGAATAGGGATCATAATTACGATTTTGACCCCCATTTGAATTTTCGTGTTTGTTTAGCTTGAAGATGCCGCAAGCTGTGGACGTGACTTTCTCCTCATCATGGAGTGTTGGGCATGCATCAGTGGTATGTCCTGTCTGAGTACAGGCACCGCATGCTTTCACTTCCATTTTGGTTCCCATGAATGACGCCATCATATTAGCCAAGCTATCTAATTTGGCGTCCATACCATTCACTCGCTTCTCCAAATCACAGTCTCTAATCTCACTAACTCCCCTAAGTCGAGATCTGGTTCTACTAGATTGGGCATTTTTTGCCATGGTTTCTATCAAGGTTCGTGCTTGCCTAAAGGTTTTATCTATGAAAGCACCCCCACTAGCAGAATCTACATTATCCCTAGTCTCTTGAAGCATCCCATCATACAAGTGTTGAATCAAGAGATTCTCTGGGACTTGATGGTTGGGACATTTTGCACACAACTTCTGGAAGTGATCATAGTACTCTTAGAGGGTTTCCCTACTTCTTGTTGAATACTACAAATCTGCTTCCTAATAGAAGCGGTAAGAGAGACAGAAAAATATTTGTCTAGAAACAACTTTTGAAGTTCTACCCAAGTTGTTGGAAAAGGTGCTAGATGGTAGTACCAGTCCTTTGCTGGTCCTCGAAAACTGTATGAAAACAGTCGCAGCTTGTAAGGACCTTCATCTTCAATCTCCGCCGGCATCATTGTTGCGGTGATATGGTTGAACTCCCGCATGTGAGAGTGCGGATCCTCTCCAGCGCTCCCATTGAAAGTCGGTAATAATTGAAGAAGACCCGTATGGATCTTAAAATTCGGGACCGGTGGTAATACAATACCATACTGGTTGGTAGCAAAATCAAAGGTAGACAAGTCCCTAAGTGTCCTATCCTCAAAATTAGTCATAACTGTAGTATTACCTCTTGTAGCGTGAGGAGGAGCTGGTGGAGTGGGAGGTTCTCTTTCGCTGTCCAAGTTCTCCACCTTTTCAGTTTCTTCGGCTGCTTTCGGTGTTTCCGGAATTGCTCTTCTTCGCTCCAGGTGTGTTCTCTCAATCTCCGGATCTAATGGTGCAAGTGGAAGATTAGAACTACGAGTAGCTTTCATGAACAGGAATCAAGTGTAAGAGAGAGAATTAGTGAATGCAAGTAATGCAGACTCAAAGTGAAAATAAATAGTATGACTGACTCTGACAAAAAGTGAAAAAGATAACAAAGGTAACGAAAGTGTGACTCTGACAAAAGGTTAAAAAGATATGACTGACAAAAAGTAAAACGAATTTGGTTTACTCTGACACAAAAGCAGACTACCGTACTACATAAGAGAAGTGTGAATATTGACCTAGACTAGTCGTGAATGTAAATAAAGACTCCCCGGCAACGGCGCCATTTTGATAAGAGGTATTTTTGCAGTCGTTATACACTTACCAAAAGAAATTTATAACCCTAAACTTAACTACAATACAGTAGACAATGGAAGTCGGGGTCGAACCACAGAGAACTATTTAGACTAAACTAGGTGAAAAGATTACTTCTCTAATGAAAATGGACACAACAAAAATAGAAAACTAAAATAAAGAGAAACCAAGACCGTAAATAAAACCAAACACAAGACCTATAACAAGACACACAATTGGGGGGGGGCAGTTGATTGGTTGATTGCATCAAAATGAAAGTAACAAGTTAAGAGGAAACTTAGGGTAAAAATCAAGAGATGTGGTGGTTTTGTGAGTTGAGGCATAGTTTTGTGTAGTGAATTTGTGTGTAACTTTATCCTTGACTATAATAATGAATTTGGAATTAATCTCTTAAGTGCAGTAAGATGAGCTCTAACCGATAAATAACTCAAACTAAAAGATAGGGTTTTAATTTAGATGAGCTCGTAAATAAAAACACTAACCTATTTGAATATCATAACCAATTCAATAGAAATCATTGGTTATTTAAACAAATCAAAACCTCCTAAACAATGAGCTTGTTCAGAACTATTTAGATCAATGTGAGTTATTTGCACTTGGCTATTATTCAAATTCTAATGGAGGCTATTGAGCAAAGCAACCATAGGAATTTTGTGGCCCTTGTTAATTACTATTGAACATAGAATTGACCGAAATAAACTTAAAATAATTCATTGAGCATGAAAGATAGTAAGTAAGTGAAAATAAAATAATAACCGTTCAAATAAAATTCATTATTAATGGTCTCAAAAGTTACAACACAAAAACATAAACACTAACTATGCCTCGAAGGGCTTACTCGAAATACATGGAAAATAAAGAAAATAAAATAATGATAGAACCCATTAATGAAGCGCGGATGGAAGAATGAAGCTTGCTTGACTTGCCCAACTCCAAGAGAGAGAATGATGAAGTTCGAAAAAGTTATTAGAATGGATGCCTTGCACCTGGTTATATAACCCTCTCAAAAGGTGATCATGAGGGATGAATGAAGATCCATGCAAAGAGTTTGAAGGAAGCATGGCAAAGGCATGAAGAGTGCATGCAAAGTGCATGAAAGATCTGTCCAGAAGATGGTCAATTTGGGTCATTTGGACTTCTGAATTGGGCTCTGGTGATATAGAATGAATTGTGGGCTTTGTTCTCTTCTTTCCAACGGTATATAGTATGCATATAGAGAAGGCCCAGGTTGTGAGTTATGGCCAAAATACTAAGCCTGTGTCGGCAGATCCGAGTCTTGATTATTATCTCCATCTTATGCTCCAACATATTTTCTCCAAGCTATGCTCCATCAAAATTGCACCTGAATTCACATAAATATGTCATTAGCAGTATCAACATTCAAGTTGTGATTATTATCCTTATAAATAGAATATTAACACATATAATGGTGCAATATCATATATGTATAGGGTATAAAATGTGTATAATTAATGACTTATCACTAGGCATACTGGACAAAGTGGAGGAAAAAAGGCAACTAAGACAAGCAGAGAAAAAATTGCACAGAACGCTTAGAGCACATATCTACGAACTCGCCAACAACAAGGAATCCAAATGGAAGAAGAGAGTAAGATGCAGATGGCTACAAGAAGGTAAGCTGAACACTAAATACTTCCACACGATAGCATCGGCAAATAGGCAAAGCAACATGATACAAAGCATAGAGAGCAATGGGAACACAATAAACAATCAACAACTAATAGCAAACGAATTCAATGTCTTCTTTAGAGAAACTCTAGTGGGAGGGGTGGGGGATAAACTTGACAAGACAAGCAAATTCGAGTTTCATAAACAGCATGCCTAAAGTGCCGGAAGTTGCCGGAATAAGGAGCAACATCACCGAGCAGGAAATCAAAGAGGCAATTTTTGAGCTTGCTAAGGAAAGGCTTCAGGACCTGATGGATTTCCATCAGAGTTCTACCAAGAGCATTGAGAAATGATCAAAGCGGAGCTAATTTGTGTGTGCAACAGTTTCCAAAACAACGAACTCAACCTGTGGAGAATAAATAAGGCACAAATATCACACGTCCCTAAGATTAAGGAAGCAAGAAAAATTACATATTACAAACCAATCAGCGTCATAATGGTCCAATTAAAATAATCTCCAAAATATTGGCAAAAAGGCTGCAATTGAGAATGCACAACTTGTCTTTGAAGAGCAAACAACATTTATTAAAAATAGGCAGATCATTGAGTCGTTCCTAGTAACGAGAGAATGCATAAACTTTCTCCACAAAATCAAAACACCAGCAAAATTGTACAAGATTTATTTCACCAAAGCTTTCGACACAGTTAGCTGGGAATTCCTTGAGAGACTCATGGAAAGCAGGGGGTTCCCACAGAATTGGATCCTGGATCAAGAAACTCCTTCGTTCCTCTAGCTCCGCACTCAAAATAAATGGGCAGTTACAACCTTTCTTCGCCCACAAGAGAGGTCTCAGGCAGGGAGTGTAGGATTAGTGCCCTAGGCCAAATGTATTTGTGCTAGAAAATGGATTATGTATTAAGATATTATTATTTATTCAATAAAGGTTGTTTCTTATATATCCGTGTATGGGTTGTGAATGTAAATCTTATATCAACCAAGAATGACACTTCGGGTTCACGTCATCAGAATACGTGATTCTTATAGTACAACTGTGAACAAACAAATGACATTCTAAATTGTCCCTAGTGATATGTAGGATGTTTATAGAGAGAGACATACTTCAGGTAAGAAGCTATATATCCACACTAGTATATACGCATGTTGGATGATCATGTTCTACTGATCATGGATATATATATGTCAAGTCTAGAATATAGGTACGTGTTAGAGAACACGTACTGGACTGACCACACTATGAGAATATGCATGGATTCCTGTATGTGGAACTGTATACTTTAATATGATCCTACGTCATCCGTAATAGAATGATCATTAGGGTCATCATTAGGTATGCACTGAACCATGACGAGGAATGTGAGTGACCAAGATGGGATTTGTTCCTCTCGTCATGAGGGAGATATCTCTGGGCCCCCTTGATGAACTAGGACTAAAGGAAAGGCATGGCCGTGCTCAAAATAGATTAACATGTGTTGTTAATATCATTTTGTATTTTCTTAGTCTAATTCTCGATCAGGAAAGAGACTTTGATCAAACTCAAGGATGACATACTTCCATGCCTTGTGATCATGACATATATCGTAGAACAAAAGGAATAAGCAAACGTCTATTCAGATAGGTTTATGATCGCTGATCATTTCATTTAACATGGGTAGTCATGGCATCAGTCTAGAGGTTACTCATGACTTATGATCTTTAGAAGATCGTTGCCAGCGTTAAATGGAACCTACACGGTCACACAATGAACTCCATTCGTACATGATGAATATGCCTCAAAACAGTTATATGTATGATGTATAAATTAGTGAACGAAATAATCAATTATTGGATAATTGATTGAACAAAACAGTACCATCCCGTTGGCAACGGAATAGTTCCGTTCCCAACGGAATAGTTCCGTTCCCAACGGAATAGATATGAAAACTGTAATAACATTAGCTGCCAAGTATTCCGTTATGGAAATACCTATTCGTGCAGATTAGGATTTTTAGTTATGGTAACTGAGCAATCCTTCGCCTCTCTCTCTAGTATAAATAGAAGGGCAAAGTCTCTTTATTCGACACACAATTCAGAAGCCTTAGAGGCCGTCTAATACACAGAAACAGAGAGAGAGTTTTGAGTAATTTTTGGAAAATATTTCCGGACTCGTCTAGCCGAGTCCGATTATTCCATGCGTGAAGATCGACGTGGATACGAGTAGAGGTCTTCTGCTTTGAAGACTAGCGAGCGATCGGTTTCTTTACCCTAGGAGAAGCAAGGAGTTCGTTCGAGTCGAGCTTCAGGAAGGAGAAGGTTGCATGTCAGAAAAGATCAAACCTACATCCGTTCTTCATCTCGCGGATCAGGAAGATCCGAGGTATAAATTTTGATAGTTAATCTTGTACTTTTATTCCCTTAACGTAGATCCTAGGGCGGGTTGAATCCATAGGTTCCGCTGCGCATGTAACGTACATGGCTATGGATTTCCCAACAGTGGAATCAGAGCGTTCGTTAAGGAAAATGTCGTCGATTATATATTTAAAATTTAGTAAATTCTAGTATAATAAATTTTAGGGTTTTGAAAATATTATTTTAAAACATCACAGAAATAGTTTCTAGAAATATAATATTGGATATTATGATTTTCTAGAGTTTCGAAAAATAGTTTTTCGGAATCTGTTTTGGAAACCGAACTAAAATTAAAGGAAACTGAAAAGTCAGCGTTATTCCGTTCCGAACGGAATAGTTCCGTTCCGAACGAAATAGTTCCATTCAGAGCGGAATATGCTAAAATTTTTGCCAGAATTATTCAGCGTTATTCCGTTGAGAACGGAATAGTTTCGTTCCCAACGGAATAATGCTGATTTTGTAAGAAACCCTAATTTTTGTTATACATGAAATTTAAATTTACAAATATAGTATGAGATTTAGATTTGTGATTGTTCTGTGATGTAATCTTGTGTGTGAATGCTTGTAATTTTATTTAATATATATGTCAACCAGTGAGTTGTCCAAAGTTGTAATTATGGCAACCTATGAGTTGTTCAAAATTGTAAATTACTTTTTTTAGCAATAGGAATGATTGTTAGGGAAGATATTATATCAAGACTACAAGGCAAGGATCTTGGCGCAATCTTTGAAAGATGGCATTGGATCTTCGCACACACACAACGAAGGGTTCGTTGAAGATTACTTCTGCAATCTAAAGATTGATCTAGGATTAGGAACCTCATGATCGCTCATGAGTAATAGGCTCATACCATATTTAACTTAGTTTATGTGATGTTTATATTTATAAATCTAAAACAAAATCTTTCAGAATGTTAAGTAAGGAAGTCCCCCCATGTCACTGAAGGCCTTAGTACTTAGACAGTCTTCCATGTGGGTCATGACAAAGCTGAGCATATGGGGGATTGTCTTTGTAAAGGAGGGTATGCAGGAAATGGTGTCCAGCATGGGTCATGCCAAAGCTGAGTGTGCTAGACTCTATTTCGCTAATAATCATACATGGTTAAACTTAACTGAGCAAGCAAGTTGGACTTGGTCTCAGGGCACAAGATGGAATAGTACACCGAGCATATGATGCTCATTCCATAAAAGGAAAGAGTTGTATATGATACAATTGGAAATGTTCCTACCTAAATAGTTGTGTATTGAGGGTTGCGCCAAAGCGCACTTAATACTCAATGAAATACGGATCTTGTCTCACTACTGAAGGTGGTTGATTTGAAGAAAAATAGCGGGAGTACAATATAAGAAACACCAAAACAAAACAACCCCAATGAATAAATAATAATGGCACTTTAGATTTTAACTTGTAGAATAATGACAAATAATAACAATTCAACTGGGTTGAATTTGCGATCTATCCTTGAGAATGATAAGCTCAATGGGTCTAACTTCCTTGACTGGTTTAGAAACCTGAGAATTGTTGTCAAGGCTGACAATAAACTGTATGTCATAGAAGAGGCTTACGCAGAGGAACCAGAACAGGGGGCCACAAGGGCTGCCCGAGATGCGTATGCAAAATACATCAAAGACGACACGGTGATAGCTTGTCTCATGCTAGCGACCATGACCTCCGAGCTTCAGAAGCAACTGGAGGCCATGGGTGCTTACGATATAATCGTAACTCTCAAGGAAATATTCCAAGAGCAGGCTAGAGTTGAGCGCTACAAAGCGACGGTCTCTCTGACTGACATGAAAATGGTTGAAGGTTCATTTGTGAGTGCTCATGTACACAAGATGAAGAGCAATCTTGATCAATTGGACAAGCTTGGTTCAGCTATGCCCAGAGAATTGGTTGGTAAGATAATTCTCGGGTCGTTGCCTCCAAGTTTTAAGCAATTCATCATGAACTATAATATGCATCAGATGGAAAAATCCATCACCGAGTTGCATGGGATGCTTAAGAACGCACATAAGGACATGAAGACAAATATTGTCAAAGACGTCTTAATGGTTCACAAGAAGAAGGGTAAGAAGACCGGGAACAAGAGCTAGGATAAAGGCAAGGTGTTGCCCAAACCTAAGATCAAGAAAGACAAGGAGGGAGTTTGCTTCCATTGCAACAAGGTTGGTCATTGGAAGAGAAATTGCAAACTCTATCAGGATGAAATCAAGAAGGGTAGTATGACTACCGCTTCAGGTATTTTTGTTATTGAAACTAATTCACTTACTCCTAAATCTTGGGTATGGGATACTGGATGTGGTACTCACATTTGTAATGATGTGCAGGGACTACAAAGGAGTAGAAGATTAGCTAAGGGAGAAGTCGACTTGCGTGTGGGAAATGGAGCAAGAGTTGCTGCATTACCCGTAGGAACTTATTTATTGACTTTACCTAGTGGACTTGTATTAGTACTTAATAATTATTATTTTGTACCTGCTATGAGTAGAAATATTATTTCTATTTCTAGTCGAGCTTTGGATGGTTATAAATTTGTTATTGAGAATAATAATTGTTCTATCTTAAAGGATAATCCTTTCTATGGAAATGTTCTATTAGAAAGAGGTCTTTACGTGCTAGATCTTAAGAAAGAAAATTACAAGTCCATATATAACATTAACACTAAACGATTCATACCGAATGACTCAAATACGACATACCTCTGGCACTATCGCTTAGGCCATATAAATGAGAAACGCATTTCTAAACTCCACTCTCATGGACTTTTAGACTCATTTGATTTGGAATCATTTGAGACGTGCGAATCTTCATTACTTGGCAAGATGACTAAGAAACCCTTCACAAAAGTTGGTGAAAGGGTCAACGACTTATTAGAACTCATACATACTGATGTATGTGGACCAATGAGTACGCCGGCCAGAGGTGGGTATCGGTATTTCATAACTTTCACGGATGACTTCAGTAGATATGGTTATGTCTACCTAATGAAGCACAAGTCTGAATCCTTTGAAGTTTTCAAAGAATTTAAGAATGAAGTACAAAATCAACTTGGCAAGAAGATTAAAGCACTTTGATCTGATTGAGGAGGCGAATATCTGAGTCAGGAATTTGAGGATCATCTCAGAGAAGGTGGAATAGTTTCACAACTGACTCCTCCAGGAACTCCTCAGTGGAATGGAGTGTCCGAAAGGAGGAATTAAACTTTATTGGATATGGTTCGATCGATGATGAGTCAAACGAGTCTTTCAATATCTTTCTGGGGTTACGCTCTTGAGGCTGCCGCATTCATACTGAACAAGATTCCATCCAAAGCAGTTCAAAAAACGCCATATGAGATGCGGACGGGGGAAAGCCCCAAGTTGTCTTTTCTTAAAATTTGGGGATGTGAGACTTATGTCAAACATCAGTTTCCCGATAAACTCGGACCCAAATCTGAGAAGTGCATGTTTGTGGGATATCCTAAGGAAACTAAAGGATATTACTTTTATCACTCATCGGAGAACAAAGTGTTTGTTGCTCAGAATGGAGCCTTATTGGAAAGAGAGTTTGTCTCTATGAGAAGCAGTGGGAGCAAAGTACAACTCGAAGAAATTCGAGACCCACCTATAGTTGAAGAACCTATGACGGAGGAACAAACAAGCTCTCAAGGAACAAACAAGCTCTCGGGTTGCATCATATGCATGTCCTCGGTCAGATTTCCGTTTAGGAAAGCTGTTTTGACATTCATTTGCCATATTTGATAGTCATAATATGCTGCTATGGCTAATAGAATTCTGATGGATTTGAGCATAGCTACAGGTGAGAAAGTTTCGTCATAGTCAATACCATGAACTTGTTTGAAACCTTTCGCCACAAGCCTTGCTTTGTAGGTTTGTACCTTTCCATCCACGTTAGTCTTTTTCTTAAATACCCACTTACATCCGATGGTCTTCAAGCCTTCGGATGGATCAATCAAGTTCCAAACTTGATTGTCTTGCTTGGATTGCATCTCGACTCTCATGGCCTCTAACCATTTCTGAGAGTCGGGACTCTTCACAGCATCTTGATAGGACGTGGGTTCATCATCTATGAATGTCACATCAACATCATTAGACACGAGAAATCCATATCTCTCGGGCTCATGACGAATCCTACTAGATCTACGTTGAGTATGTTGTGTTTCATGCTCACTAACTCCTTGAGAGCTTGTTTGTTCCTCCATCATAGGTTCTGTAACTATAGGTGGGTCTCGAATTTCTTCGAGTTGTACTTTGCTCCCACTGCTTCTCATAGAGACAAACTCTCTTTCCAAGAAAGCTCCATTGCGAGCAACAAACACTTTGTTCTCCGATGGGTGATAAAAGTAATATCGGCACTTGTCAGATTTGGGTCCGAGTTTATCGGGAAACTGACGTTTGACATAAGTCTCACATCACCAAATTTTAAGAAAAGACAACTTGGGGCTTTTCCCCGTCCACATCTCATATGACGTCTTTTGAACCGCTTTGGATGGAATCCTATTAAGTATGAATGCGGCAGTCTCAAGAGCATAACCCCAGAAAGACATTGAAAGGCTCGTTTGACTCATCATCGATCGAACCATATCCAATAATGTTCGATTCCTCCTTTCGGACACTCCATTCCACTGAGGAGTTCTTGGAGGAGTCAGTTGTGAAACTATTCCACATTCTCTGAGATGATCCTCAAATTCCTGACTTAGATATTCGCCTCCTCGATCAGATCGAAATGCCTTAATCTTCTTGCCAAGTTGATTTTGTACTTCATTCTTAAATTCTGTGAACACTTCAAAGGATTCAGACTTGTGCTTCATTAGGTAGACATATCCATATCTACTGAATTCGTCCGTGAAAGTTATGAAGTACCGATACCCACCTCTAGCAGGGGTACTCATTGGTCCACATACATCAGTATGTATGAGTTCTAATAAGTCATTGACCCTTTCACCAACTTTTGTGAAGGGTTTCTTAGTCATCTTGCCAAGTAAATAAGACCCGCACGTCTCAAATGATTCCAAATGAAATGAGTCTAAAAGTCCATGAGAGTGGAGTTTAGAAATGCGTTTCTCATTTATATGGCCTAAGCGACAGTGCCAGAGTTATGTTGTATTTGAGTCATTTGGTTTAAATCGTTTAGTGTTAATGTTATATATGAACTTATAATTCTCTTTCTTAAGATCTAGCACGTAAAGACCTCTTTTTAATAGAACATTTCCATAGAAAAGATTATCCTTTAAGATAGAACAATTATTATTCTCAATAACAAATTTATAACCATCCAAAGCTAGACTCGAAATAGAAATAATATTTCTGCTCATAGAAGGTACAAAATAACAATTATTAAGTACTAATAGAAGTCCACTAGGTAAAGTCAATAAATAAGTTCCTACGGCTAATGCAGCAACTCTTGCTCCATTTCCCACACGCAGGTCGACTTCGCCCTTAGCTAATCTTCTACTCCTTTGTAGTCCCTGCACATACTTACAAATGTGAGTACCACATCCGGTATCCCATACCCAAGATTTAGGAGTAAGTGAATTAGTTTCAATAACAAAAATACCTTGAAGCGGTAGTCACACTACCCTTCTTGATTTCGTCCTGATAGAGTTTGCAGTTTCTCTTTCAATGGCCAACATTGTTACAATGGAAGCAAACTCTCTCCTTGTCTTTCTTGATCTTAGGTTTAGGCAACATCTTGTCACCCAGAGGAACCAGAACAGGGAGCCACAAGGGCTGCCCGAGATGCGTATGCTAAATACGTCAAGGACGACACAGAGATAGCTTGTCTCATGCTAGCGACCATGACCTCCGAGCTTCAGAAGCAACTGGAGGACATGGGTGCTTAAGATATGATCGTGACTCTCAAGGAAATGTTCCAAGAGTAGGTTAGGGTTGAGCGCTACAAAGCGACCGTCTCTCTGACTGACACAAAGATGGCTGAAGGTTCATCTGTGAGTGCTCATGTACTCAAGATGAAGAGCTATCTTGATCAATTGGAGAGGCTTGGTTCAGCTATGTCCAGAGAATTGGCTGTTGACATAATTCTCGGGTCGTTACCTCCTAGTTTTAAGCAATTCATCATGAACTATAATATGCATCAGATGGAGAAATCCATCACCAAGTTGCATGGGATGCTTAAGAATGCACACGAGGATATGAAGACAAATGTTGTCAAAGATGTCCTAATGGTTCACAAGAAGAAGGGTAAGAAGACCGGGAACAATAGCAAGGGTAATATGGTATGAGCCTAATCCTCACGAGCGATCATGAGGTTCCTAATTCTAGATCTATCTCTAGATTGCGGGAGTAATCTTCAACGAACCCTTCGTTGTGTGTGCGAAGATCCAATGCCATCTTCCGAAGATTGCCCCAAGATCTCTTGCATTGAAGTCTTGAAATAATATCTATCCTAACACTATTCTATTGCTGGAAAACGTAATTTACAAATTTGGACAACTCACTGGTTGCCATAATTACAACTTTGGACAACTCACTGATTGCCATAGAAATTAAATAAAATTACAAGCAATCACACACATGATTACATCAAAGAACAATCACAGATCTAAAGCTCATACCATAGTTGTATATTTAAATTCCATGTATAACAAAATTAGGGTTTCTCGCAAAATCAACATTATTCCGTTGGGAACGGAACTGTTCCGTTCTAAACGGAACTACCCCGTTCTCAACGGAGACGTGCTGGAAATTCGTATTTTGTTTTGTTTTAGTTCCGTTTCCAAAACGGGTTTCAAAAAACTAATTCTTGAAACTCTAGGAAATCATACTCTCCAATATTATATTCCCAGAAACTATTTCCGTGATGTTTTGAAATAATATTTTTGAAAACCCTAAAATTTATTATACTAGAATTTACTAAATTTTTAATATGTAATCGACGATTATTTCCTTAACGAACGCTCGGATGCCACTGTTGGGAAATCCATAGCCATGTACGTTACATGCGCAGCGGAACCTATAGATTTAACCCACCCTAAGATCTACATTAAGGGAATAAAAGTACGAGATTAACTATAAAAATTTATACCTCGGATCTTCCTGATCCGCGAGACGAAGAACGGATGTAGGTCTGAACTTTTCTGACTTGCAACCTTCTCCTTCCTGAAGCTCGACTCGCGACCTCCTTGCTTCTCCTAGGGATGAAGATGGATCGCTCGCAAGTTCTCAAGATTGAGAACCTCTACTCGTATCCACGCGAAATTCAGACGTACGGAATAACCGAACTAGGCTAGACAAGTCCGGAAATACTTTCCGAATATCTCTCAAAACTTTCTCTCTCTTTTCTATGTAATAGACGGCCTCTAAGGCTACTGAGTTGTATGTAGAATAGAGAGACTCTGCCGTTCTATTTATACTAGAGAGAGAGACGAACGATTGCTCAGTTACCATATCTGTGTGTATGTGTTGTGAATGTAAATCTTATATCAACCAAGAATGACACTTCGAGTTCACGTCATCAGAATACGTGATTCTTATAGTAGAACTGTGAACCAACGAATGACATTTTAAATTGTCCCTAGTGATATGTAGGATGTTTATAGAGATAGACATACTTCAGGTAAGAAGCTACATATCCACACTAGTATATTCGCAGGCTGGATGATCATGTTCCGCTAATCATGGACATAGAGATATCAAGTCTGGAATATAGGTACGTGTTAGAGAACACGTACTGGACTGACCACACTATGAGAATATGGATGGTATATGTCATTAGTGATTCTCATATGAATAGTGTGCTTGTTCCTATGATCTGAGGTCACCATGAATTCCTGTATGTGGAACTGCATACTTTAATATGATCCTACGTCATCCGTAATAGGATGATCATTAGGGTCATCATTAGGTATGCACTGAATCATGACGAGGAATGTGAGTGACCAAGATGGAATTTGTTCCTCTCGTCATGAGGGAGATATATTTGGGCCCCCTGATGAACTAGGATTGAAGGAAATGCATGGCCGTGCTCAAAATGGATTAACATGTGTTATTAATATCATTTTGTATTTACTCAGTCTAATTCTCGATCAGGAAAGAGACTTTGATCAAACTCAAGGATGACATACTTCCATAACTTGTGATCAAGACATATATCATAGAACAAAAGGAAAAAGCAAACGTCTATTAAGATAGGTTTATAATCAATGATCATTTCATTTAACATGGGTAGTCATGACATCAGTCTAGAGGTTACTCATGACTTACGATCTTTAGAAGATCATTGCCAGCGTTAAATAGAACCTACACAGTCACACAATGAACTCCATTCGTACGGGATGAATATGCCTCAAAACAATTATACATATGATGTATAAATTGGTGAACGAAATAATCAATTATTGAATAATTGATTGAACAAAACAGTACCATTCCGTTGGCAACGGAATAGTTCCGTTCCCAACGGAATAGATATGGAAACTGTAATAACCTTAGTTGCCAAGTATTCCGTTATGGAAATACCTATTCCGTTGGTAACGGAATAGGCGCAGATTAGCATTTTTAGTTATGGTAACTGAGCAATTGTTCGCCTCTCTCTCTAGTATAAATAGAAGGGCAAAGTCTCTCTATTCGACACACAATTCAAAAGCCTTAGAGGCCGTCTAATACACAGAAATAGAGAGAGAGTTTTGAGTTATTTTCGGAAAGTATTTCCGGTCTCATCTAGCCGAGTCCGGTTATTCCGTGTGTCTGAAAATCGACGTGGATATAAGTAGAGGTCTTCTGCTTTGAAGACTAGCGAGCGATCGGTTTCTTTATCCTAGGAGAAGCAAGGAGTTCATTCGAGTCGAACTTTAGGAAGGAGAAGATTGCACGTCAGAAAAGTTCAGACCTACATCCGTTCTTCGTCTCGCGGATCAGGAAGATCCGAGGTATAAATTTTAATAGTTAATCTCGTACTTTTATTCCCTTAACGTAGATCATAGGGCGATTTGAATCCATAGGTTCCGCTGCTCATGTAACGTACATGGCTATGGATTCCCCAACAGTGAGACCCCCTTTTCCTCCTCTTGTTTAATCTAGAAGCAGAATCATTACAAAGGTTGATTAACTATGCACAAAGTCTTGGGCCGACACACCTCAAAATGGCATCTAAAGTAATCCAATATGCAGTTGATATGATCATCATAACGGAAGCAAATTGGGCCAACCTGTACCTCATAAAACAATCACTACAATGCTTCGCAAAGGTGTCAGGTCTGCAAATCAACGACAGCAAAAACTCGGTCACTACGATCCAGCTTCCACAGCAATGTGAGGCCTCAATTCAGTGCACTCTGCAATGTAGTAAGCATGACTTCCTCATCAAATATTTGGGATTGCCTCTATCAATTCACAAGACAATGAAGATTGCCTTCCTCCCGATGATATAAAAACTAAGGCAGAAAATCTCGGGTTGGTCGACTAAATATCTATCAATAGGTGGAAGATTGACTCTTTTAAATTCAGTACTTACAACACAACCGCTGTACTTTATGCAAGCATTTCTACTACCCCAAGGGGTAATAGAAGAAATAGACAAGTTAAGACATAATTTCCTATGGGGAGGAACTGTGGACAACCAAAGAGGAAAACACTTGCAAATTGGGAACTCCTGAGAGTCAACAAGGAAAATGGAGGATTAGGGATCAAAGATCTCCGAACTCAAAACGAGGCTTTGCTAATGAAATGGATTTGGAAAATAAAGGCAAACGAACAAGGCCTATGACAAAAAATAATCAAGGAATGTTATGCTAATGGTGTAAGCCCGTGGGCCTACCCACAAGAGCTTCTTCATCAATGAACTGACATCTCTCCTTCCGAAATTCAACAATCAAGCAAGAACAAGCTTGGGAGATGGAAAAAGAACTAGATTCTGGTTAGACAAATGGCACCCCGACTGTATAATGGCAAAAGAATATCCGAATCTATACAAAAGGTCAACAACAAAAAATATTACAGTGCAACAGTTGCTCAGAAACCCATCAGCATTATAATGGGACAGAGCCCTTAGCACCATCCAAGCAAGGTATCTGCAGAACTTAAGAAGCAAAATATCCACAGTGCAGCTTACAACGGAAGCAGATAAGCTACAGTAGACTAAAATACTAAATCGTTGCTTGATTGTTATTGATTAAATTTCATTATACATTCTCAAATATCTATATGGTAACAATTTATTAATTTATTAAAAATTACATCATCCCAAATTTTTTTTTATCAAAATCATGTTAGTCAATCCACATTAAATTAGAAGATCAATCATATGTTCGCATTAACTGCTTCCTTTGTTTAAAAGCTCATAAGACCATTCTTTAATTAGAGCTGAAATTCTTCGAACAGATGGAGAGACCACTTTTTGGCTCTTTGTAACCTGATGAAGCCCTAATTGTGCAAATTGGCTCAAAAAAATTGTATTGGTTTCAAAATTTGTGCAGATGCAAGCTTCTACATGTCAAAGCCGATCCAATGCACTCTAAGGGCTGCCCTAAAAATAATTCAAACAAGAACAATAGCGAAATTGAGATTTAATTCAGGTAATACAAAACAAAAAATCGAACAACACGAAGACTGGTAAAATCAATCCCAAATTCAGCCGTAAAGAAACCTTATATGAACCCTTAAAATTAACGTAATTTAAGAAATACGAAATTAAATCCTTATTCAGCCAAAAAAAGCTAGTAACCCTAGAAAATTGAGATTTAATTCAGGTAATGCAAAACAAAATATCAAACAACACGAAGACTGGTAAAATCAATCCCAAATTCAGCCGTAAAGAAACCTTATATCAGCCCTTAAGAAAACCCTAATTTAATAAATCTTAAATTAAATCCTCAATCAGCCAAAAGAAGCTAGTAACCCTAAAAAATTGAGATTTAATTCATGTAATACAAAACAAAAAAATCAAACAACACATAAAACTGGTAAAATCAATCCCAAATTCAGCCAAATGCAAACACACCCATAAAAAGTAACATAACAATGTCTCATGAGCAACTAATGGCCCTGACCCGTTTGATTCGATTTAAGAAATTATGCACAGACATCCTTAAAAATATAAAAAATGCAAATTCATTTAAAACAACTACAAACACATAGGAATTTAATATGTTAGTAATATTTGTAGATGCTAGAAAACAGAGAATATGAGATTTGGTTTGTTGCAAACAGACACCTAAAAATTATAAATATAGATAAACGAAAAAATATTACAGAATAACCCTCCAAGATAAGCTATTAATAAACTCTAATTAGAAGTTGACGTATTAACCTAATTTTGTTGTTACTAAGCTGAGAAGACTTAATTGTGCAAATTGGCTCAGAAAACTTGTATTGATTTCAAAATTTGTGGAGATGCAAGCTTCTTGATGTCAAAGCCGATCCAATGCACTCTAAGGGCTGTCCTATAAATAATAACAAGAACATTAGCGAAATTGATATTTAATTAAGGTAATACAAAACGAAAAATCTAGCAGCACGAGAGTGGTGCAATCAATCCCAAAATGAGCCGTAAAGAGACGTTACGTCAGCCCTAAAGTAAACCCGAATTTACTAAATACTAAATTAAATCGTCAATCAGCCAAAAAGCAGCTACAAAAACAAAAACAAAAATCAGAGCTAATTTAGCAAGGAAGCCTAAAATAATGAATAATTCAGCCATATATTGTCCATAAACCCTAAAACAAACCTTAATTAAGCTTTAAATCATAATCAGAAACCAAAATAATTCGTAATTACAAACCAAAATCAGCCCATAAATCAGTTGTTTAAGTAATAAACGGGTAAATACCTTCTCAAGGGTTTATGACTGCGAGAGCGAGAGGAGCTATAGGTCAAATGCTGTCTCTTGCGGATCAACTTTGCTGCTACACGGTAACAAAGGAGACGGAGGCAGCGTTCCCTCCTTTTTTTATATAGGAAGAAAGTAGAGACTAAGATTTTAACAGAATTATTAATCAGCTGTTTCATCGGAAGATATGATGATTCCAATCCAAGAGCCCATAATAAGCTTGGTTCGCCGGACCCCTGTTTTGTCGCATATTAGAAACTACATAGAAAAACAATGATTTGTGGGCTTGTTTAAATAGTTAATATTATGAAAACTTATGGGCCTAGTTAAATAGTCACATATTGATAACTATACAAAGAAAAAAAATTGATTTATGGGCCTGTTTAAATAGTCACTTTTTTTTTAAGGTTGGAAGACAAAAAAAAACCTACCAACAAATTCATTAAAACAAATAAAAAATATTACAGAAGTTCGGAAAAAATTGCATGCAAGCGCACACAAGCACGAGGGAAGTAAAGTAGGCCAAAGTATTAAACCCTACAACTCTAATCCTAAATTGCGGATTATTGCCGCCACATAACCTAATTGCGGACCACTCCCGCCACATAATTAGGCTTTAGCAGACATTGCCGTTGTGGACTTGGAAGCAGCTCCCGATCAGTTACTCCTACGTCAAAGCTTTGCGAATTCATTTTTAGGATTTACCATGCTTTCATGCACCGCTTTGGATTCCTCCATTTAAAGCCAGCAAGTCTACTTCTTGCATCACCGTTCAGCGCTTTCGCTGGAGCCGGCGAACCGTGCTTTCGAGCACTCTTCACCATCACTCTGAACTCATTCATACAAACTCTGATTTCGAAAAGCACGGCATGTGTCTAGTCGGATCAATGTTTACTCCGAAACGCCCGGGCATGTGTCTTGCCCTAAAAGAACGACGAAACCGCAAAACACGGTCCTTGAAATTCGCCAAGAATGTACCTTGCAAGTGCTAGCGAATGAAAAGCACCAAGAAGCAAAGAAAAAGGCAAAATCTACTCAATCCATCTTGCCACATGGTATATATCATACCATTGATGGGCCCTATGGTCGCCACTTGCATTATTCTCCGGTCAGGATCCGCCGAATAGACCTCCCTCGCCATCAGAGCCGACAGACGACACATGTTCAAGTTTGAACTTGTTATGGAAAGAGGGAAAATGTAAAAAAGAGGGAGGAGTTGGGGTTTGGAATGGAGAAAGGTGAAATGGAAAGAGGGAATAGGGGAAGGGGAAGAGAGGGGCGGAGTGTGGGCGAAGGTGTGGGGGAGGTGCTGGAGTGACAACCTCCCTCTAGATCGGATATCGTGTTGGAGGCGACTAGGGTTTTAAGCACACCGAAAAAAGCTAAATAGTGACATGTTAGAAACTATCTAAAAACTTAGAGGTGGCAAAATCTGACCCAACCCGAAAAACCCGCCCGACCAACCCGAACCCGAACCTGACCCGATCCGAAGATGTTGACAAGTCAACGGCCCGAAACCCGACCTGACCCGAAACCCGAAGAACCCGAAACCCGAATGGCCCGAAACCCGAGCGGCCCGAAACCCGAACGACCCGTAACCCGGATTACCCGAACCCGAACCCGAATGACCCGTCCAATTTTCGAAACCTGAATAACATGTAATGCAAGATGAATAACATGAAGCTGAATATTTGTGTGCTGATTTTGCCATAATTATTGGACTTTCTGTAATTTTACATTGAAAAAGTTGTATATCTACATGTGTTATGTGTATAATGATGATTTTTTAATTCTCACATCTTATGATATTAAATTATTAATACATTAATGAATTAATATTTTTTAATAGAAAACTTGGTTTGTTATAGTGAACTCATTTTGTATAAATAACACATAACTAATAACAACATACAAAATTAATATTATATAATATCGTGCAATAAATGGTCAACAACAAAATTAAACCAAGTTCGATTTTTTTTATTTTTTCTGATTTTTTATTTTTTTTCAATTTTTTTCATTGCTCCTCTTAAATAAAAAATATAGTCAAAAATATCATATATAATAGATATATCCAAATGTATATGATTATATTTTATTTGAATCTTTCCATATTTTTATAACTTTAAAATTTTTTTTTCATTTTATTCCATTTTTTTAATTTAAAGATAATACTTTAAAAAAATCAGATTCTCCGATTCGACTCGGCCGATTCCAATCAGAGTCGGATGATTCTTACTACACAGACAGTGAACGAGTTAGATCATGATTCCAATTTTAGGAACTATGAAAATTAAGTCGAATTTCCGATATTTCGTCTATCTATATACAAACTTGAATTGCTCAAAACACAGACCAAACTTTTTCGAAACACAGACCCGAATTACCCGAAATACAAACCCGAATGACCCATAACCCGATTGACCTGTAACCCGAACCCGCCTGACCCATAACCCGAACGACCCGAGACCTGAACGACCCGAGACCCGATCGACCCGAGACCCGAACAACCCGGTACCCGAGCGACCCGGTACCCGAGCGACCCGAGACCCGAACGACCCGTGACCCGAATGACCCGTGACCCGAACGACCCGTGACCCGAACGACCCGGAACCCGAAATGACCTGACCCGAACCCGGCCCAACCCGCCCATTTGCCACCTCTATAAAAACTGAAACTTTCTTAGTTTTAGACTTTAGTTTAATTTTTGATGTTTGAATTTTTTTTTTAGATTCAAGATGTTTGAAATTTTGAATACAAGAAATGGAAAAATACATTTTTTTCGAAGGATACCTTAGTTGCACTTATTATATTTGGACAAAAAACTTTAGTTGTTGCAATTTGTATAGTTTGGATTGATGTAATTGTAGCATATAAGTTTATTATGTTCCTTAATCTTTAGTTATCCAATCATATACACATGCAAATTTTTTGGAATAAAGATTTGAAAGTTCACACTTAATTCCATTATAACTAGATAATTCATATGCAATGCAATTATGCAACTGATCTTAGATTATAGAGAAATACCATCATTCAACTAAAATAACCAAACACAAGGACGTCTAAACTTTTAGGCTATATAATAAGTTCTGTGGTACGAATTATACTGTTCAAATGCAAAGAAAAAAAATACAAGTAGTCGGTGCATTTTCTGATTATTCACAATCACAAATCATTTGACAATTACAATATGTACACAGAACCAAATATACAGATGAACTTTCAGTCTAGCTTCTAGCAATCTTCCTCTGCAAGATCTCCAGGGAGTACAAAAAAAATATAAATAAAAACTCAGGGACTAGACTTCAAAAAGACGTTGACCCGGTGGAAAGTATAAAGTAGAGGACTAGAAAGAACTTTCTCGATAAAGAACAGATACTCGGGGAGCACAACCAGATTGATTATTGAACAATTGGGTACTGATACTAAATACCAATATTTGCCCTCTAGACTTTTTATTATGTTAACGCGTGAAATTTACAGTAAATCAGATTTAATATTTGATTGAATGAAGAAACTTTTTTGTTTCATTTTTACTATTTGATATAAATAAAATATTAAATTACGATATGTGATTCATTGTCCAATGTACGATAATTAACTATCATACGAGCTCATTAGTATAAATTAGAATTCAATTAAAAGTAAATAAAATTTGGAGTTGGACAAGTCCGAATTGAAATCAATTGATCACTATATAATTGTGAAACTCTATTTTCCTTCTTAATTTGACCTGTCAAATTCGTGTTATGCTGGCTGATTATTAAGGAAATTCTATTTCAAAAACATGAATTTGATTTGCTGTTAAATTAAGCTTCAATAATAATATTACATACATGGGGGGAATTGTGGGGCATTCTATCCCCAGACAAATATTTTATGGATCCTTAGTCTTCAAGGAACCCAAAATTCTAATTCCAAAAGTTTCAAGTTTTGGCATATCCTACTCAGCATTTCAACCACCCATTTTTCCTATAAAACCGAATCACCGTCCCACCCCTTTCAATCCATCATCACATGCCTCCTTTTCCAATTTCAATACCTTGGAGAGAAGAATAAAATAAATAAAAGAAGAAAATTTAAAAAAAAGGGAGAAAAAAAGATTTTCAACCCACACAAGAAGAAATGGAACCAATCAAACGAATGGCTTCATACGACAAGACAATCGAGACATACAAAAATACCCTAACCATGGCTGCCTCTCTAGCCGCTTCCGTGATGCTCGTGCGAGGAGTAGTCAACGAGCTGGTTCCATATGAAGTTCGTGATTTCCTTTTCTCAGGCCTAAATATGCTGCGTTCCAAAGTCTCGTCCCAACACACAATCGTGATAGAGGAAAACGAAGGTTTCTCCACCAACCAAGTCTTTGACGCGGTACGGACTTATTTGGCATCTCAGATCAACACCGACATGCAGAGACTCAGGGTTAGCCGAACTGACGAGGCCAAGAAAATGATGATCAGTATGGAGGCAGGAGAAGAGATGATCGATAAATTTGATGGTACCGAATTCAAGTGGCAATTGGTTTTATGTGAGAGCACGAGCAGTTCAAATGCTAATAATTTGCGACAACTAGAAACACGATCATTCGAGCTCCATTTCCACAAGAATTTCAAAGAGAAGGCCTTGAATATTTATCTACCATTTATTTTGCAAAAGGCGAAAGAGATCAATGATCAAGAGAAAGCTCTTAAGATCTACATGAACGAAGGCGATTCATGGTGTCCTATTGATCTTCACCACCCTTCGACTTTTGATACTCTTGCAATGGATTCAGATCTTAAAACATCGTTAATGGAAGATCTTTCGAGGTTTGTGAAGAGAAAAGATTATTACAAGAGGATCGGTAAGGCATGGAAAAGAGGGTATTTGTTGTATGGGCCACCCGGTACTGGAAAATCGAGCTTAATTGCGGCCATGGCGAATCATTTGAAGTTCGATGTGTATGATTTAGAGCTTACTGAGGTTAGATGGAATTCCTCTTTGAGGAGATTATTGATCAGTATGTCGAACCGATCGATTCTTGTAATTGAAGATATTGATTGTACAATCGATTTTCAGAGAGGCGAAAATGAATCTACATCTGGTGATGATAAGGTAAGAACTTTGAAATTCTCTTTTTTTATGCAAATATCTTAGAAACTCAAAATTTTGTATTTTCTTTTTTTTTTGCAAAATATTACTTTTGGATGGGCATGGAATAAAATTTTGATTTCTACACTTTCTTAAAATATTGTTTTACTTCCAACAAGAAAAGTTTCACAAGGCACATAGATCATGAAACCCACAACTCAAAAGTTTCTAAGATTAAGTTTATTCTAATAAACAAGATACTATACTCAAAATTTTATAGGCAAATATTTTTAAACCCCAATCAAACAATAAAAATAAATAAATTTATAATAATCAAACAAATATTCCGTCAAAATCTAATTATTGATCCAACCATGCAGATCACATTATCAGGGCTGCTCAATTTTGTAGATGGTCTTTGGTCAACAAGTGGAGAAGAGAGAATAATTATATTCACAACAAACTACAAAGAGAGACTTGACCCAGCCCTGACAAGACCTGGCAGAATGGACATGCATATACACATGGGCTATTGTACCCCACAAGGGTTTAGGGTTTTAGCAAATAATTACCACTCAATTGAAGATCATATTTTATTTCCTGAAATAGAAGGTTTGTTGAAGGAGATGGAGGTTACACCGGCTGAGGTGGCAGAGGTTATAATGAAGAGTGATGATATTGATAAAGCGCTTCAAGGGCTTGTTGAGTTTTTGAAAGAGAAAAAAGAAGGGAAAATTGAGGTTGAAAATGAGCAAAAAGATGAGGAGAGTGAAGGGAAGGAGAAGTTGGAGTTGTATCAAGGGGGCGAAAGTAGGGTTATGACTCCGAAAAGCGAATTAGAAGAGTGACTAGAGATTGCTTGAGAAATGGTTTCTCGGATTTGAAGAATAATTTTGTGATGGATTATGTTTACTCTTTTATGAGTTTTATCAAATGGTAAATGGTTTCCCAGCTTCTTACTATTAGACGAGTTTGGGAGTTAGTTGTGAGGGAGTATTGCATACTTTTGTATGATTTTATGGAGTGGGGAATGGTTCGTGCGGCTTTTTGTTAGTAGAATATTTCGTAAATGTACCTGACATGAGTAAAATAAAATGATGCTTATTTTTCTATTTTTTTTTAAAAGCAAATAATAACTTTATGCGGAAAACTTTTCAAAAATGAACTTGAATTTAAAAGGGAAAAGATGGGTTTTGAGTCATGAGTCACCGAAAAATTGAATTGAGTTGCATTATAAAAGATCTTCATTTTTCATTAAAAACTTCAGAGAGAAGTGGGGGTGTCATTAGTCCCTTGGAATAACTCAGGAGCTTAAAAGACATGATTACATAAAGCTAGTCAACTTACTTAAACTCACGTTATATATATATATATATATATATATAATTTAAGGTTGGTTTTCTCGAGTTTAACTTAATCTTAGGTTATATAGTTATTGCTAATTTAAGGTCGTTTATTAATTTGAGGCTTAAAAAGACTCAAATGCCATAAACCCTAACGAGGATTACTTTTTTGTGCAAATAGTGCTTGTGCCTTCTGTATCAGTATTCACTAGTGGCGAAGATTTTTCGAATTTGCATTGATGTCATTTCTGTCAAAACTTCGTTAACCTATGTAACCAGTTGATAGTGTTTAAGGAAAGAGAAGAAAAAAATAAAAAATGCCAACAATGATGATGTTTTTTTAAAAAGAAATTTTTGTACACCGACACACCAGGTGGACCCAATTCACCTCAAAAATAGCACAAATTGATGAAAGAATATAAAATTCGAATGAAAAAAATAAATTAAGGAATAGTAAGCAAAAATAAATCAGAAAAAACTGTGAGCTCAACATAATTACAATTGATTGGCAATCCTCACATAGAAACTGATTCCATAATTCTAATTAAATAAAATGAACAGCCTTACATGAGAGAAAAAGAGGGAGTCATTTTGTACCTTCTCAATAATTCAATCTTTCTCACTCTAAACTTGAGATGCTTAAAAACAATAAATATCTTTAATCGCTGTTTTGACCTTGTTCTTCACGCAAATCATATTCTACAATTAATCCAAGATTATCCACAAATTTGTGATACACTTGACACCCTCCACACTGTTCAACATACAAATTAAATTAATAAAAAATAAAAATGCATAATTTGCGAAAGTTTATTATGTTATAAAATAACTCAAATTAAACATACTATCTTCATAAATAGATAAATAGCCACAAAAACCAAGATAAACAGAAGCCACAAAAATATTCATCGGACAAATAATTTTCAAATGTTTAATGGGATGGGATAATAAAATTATTAATACTAACTAATGTAATAAAATAAAATGGAAAATTGCAAAAAGGTACCTGAAGAAATATGGTGCCTTTTTCATATGCAACCCTGTTTATAAGACGTGAAGTTCTCTCACCACATGAATCACATGTGAATTGCACTTGCAAGCTTCTTCTTGGCAATTTTATATCAATTGATGGCCCCTTTTTATTTATAAAAAATACATATACATGTTAAATAACTATTAGGGATTCAATTTTAATTATGCGATTTTTTTTTGGGTTTAAAAAATATATGAGATTTGCAAACCTCAGCAATTGATGAGTTGTCAGTCGAATCAAAATCGTTTATTGTTTTTTCACCCTTCAAACAAGCTGTAATTACGCGAGGTTTTCTCAAATTAGAAATCTTTAACCTACCACAAAATGCAAACAAGTCAATTATGACTAAAAGTTGTGTAGATTGTAGAGTACTTAAATACTAAAAAAAAACCTAGGAACATTCGCTAAAAAAGAAGAAATTTCTGACTAGTGATTGGAAAGAGAGAGTTGTTGTTTTGAAATTACCTAGGGTTTGGATTCTCAGCCGGTCTACTGAAGAAGACCTTAGAGAAATTAGGGTTTTGCGAGATGTTTGTACAGCGCGGCGCAAAACGAAAGAGAAAGGCGTTGGTTCCATATGTAATTGTTTCCATCTTCTTGCTTTGTTAATTCAATCTAATTTCAATCTAATTAATTCAATCTAATTTCAATCTAATTGCGTAGAGATCTTACCTTTTGCGCTGTCGATTCAGCTGGGAATGGGATTGAATTAGTGAGTTGTGTTCTTGCTCTTTCTTCTCTTTCTTTGATTATACAATTGAGTTTGAAGTTAGGGCCGAAAGAGAGGTTTTAGCTGAGGGAAGGAAAGGAAAGGAAAGAGGAGAAGAGATGTGATGAGCAAATCTCGGAATTAGAATCCCGGTTTATGAATAAACAGGGAATTGAAAATTCTTTCCGAGAATTGGAATCTCGGTTTATGAATAAACAGGGAATTGAAATTCTGCGGAAAGAGAAGAAGAGAGTGCAAACTTAGGAAATAACAGAGTACAGATGGAAAGAGAAGAAGAGTGATTGCTCAGCGGGCCAACTCCTCTTTTACAAGGGCCTTCATTTAAGCAGGCTTCTTTTTTCTCTATAATTTAATACTTATACCTAAACAATATAGAAGAATGGGCCATAGCAAAGCTAACTATGGGATTTTAAATAAATATAAAAAATAAAAATTTTGAAAATATTTTTTTATGTTCATTTTAAAATCAAGAGAGATTAAAGATAAGAGATTAAAAATAAAACCTTCCAATGGATATGGCCCGCTATGAATTTTGCTCTAGAATCGCTGCCGCACAGAATTCACACCTATATAAAACCAAGGATTTCTAGAAGCCCACTTTTTATTTCCCGCTTCTCATTTCGCCCAAATTTCAAACTCAATTGTATAATCAATTAAAGAAAGAGAAGAAAGAGCAAGAACACAATTCACTAATTCAATCCCATTCCCAGCTGAATCGACAGCGCAAAAGGTAAAATCTACGCAATTCCCTACTAATTTTATCTCAATTTTGTAAGCAATTTTTTTCTCTATTTGAATCAAAAAGTAAAATTTCTAAGTACAAACAGTATGAAGCAAAATTAGCTTCCTTTTTGAGGTCAAATAGTCGCTTAATTCTTTTCACTTCCGTTTTAATAGCCCTGTATCATCTTTTGTACTAAATTTATTTCGTAATTGAATGTTTTGTTGAACTAAGATCAAATTGAATGGCTCAAGCGGCAAGATTGAATCTCAGGATGCAAAAGGAGCTTAAAATTCTAACCACAGATCCGCCACCTGGAGTTTCCCTTAATTTCCCTGACAAGGACGATCTTTCTCTCACTAGCTTTGAAGCCAGTATGTTATATACTCTTGTATAATTCCTCAAAAAAAAAATATGTACTCTTGTATAATGAATATCTTTTTTTGGTTAATTGTTTTTTTAATTGGTTAATTTGCGTAGTAATTTCTAATTTTGTATGTTTTAATTTTTTATAGAAATTGAAGGACCAGAAGGGACGGTTTATTCAAAAGGAATTTTCACCCTAAAAATCCAAATACCAGAAAGGTTATTTTTTATTAGTTAAATTTTTATAATTACTTTTCTCCAATTTGTTTATGCAGTAACAGTTACCAAATATTATAGTATTCTTACAAGCTTAACTACCAATTTTACCAAAATTATTTTCTTCTCTTTTCTTTTCCTTTTTGTGTTTACTTACTTGCTCAATTAAGGATAAGCAAGGCTAAAGTGGGTTAAATTGATTTTATAAAAAAAAAATTAATTTGAATTTGAAATTTAAAACTTGAAATGCAGATATCCGTTTCAACCGCCAAATGTGACATTTTTAACCCCGATTTACCATCCAAACATTGACAATGGAGGCCGAATTTGCCTTGACATTCTAAATCTACCTCCAAAGGTAAGTAAAATATCTTTCTTTTTTCTAAATTTCTTTTTATTTAAAGTTAATATTTTATTTTATTAATGAAATGCTTATAATGCAGGGTGCTTGGCAACCTTCGTTAAATATTTCAACAGTTTTGACGAGTATTGGTTTGTTATTGAGCGAGCCAAATCCAGATGATGGTCTCATGGCTGAAGCTGTAATAATATTTATAATAATTATTTAATTAAATTATATCATCTTTTTTATTAAGTTAATGTACTTTGGTACCTTTTTGTTGAATTTTGATGATAAATTGAGGCTTAATTTCAAAAGAGAAGTTAATTTAGAATTGCACATTATTTTTGTTATTTTTTATTTAATTTTGCAGAGTAGAGAGTATAAGTACAATAAACAAGTATTTGACCAAAAAGCCCTTTCATGGACTGAATTATATGCTTATCCTGGAGCTAAAGGGCGAAAGGAAGAAACTGAACCCAATTTGGTAAAATGACCAAAATACCCTTTTGTTCCAGTATTTTTTTTACAAATTTTAAGGGTCAGTTTCATGTAATTAAACATTTTATTTACTTTTTTATGTATTCAATAGGTAAAGGAACCAATTAAAAAAGCAGAGAAAATAGAAGGATTGATTGAAAATTCTGAAAATTTTGAGGGACGTAAAAGGAAAATGCGCTTATTAGGCCACAAACTCTCTCTAAACTCATCATTGCTCGAAAAGAAGGGAAATAATGAGAATAATAAAGAAAATCTAATAACAGAAATTAAGCCTAAAAAGGAAATATTTAATCAAGAGGTTTCTGAGAAATTGAAAGATTTATCAAGTTTGGAAAAAAAGGGAAATAATGAAAATAATAAAGAATATTCAATACCAGAAACTAAATCCAAGGTAAAATTTAATCATGAGGGTTCTAAGAAATTGAAAAATGTGTCCAATTTGGAAAAGAATGGAAATAATGAAAATAAGAAAGAAAATTTAATAGCAGAAACTAAATCTAAGGTAAAATTTAATCATGATAGTTCTAAGAAATTGAGGGATTTGTCGAATTTGGATTTGGATACGATTATTGTTTCAGATAGTGAAGAAAGTGAAGAAGATGAGAAAATTAAAAGGCTGTTTAGGGCAAGAATGAAAATTTCAGGGAAAAGGAAATGCTGATGGTTTTGTTTTGTGTGTATTTTGGTGAGACTTCATTCTGGTTAGAAAATTGAGATCAAGTTCTTTTGATGTTAATTTTCTGTTTTCATTTTGTAATGTTTTGCTATATTATTTTAGATAAGAAGCTCTTGCTTTTCAACTGTGTTTTATGTGATGGAACATGGTAAATGGAAATGTTTGTTATTGGCAAATCATCTTTTGCTTTTCAGAAAAAAATGATCTTCATACCAGCAAACATATATTTGTTCATTTTTTGTAGCTTGAATTACACCGAGAAAAATTGGAGTTTTTTTCAATCTTTATTCATTAGTATGTTTCATCTGGCATGATTTGGAAAGACAATTTGTGTGATTTATAAATTAGGGGGTAGTAGTATTATTGTGGCGAAGGAGTTAAGTTTGTTATAAACAAGAGCGATCAAACAATCCAAAAGACTTTTAATAACTCAAATACTTAATTATAAGTATTTTAATCGGAATAATATTTATATAAACTTTTATATAATTACCCCACCCCTTTATTTTGCAACTCCTTTTCAACATTGTCATGAGGCCGCATCACTCTACTTATTTCTTCTAACGGATTAAATAATATGATTACATCTACACCATTGAATTTTGTAGTTACTCTGGTTTCTTGTGGCATTGTTTGTATCTCATAATAACATGTATAACAATATTTGGCCATTTTAGTATTTGTTATTCTATATCCGATTATGTGAGAACGATTTACATTATTTTTTATCGTCAGATTTGAATCTAATTGTTCCAACGAATCATAGTACATGGTTATGTTCAAATATTAATACAAAAGAATATGAAGAGTTCATTTATTAAAACATAATTGGTTTTTTCTTCTTTGAAAAAAATAGTAATTCATAATGAAACATTGTATTTTTCATGTTCAAATTTTCAAAGCTAAATTTATTTGAATTTTCTCTTTATTTTGAATTTCATATTGCCATGGTTTCAATTTAATTTTTTTCGGCGAAGTATTCGAAGATAAACTACATAATTAGATTTAAAAAATTGATGTTTAAATATAATGCAATATATTATTTTTGTATTATCAATAAATGATAAAATTCAAACATTTTGATAAATTTTTTCTTGCCCATTATTTCTCACCTCCTTTTGAGCTCTCTCATTGAGTCATCTCATCAATTTTCTCTGCACCGTTAAATCAAAAAAATTCTAAATTTTTTATTTAATTTCTCATTTTTTTTGATATTTTATGGTAATATGTGTTCTTCGTAGTTTGATGATGTTTAAAATAATTTCGAGCTAGTAACAATTCTTTGAGTATTATGAACTAGTTTAGATAAAATACAAGTTCAAGATGGATTATGAAGACCTAATAAAGATGGATGCAACACCTTGTTTTCAGAAGAGCTAGAAGACTTGAAGTTCTTTGATGAGTGCTCTCTTCAATTTTATTTGTAAATTGAGTGTATTAAATTTCACTATAAAGAGATTTCCAACCTTAATTTTGTGTTTCAGTCCCGTTAGAATGGAACTTTGGTCCGCTCTAACGGAATAATCTCCAGAACACTCTGCCACTTTGTCCGTTCAAACCCGAACTTAGTTCCGTTCGAACGGAACTTGAGATTTCTAGTTGTTTGCTTTTGATTCTCTAATAAGTCACGTTTCATTTTTGTGTTCCGTTCGAACAGAACATGCAACTTTCCATTTTTGAGGGCAGCTCCAATCCGAATTTCTTCACTTCTGAGCAAAACCTTAAGAAAAATCTCTCTAGTGTAATACAAAATTACTTAATAATCTAAGTGAGATTAGGGAGAATTTAGTGAGCGTTGTTTGTTTGTTTGATTGAAAGAGATAATTCAGTTTTATTTCAACGAATAGCTACGAGTTTGTAAAGCCGCCGTGGATTCGAGTTTTGTATAAGAAACGTTATTTGGATTAGTGGAACATGGAGCCGAGAGTCATATCCGGAGAGTAGGCACTCGTGAACGCAATATGAGTTGCTAGCGAGAACAGGCGGCTACAGCGAAACTGACAATTGTTGGGATAGGGCTATTTTATGGAATTATTCTTTCATTAACTTGTTGTAAATAATTTTCTCGGTTCATTGATTTTTTTTTTCTTTTTGGTTTATTGTAATTATTTTTTTCTTTTCATTTTTTGTTCTCCATCCAAAAATGGTTGCACATTATAACTTGACTTGGGACTAATGGAGATTACATGCACAATGCATGAGTGTGTCGTAATTTAAATAAAATTGGAACAAAGGAAAGATTTCAAATCTATAGCAGAAATCACTTCAACTTCAAACTCCAACCCCAAAAAGGTATTGAAATTAAATTAAAAGAACACGTAATTAATAATAAAAATAAATAAATTATGAAAATTGAGATAGTTGAAAATAACTAGAGTGTTCCCTCGATAAAAAAAGAGAAGAACTAGAGTGGTACACATATACGGGTCTCAAGCGTACCCTCTAAAGGAGCTTGTCCGTCAGCTATCATTTTTGATAGTTTTTTCTCAATAAAATGAAATTGGTGTTGAAATTTTACAACAACGGAAGCGATAAATAATTTGATATGGATTTGGATATAAGGAGGAAGCATAATATTTACAACAAAGTGAAAAGTTGAAAAAAAAAATTATTTAATAAAAAATGTTTCGATATATTATCGTTACCACTGTTGTAAAAATTTAACAAGATATGCGTAGTTGTGGTTCTGATACCATGTTGAATTTTTACAGTAGAGAATATGATATATAAATATTTAACATGATATCAGAGCCAAAACTACGCATATCTTGTTGAATTTTAATAGCACTGGTAATGCTAATGGATTGAAGTATTTTTTTATTACATAATTTTTTTGTTAATTTTTGTTCATATATATAGAGAGATAGGTGTACATTACATGCTTCTACACCGTAAAGAACATAATTACAACTTTTTTAATTTTTAATTAGAGTCCTAATAAAAAATACCTTAATCCTCCAACAACTGACAAAGAGCTTTTTAATCTGAGGCACTCGTCTTTGCGCACAACGGTTGAGCGAGCATTTGGTGCATTAAAAAACCAGTTCAAAATTCTAACCACTAAGTCATTCTTTCCCGAGTCCGTGCAAGTTGATATAGCGATCGCTTGTTGTATACTTCACAACTATATCATTGATGTGGATCCAAATACATTTGTGTCAACTGAGGAAGAGGTTGCATCGTCATCCACTTTTTGGTCCTCTAGGTCAAGAGGTGCGAGAAGAGATGATGCAAGAGAATGGGTTCAAAAAAGGGAGCAAATAATGAGAGATATGTGGAATGCTCATGGAATGTAGCAACATTTTACATTTTATTATCTGACATGTATTTTGTTTCAATATTATCATTTTGTTGGTCGATGGGTAATTTAGCATTAAAACATGTTTTAGTTTATATTTTGTAATCTATTGAGAAGTTTAATTTGCAAGGATATTGATTTTGCAAAATTTAGTGTCTATGTCATTTATTAATTTTAGTTATATTTTTATCATTTATTACTTTATAATCATCAATTTTAATCCGACAATATTCAAATATTTACAACTACTTCCATATTCATAACACAAAATTCCAGAATTTTTCAAGCAACCAAACAAGAAATTAAATTTTCCAGCATCTTATTTTTCCAACATCCAAACAAAATTAGAAATTAGCTAATTCCAGAATTTTGTACTTCTCCATCTTATAATTCAATTTCATTCTACTAATTCCGCATGCCAAACGGCCCCTTAAAACACATAGAAAAATAAGTGGTGCAAACATATATCACTTGAAAAATGCAAACATAGATCAAACTAACAGTTCATATCAGCCTAGTCCCAATCCACATTTCATTTACAACCAAAGAGAGAGAACCAACATTTAAAATAAGAAACACAAAAATAAAATCCATGTGTTGTGAGTGGATGTCTCGCTATATTTAGGTGCTTTTTGCCCAAATAGATCTTAGTGGTCCCATAAATTCTCCATGACACAATTAGATAATTTGTAAGGGAGTTTGGTTAGATCGTTAACTTAGGTTTTGCCAATTTTTACAACTACTCACGCTACTAAACCAGTTTTTATCCTCTCACGGATGTTTTCATGCACAGATTTCACCTCGTTTGTCCGAGTTTAGCGAATTATGTCATTCCGGAATCGTCTCGAGGTCTAGTTTTTCATGGAGAGCC
This sequence comes from Juncus inflexus, assembly GCA_024447665.1. Taxonomy (NCBI): domain Eukaryota; kingdom Viridiplantae; phylum Streptophyta; class Magnoliopsida; order Poales; family Juncaceae; genus Juncus; species Juncus inflexus. The sequence continues at coordinate 7,149,753 of JAJHPC010000018.1, forward strand.
TATTTTGAAGAATTGATATAGTCCTGGCCATGAAATTTGAAGATTACAAACTTCACTCGTTAAATTTCGGCACACTAAAGATTGTTTTCTCTCAACAAGACATCATATTAACTACATTTTCTCCTCTAGCATGATAATAATATGACCAATATTAATGTCAGATAGTAGATTATCGCAGAAAATAAAAACAAAATAATAATGTCAGAGAATCCCGTCCTGTAACGTGCTCAGAGGCATGCCAAATATCACGTTATCAAAATACATCGTTATTGGTGAATCTAAGACGTATTGTTGATTTATATGTGGTGTAAGTGGAAGTCTTGCTATATTTAGGTGCTTTTTGCCAAAATAGATCTTAGTGCTCCCATAAATTCACTATGAGACAATAAAATAATTTGTAAGGGAGTTGGTTTGATCGTTAACTTAGTTTTGCAAATTTTTACAACTGTTGACGCTACTAAACCAGTTTGTATCCTCTGAAGCATGTTTTCGTGCACAGCTTTCACCTCGTTGGTCCGATTTTAGCGAATTATGTCATTACGGAATCGTCTCGAGGTCCAGTTTTTCATGGAGAGCCTATTTTGAAGAATTGATATTTTCTTGGCCATCAAATTTGATGATTACAAACTTTACTCATTAAATTTCGGCACACTAAAGATTGTTTTCTCTCAGCAAGACATCATATTAAGTACATTTTTTCCTCTGGCATGATAATAAGGTAACCAATATTAATGTCAGATAATACGTTCTCGCAGAAAATAAAAACAATAATAATGTTAGAGAATCCCGTCCTGTAACGTGATCAGAGGCATGCCACATATCACGTTATTAAAATACATCGTTATTGGTGAATCTAAGACGTATCGTTGATTCATATGTGTTGTAAGTGGATGTCTCACTATATGTAGGTGTTTTTTGCCAAAATAGATCTTAGTGGTCCCATAAATTCTCCATGACAAAATTAGATAATTAGGGAGTTTGGCTAGATCGTTAACTTAGGTTTTGCCAATTTTTATAACTATTCACGCTACTAAACCAGTTTTTATCCTCTGACGCATGTTTTCGTGCACAGATTTCACCTCGTTTGTCCGATTTTAGCAAATCTGGTCATTCCGGAATCGTCTCGAGGTCTACATTCTCACGGAGAGCCGATTTTGAAGAATTGATATTTTCCTGGCCATCAAATTTTAAGATTACAATCTTTGATCGTTAAATTTCGGCACACCAAAGATTATTTTCTCTCAGCTAGACTTCACATGAAGTACATTTTTTCGACTGGCATGATAATAATATGACCAATATTAATGTCAGATAATATATTATCGTAGAAAATAAAAACAAAATAATAATGAAGCCAAAAATGATGCACTTAATCCTTTATAGATAAAGTAATTACTAAACTACTAAAAAATGTTAACTACATTTGAACTACTAACTTGGCCCTGGGTGGTGCAAAAGAGAGTTCAGGGGACCGGACGGTGTTAGCAATGACATCATCAAGCGCCACATAAGAAAAGATCATCATCTCGTTCAGAGTCCCCTTCTAGATCTGTTAAGACCCAAAATAAGTCACAAATCATTGCATGTCTGTCTCTTTGAGTCGCATAAGAACGATCCCACATGTACTTGACATAGCAACCTTAAGCCCACTTTCACTTCTTCCCAGGATCTTTAATGTGGTTGTTAACTGTCTTATCCGTTATCTCTTGAATTGTTTCTTCATATTCTCAAACAGTATGTTAACTCTCCATCTTGTCTTATCAACTCTTTACGTTCACAAATATAAATCTGTTTCATCAATCAATGATGATTAATATAATTAAAATACAAAGGTTAACTGGCCATAGAGGTGATAGACCTATACTGAGACTGAAAAATGGGGCTCTCCAAATCCGCTCCACTAACACTAAACTTCTCTCATCATTCTAGCTTATTTGTTTCACTAGTCTCGAATCTCAAATATATTCTCTTCTAACCAACCTTGATCCCACACGCAGCACTTAAATTATGTGAGGCCTCCAAAATCTTCATGTCGACTTTGTTACAAAAAAGAGTACGGAAGTTCCATTTGAGACTGAGTACAGTTGAAACCATGAAGGATTTATTTGACTAAAACGCTCTCTCTCTCTCTCTCTCTCTCTCTCTCTCTCTCTTGTTTATTAAGTAATCTGAGAAGGTTTGTATGAGAAGACAAGACTCAAGCTAAAAAAGAAGGTAGAAGAGACTGAGTTCTACAAAAAATAAATCCATGATCTCAATAAGAAATTTCATCGGCAAAATAAGAAGAGAGGGAACATGAAAAGACAGTATTCGACGCGAAACGAGATGTCTTCTTTTTCTCAATTTGAAATTATTATATAGTTTAATTTCTAAGTAGTGATTATATATTATTTTAAATTTATTATAGTAACTTTTTGAGATTAGATTTTGAATTATATGTGCTCTGATACCATGTAAAGTGGAGGTGCTCTGATAGTACTAAGGTTATCTTTGCTTCATCGCACACTATATTAATTATGATTAGAAATTGAGTAGTAGAATATTAAATTTTATTCATGTCCCATCACCACATAATGCAAATTTGTTATTCAAAATTACTCATAGTTTACTAAAGGAGTGGAGCATTGATAAATCAATTTTCACCATAACATTAGATAATGCTACTATCATTGATTGTATGCAAAAATTATTGTGTGTATTTTATAAATGAATCTATTCAGAAAGTAAGAGAGAGTGTGAAGTACATCAAGGGTTTGGAGGCAAGAAAAATAAAGTTTAATGAGTGTACGAAACAATGTGGGATTATAAGTTCAATGGGATTATGGCTTGATGTAGCTACTTAGTGGAATTCAACATTCTTAAGGATTGATAGAGTTATTACTTACATATAAGTTGACATTTGCTAACTTAGATAGAATTGATAAAAGCTATGTTTTTTATCCCATAAATGATGAGTGGTTTAGAGTTGGAAAAATTCATAACATTTTAATACCGTTTTATGAAATTACAACTTTATTTTCCGGTAGCGATTATCCCACCTCTAATTTGTATTTTAAAAATGTGTGGAAGCGTAAATTGCGATTGTTGGAAATGCTTGAAATCCGGACGAGGATTTTCGAGAAATGGGCTAACAAATGAAAATAAAGTCTGACAAGTATTGGAATAAGTATAGCCCAGTTCTTTCGTTTGATATAATATTTGATCCACGTTACAAAATAGAGTTTGTGAAATTTGCATATGCAAAAATAGATGATGAAAGTAAGTGGATGAACATTAAGGATTAACTATATAAATTTTTTAAAGAGTATGACAAATGTGATTTATCTTCTTACCAATTTAATGGAGAAAATGATGGTTTCCAAGCTACTCATAGAGATGATGATGAATATATTAGTGTAAGTTTTATTTGAAAAGTTAGCATTTTTAACTACTTTATGAACCATATTTAATTTGATATGACTACACATGATTTTGGTACTTTCGGTAGCAAATTAACTTCTACGAGGTCTCAACTTGATGTGTATTTAAGTGAACCTAGAGAGAATTGTAATACACGTGCCGCTTAATGTTCTTGAATATTGGAAAAAAAATCAACACTGATTTTCAATTCTTTCCATGATGACACATGATATATTGAGCATTCCTATTACCACTGTAACTTCGGAGTCATCATTTAGTAAGGGAGGTCGAATTTTGACCAAGTATAAAAGTTCAATAAAATCGGAAAATGCGCAAGCATTGGTTACTACTTGAATTGGTTGTATAGATTTGAAGGTATAACATTACGGGGTCCAAATACATTTTTCATTTAAATCTTATAAAATTTAAATCTTTCAATTTTTTATTGCTAAATTTTAATGATATTATTTGGTTTTTGTTGTAATAGTTAAATCTAGTGAAATGGATGATATTGAAGTTGATGGAGAAGAAATTAGTTTTGTTGGGTTATCAACAATTGATTAGTAAGTCGGTTTATACTTGAACATTTATCTTAATTTTTGATGTTGTATAAAATGTGATTGTCTCATATATATTCTCAAAGAAACATTATTATATTTATACAAAAGTTTTGATTTTATATTTTTATTGTATTTAAGTGATGTTTTTATTTTCTTTTTAGGTAATAGAGAACACATGATATGTTTTGTTATCATGAACAATAACATTTTGGATTTGTCTCACTAATCATGAATAGTGATGTATTTTGTGATAAGTTTTTCGGATGGATTATTCGTCTTATGATCCGTTAAAGACTAACATTTTGACTTTTGCGTTATTATGGCCGATTTATTTTAATATTTTCGTGTCAAAGACTCAAAGTTAGAATTTTATGTTTTGTACCTTGGATTGTGTTATGGACTTATGGTTTTTGGATTTTGGATTATGTTATGTTATTTTGATCATTTTATGAGGCTATCTTATGATACTTACAATACATATATTTTTTTGACGTCAAAAATATAAAGATCAAATATTAATATATCATAATAGTTCCTACAAAAAAATATAACAAAATATTAACGCTATAATTTGCCATATCATAATAGTTCTGGTTTAAGATTAATGTCATTTGGGATTGGGTCATAGGGTTTAGGTTTTAGGTCATTCGGGTTCGGTTCGGGTTTAGGTTTCGAGTCATTCGGGTTCGGGTAGTTCGGGTCACGGGCCATTTCGGGTCTCGGGTCACTTGGGTTCGGTTCAGGTCGGTCGGGTGGATTTTTGGGTCAGGTCTAATCTAGATTCTAGAAAATCCAATCAATTAAATGATCTCGAATACTATGTCAGTCTTTATCCATAATGACAATGGATATCCCCAGTACACAGATGCATCCATTATCTACAAGGAGAACATATACATGTCCAAATGCATTTTCTAGGAGGACAATATATCAATACAGATGTATTATCTAGGAGAACAACGGATCACCACAAATGCATCTTTATAATTTAACACATGTTGAGAAGCAAATCTTGTCTTAGCCACTTTTAATAATTCTAATCTTGATTGATCTCTAAAAATGGCCAAAACATGTTGATGGTTCAGAAAATACTTCACAATATTTTTTCCTTGTTCATATGTGATTCTTAACCAATCAAATGACTTCGCAAAATCCTTGAAAATAAGATTTAAGGTGTGAACTACACATGGCGACCAAAAAATATGTTTGTGTACCTTCTGTACCTCACTTCCTGCGGATTTGCAATTTGCGGCATTATCTATCACTACTTGCAGAACATTATGTGGACCCACCTCTTTAATTTCTTGCAGAAGATACTCGCCGATAGCTACACCCGTTTTTTCAGTCCCCGAAAAATCTTTTGAAATAAAAGAATATCGCACCATGACTATTCACCGCAAGGACATTGATTAAGGGCTGGTTTTTGTGATTTGTCCATCCGTCCGACACGATAGACAAACCTTGAGAGTAAGTATCCTTGACAGGAATAAGCTGCTTCTCTATGTGTCTCTTTCCCTCGTCTAATAGAGATGTTCTTGTCTTTTCATAAGAGGGAGCTTTGTACCCTTTGGGAGCCTTGTTTATTGCCGACACCATTTCCTGAAAGTGAGGATTGCACAATACATTAAATGGAATACCGTTAGCCGCCAACCAAAGAAGTATTTTCAGATCAACCGTGCTCCTTTCTACCATGCCAAACGTATCCTCAAGATTTTGCGCAAATCTAGGCTTCTTATTAATGCGCAGAGTAGAAGTGTGGAAATGCTATAAATTGAAATTTTATTCCGAAGATGTATTTTGTTGGGAATTTCATTTTTATTCGTGTATATGCAATGAATTCTACCTTGTTTATATATTGCAAGATTTTATTTTTTATTTTTTTTGTTAAAACATAGCGTAAACACATGGAAATATTTGTTTCTGTGATATATCATCACGTCAAAGCACATATAATATAATATATATTTTCATATAATATAATACATATTTCCATGACTGTTTCTTTATTTAGTTAGTCATACTATGGAGAATTGTTTAATAGATGTTAATATTGACCATCAGATCAAAAAGAAAGGGTGTAGATTTATTCAATGGAGATAAAAAAAATATTTGAAATTGAGAGGAAGCCTGATTCCCCACCCCCACATCTTCTACCCTTTCTCGTCTGGGACAACGAAATCAATCCTCACTAATGATTCCATTTCAGCCAATTTCCTAATTCACCTCCTCTTTCCAATTTATTTTGAAAAACCCTAAAATTCAAGTAGGCTATATATACATGAGATTGGGGCAGCCGTGATATGCAATTTTCGCATATATTAGAGAACACTAAATTCGGCGACGGCAGGAAATTTAAGATTAGGGTCGGCCATAGCTGTAGAAGGTAATTTCGCACATTTAAGAACAATTTTTTGTAAATTTTTTTTCTTAATTTTGCTTTCTTTCATGACTTTTGTGCTTCTTTTCCAGAGATCTCATTTTTTGGTCGGGTTCGCCACTTCCGGCGAATGGTACACGAACGTACCCCGAACTGGTACGGACGATCGGAAACGCGGTACGGAGGGTGACGTGGTGAATATGGCAACTATGATCGTGACAGTAGTCTATCATTTTTAGGGTATACAGATGCTGACTTTATAGGATCCCGAGTTGATAGAAGAAGTACGAGTGACACATGTCAGTTCTTTGGTGGCAACCTAGTCTCGTGGTCGAGCCGAAATCAAAACTCCGTCGCACTCTCAAAGGCTGAAGCAGAATACGTCGAAACGAGAAGTTGTTGTGCCCAAATTTTATGGTTCAACCAGACGCTAGGAGACTACGGGCTCCAATTTCGGAAGATTCCCCTTCTATGCCACAATACAAGTGGTATTTGCATCGCGAAAAATCCCATTTAACACTCGAAAACAAAGCACATCGAGATCCGTCATCATTTCATTCACAACCACATAGAAAAAGAGGACGTATTTTACTCAAACCACCACCAAATCAACTCCCAAATACCCCCAAATCAACCTACTATCGCGTGGATTCGAAACTTTTGTGTGGGGACGTATTTTAGACTTTTTATTTCGGATTCTTTGGGATTTCAACCTTCCGACAACCTTATCTATATGGATCAACGCCGGATTTGGTGTAACCCTACTTTATTCTCATTTTCTCTCCATTCATTTGCGGTTAGTACTCATGGCACCAAAAGTCAGAACTAAATTGATCGCCACTAAAAAGTCCAAAACCAAAGATTCGCGATTTAATTATGACAACCGTAATAACCGCTTTATTTTCAATGAACCAAAAATTAAAAAATATTTAACATGAAACAATGCTTAAAAAGAATGTATGCGAATGTTTCCATGCACTTCGACTCGACCATCCGAAAATTTTCGATTCGGTTTACCCTTATGCTCAATTTTGGAACTTTATCTCTGTTTTAACCATCTCGCACCCGACGCATCTATTCATTATCCATCCCTTTTACACAAATGCCGCCTACGATGATCAAATCTACACCATTCATTCTTGGCTTTTTAGAAATAACATAACAATTTCTCCCGTTAGAATTTGAGGATAATCCAAATCTAGAGCAATTTTATCTTGTTCGCCGCGAAGAAATCCTTGGGGACGCCGAGTTCGCGAGCTATTTACTTGGTGATATCCCTGACAACCACGTGATGGATTACAAACCCACTTAACGATTCATTTTTCATTTCTGTAATAACATCCTCGCACTTGTTGTAAAACTCAAAATCAATTATGAGCGACGACTCGCGTATCTTCTTCGTCACTTGTGGTACAAAACAAAAAAGTTCGATATTCCATTCTTAATTTACCATCACATGACATATCTATCAAGGGTCGATAATTTACCGTATGGGCATCTCTTGAATTGAATTTGTAAGCGTTTAAATATAGAGTTTCCCCAAGATATTGTGGATTCCGTGCAATCCTGAACCATGACCTACTTAATCCGGACAAATATTACAAAACTTTTGGATTGATACAAAGCCCAATTGGAAAGTGGGAACGGGATTATAAAAAAAATTCATTACTTTCCTCTCTTGGATGAAAGTGATAAACCCATGTGGGTGGCGATTGCAAAATAAAAAATCCCACTTTTCAGTGCCCCGAGAACCAAAACCAACACATGCAAAATGAAATAAATGATATGCAAACCTCCATCTACAAACTACAAGACACCATCTATCACCGCAACAGCCTGGGATCTTCATCGGCAAACCCTAATTCGACTGATTATGATTTTTTCGGAGCGTCTTACTAAACCCTAAACCTAAACATTTGTGTGTTTTGCTCTTTCTTTATAGAACTAATTATTTTGTTTTTATGTTTGTTATGACTATTGTAGTATGTTTTGTATTTTGTGGTTCGTTATGATGAACCTTGGTTGCTATATTTATGTAGTATGACATTATTGTTATGAATATTTTAGTTTATTATGTGTTTGAGGTTATAACTATTTTTAAATGGATTATAAATCTCAGAGGGAACACATGTTTAGGGGAAATTTTCTTTTCTCCCATCTTGTGATCCCTTTTGAATGTTTTTCAAAAAGGAGGAGGAGAAATATAATTTGCCATTTTCTCGAAATAGTTTTGAAAATCATCAAAATGGGAGTTTATTGTTCTCAGTTTCATGATATTTAAAACTATTCCGAGCTACTAATATACATTTGAGAATGATTTTTAAACTTAGAAGAATTCACGCAAAGAAATCGGAAATGAAGATCTAATCACATTGAACGCATTACTCCAATCTTTGAAAGACAAGAAGACGCCTCATACCTCTCAATTTATCAAGCATTGGAGCACTTCTTTAGTCTTTAGTTTACTAGGTTTATTTCAATTTGAGTTATATTATTTAAATACTAAATTGTGAGAAATTATATTTCAAAACAATACAAAACTGTGTTATTCCGTTCAGAACGGAATAATCCCGTTCAGAAGGGACCTTGACTGTAAAATATTTTGAAAAACTAGGCTAATGCTATTCCGAACGGAATAATTCCCTTCCGAATGGAATAACATATTTTTAGCCGTTTGAAAGTCTGTTTGACTTGGTTCTCCTTCCTCCTCCTTTATATGGAGTTCCCAAGATTCATTTCAAAGTACATTTTCCTCCATTTCAAAAGTCAAAAAGCAATATACTCTTTCTCTCTTTTGTGTTGATAATATCTACTCAAAATCTTGTGAAATTAGGGAGAAAACTTGTGATTGATTTGTAATAGCTTGTTGTTGGTTTGGATTGAAAGAAATCTAATTCAAGTTTTGTTTCATCGATTCATTACGTGTTGTTGTAAAGCGGGTGGTGATTCGAGTCATGTAACAAATTCTATTTGGATTAGTGATAATGGTGCCGAAAGGCAAGACCTGGAGAGTAGACATTTGTGAACGCGGTAAAAACCGCTAGTAAGAACGGGTGGTTAAAGCTCACGCAATCACTTAGCCGAACTTCATCAACAAGTTCGTGTGTTTGGTATTGTTACATTTTTACTTTTCTATTATTTACTTTCAATTATTTTTATCGATTTGTATTGATACAACCATCAAATTAAAAGTCAAATAAACTAAAAATTGATACTTCCGCACGATTTAGGCCTATTCATCTCTCCCATTAGGCCACAATTAGTCAACAAAATTTTATAATAACTCTCATTCTGATTATTAGCTCAGTCTCCCCTCCATCTTCACTCTCTGTCTTATAAACACTCTCTCACAGTCCTTTTTTCGTCTCTTGGTTCTTCTATAACCGTTTGTAATTTATCAGGTCGACTAAATCTCTATCCCTGAGGAATCTTTGTGGGATTATTTAAATTTCTGTATTTTGTAAGTTTTTTTTTATTTTTGGGTATAACTGATATTTAGGATCTCCTTTCTCAAATCACATTCCATAGAACACTTGAAATTAAGCCCAATGATCGTCATATTTTATACATAACCAAGGATATGTAATAACATTCTAACTTGTTCTTCTATCATGACTTCTTCAGTATTGAAAACCTTGTCTGACTTCCACATTTCTAATTCAAAGTCTCCTACGCTCATGTCATAGTCATGTCCTCTTCAATACCCGCCAAACTCATATCCATTACACTATATTGTATGTCCTCCACATAAATAAATGCAATGTCTCCATGGAGTCATAAGGTCCTCCGCAGGATATTCAGTTCCCGCATTCTCTTAAATTCATGATTTCCAATCTGTAATTATATTTATTGAACGCTAAATTATAATTTCATTTTTACACAAGAAATCAATATTGCAACAAAAATGAAAATGATATAATTCATCATTTATTACCTGATACTGTGATGTCCGCCTCACAAACCGGAAACAAAAGGAACGCCTCTTAAAATCTCGGGGACTGAAGGAACCAAAAAAATGAAAAAATATTTGTTAAATCACCAAAGAGTCAATATTAAAGTTTGGCTTCAATCTTTCAGAAAGAGTCACATATCTAATAATCCAAGAAAAGGGGAACTAACCTGTTTCGGAAAGAATATCCACTTCAAATTTGAATCCCAAAAATTCACTTAAAAATGCATCAAAAAATAAGTGGTTAGAAACATATCTTCAAAAGATGAGGTATTGTTCAATCATGACATCACGAGTCATGTGCCGCATATACTCTTGCGGACATAAAAAGCGAGATGACCTAAAAAACATCGTCGCCTAGGAAAGGCAGATGCTCTGTGCCTCTGCGGAATCTTGCTCACGATCATCCTTAAACATCCATGAAGTCAAAAGGTCCTCCGCAAGATATTCAGTTCATGCATTCTCGTAAATCCGTAACTTCCAATCTGCAATTATATTTATTAAGCGATAAATTATAATTTCATTTTTGCATAAGAAATGAATATTGCTACAAAGAGGAAAATGATTTGACTCGTAATTAATTTCCTAATATTGTGACGTACTCCTCACAAACCGGAAACAAATAAATGTCTCTTAAAACCTCAGGGGATTGAAGGAACCAAAGAAATGAAAAATTACTTGTTAAAACACCTAAGAATCAATATTAAAGCTTGCGCTTTAAGCTTTTAGAAAGAGTTACATATCTGATAATCCAAGAAGAGAGGAACTAACCTGGTTCCGAGAGAACATCCACTTTAAATTCCAATCCCAAAAATCCAATTAAAAATGCATCAAAAAATAAGTGGTTAGAAAAATATCTTGATGAGGTATTAGTGTTCAATCATGATATCACGAGTCATGTGCGATATTTATTCTTGCGGACATGGTATTTCGAGCCAAGTGCAACACTAATTTAACCATTTTTATATTATCATATTATCGAGTTAAAAACTGTTAACACATATAAAAGAAAATCCCTTGAAAGAAATACAATACGACTAAATTATACTTCAAAAATTTTCAACACGTCTTATCGACCCGACACCAAAATGGTTAATAAAGATAAAATTAATGTTTACTTGACATAATTTTATGTAGGAATTATTTTATGATAAGATGGAATCGATTTATGCTTGTCTTGATTCATCACTATTTATAATGCAGAGAAATGTGTATCAAGTTAAGAACGTGAGAGTTTTTCTTGGCAACATGCAAAAATCTTAATGACGATAAAATTTGTCTATTTGATGCCGATCCTTTATTAGCCAATTACCAATGGAATGACTCACTCCAATAAGCAATATTGCAGAAATCGCTAATCGAGATTAATCGGACGGGCCAAAAATTTCTGAGTAGGGATTAATCGGGATTAATCGGAATTAATCGATTTGACCTAATCGGACTGAATTTTTATATATATTTCAAATAATATTAACATTTATAACAAAAAAATTCAATATCCTTAACTCATAGTCTAATAAACACATATAATTTAAGTTCAAATATATAATTCCAGTTAAAACATAAACGATATTCAATACATAATTCAAATTAAAATATAATCCAAAAAAATAACACACATCAAAGTCAAAACAAACAATACATATTAAAGTCCAAACCACAAACACACATCAAATTCCAAAATAAAAAATTAAATGAGCCAGGCCGGGTGAAAACTAAAGAAAAATGATGAAAATATTTAAAAAAAAAAAAAATTGGGCCTAAACGGGTTGAAAAACGGCCCAAATCGGCCGGCCGATTAATGCTTCCGATTAATGTTGTTTTGGGACGTTTTGCTCCGATTATCGATTAATCGGCGATTAATAACGTTTTTTGCAACACTGCCAATAAGTATTGAAACGTCTCGCAGGTCAAAAAACAATACCAACCGTTAAAAACTCCAACTAATAGTATATTTTCATGAATAAGACTTATAAAACGACTATCTTCACGTCCAAAATTCTTTCAGACTAATATTTATGATATTTTTGTTTCAAAAAAAAATATTTATGATATTTTCCACTTTAGTCCTTTAAAACAAAATATATTTTATTATAAAACTTCAAAGTTTATAGTTTCATTTTCTAAATTAAAATTCAAAATTAGATAATTTTAATAAAATACTGCTTTTGAAAGAAATTAAAATTAAAATATTAGTGAAATTTCGAAAATACTCACAAATTAAATTACTTAAATCGTTGGGTTATAACAATATCAACCCCTTTAAAAGATAACCTAACAAGCTCGATTGTATATTCCGAGGATCATTACTCTGAAATACCATAATTGTTACACTCCAAATTTCAGAAATAAATTTGGACAACAGCAAATAATAGTTCATTACAAATATCACACGGAATATAAAACACAACAAATTTTACATTTAAGTTATAACTAAAAAATTAAACTAGGCTATGTCGTCGCTCAAAACACGACCATTGAATCTGAAATGTGAAAAAAATAGGGAGTGAAAGTGTAATCAATATACTCAGTAAGAACACCGGTCTCATACGCTTAAAAATGTAATTTAATATTTTGTACTAAATCCTAAGAAAATATATTATTATAATTTGATCAATAAATACTCAACAAAATATTTCCGCGATCGTTGTTCGGCGATCGGTGACATGACATCGTGAGCCAAGTGCAGCCTTACAACCCTAATCAAGCAGCCATGACATCACATGTGCGGCATTTACTCTTGTTACCATGGTATCTCGAGCCATATGCAGCAGTAATTTACACATTTTTATATTTTAAAAATATAGATAAATGTTGAAATTGTAAACGCATGGGAAAGAAAATCCCATACTTGAAAGAAATACGATGCGACTAAGTGACACTTCAAAAGTTCCAACACGTCTTATTGATTGCTGGGATATAGTCATATTCAAATTTATATACTAGTAACAAGATGCAGTCGCGCCTTCACAACCTACGATGTAGTACTTGGGTTGTAGATCCAGGGGAGGTGAGGTTGGAATACCGGACTAGTAATTAGCTTAGTATAATTCAACCTTCGTTGAGATTATAAACAAAAGGTCATGCGCCTTCGTTGAGATTGCCTGCGCGGAAGAGCAAAGTGTTAGGTACCAGTTGAGAGAGTTCTCGGGCTCTGTGCTTTCACTTGGATCCACTTGTAGGTCTGTTTTGGGTCTTTACTTCCATTTATGGTTTCGCTAGTGAGGGAGACTCATCCTTCTATCATGAAGCTAGCTCATGCAGAGAATTGTGTCCGCACCCCCAAAATTGATATCTTGAATTTTTCGGTGTAAGAAGAAAGTGAAGATCGGATACTAGCATATATCACTTTTAATCTGTTCAAAGGAATTGTTCATTTGGATATCGTAGAGGATAAAGCAGTGTGTGGCATCTTATGATTCGGTGTTGAAACCGTGATTCAGTTTGGGAATCGATTTTTGAAATCAGTTGAAGTCGGTTAGGCGAACCAATCCAAAAAATCGGTTTTTAGAAATCGATTTTGGGAATCGGTTTGGAATCAATTAGGTGAAACGTTCAAACGATATTGAGTTAGCCACACTAATTAATTGTAATTCGAAGGTATTAATTTATAAGTTCTATTTGATTTAATTGTAATTCACGGATCCTTGTTTTGGGTTTCAGACATGATTTTATTTTTCCGATGCGTTATGAACGTGCGAAACCCATCAATGGAACCTTTATATATGATCGCGTGGGTACGATATGCTTTCCAAATTACTATTTTATACTTAGTTTCGATCGTAGGCACACGATCTACACGTAGTATTTTGGGTGTCGAATCCACTTGGAGGTGTAGTTGATTTAAGTTTCTTATGCATACTTCGGACGGAATATTTTGATGGGTTTTGTTTGTAATTGAAATAAAATAAAAGGAAAGAAAAGAAAAGAAAAATGGTCACTTATTGGGCCGCATACACGGTTGTCACAGTCCTTATCCGCGGTAGACTATACATAAAAGTTTCTAGTAGAGAGAATTCTAGAGATCAAGCTCTTTCGTAGTCTTCGTCTAATCTATGAGGCTAGGTTTCGAATCACACTATCAGAACATTTCTGCCAATTCTTCAGACAAACATATGCAAAACAAGAGAATATCTTTAGTTATTTCGTACTTTTATTAAAAAAAATTGATTGCTGGCAGTTTATATTTTTTGTGGGGATTGTTGCATAGAATGTTCATTTTGAGCATCAGTTATTAATTTTTAATTTTCAAGGGGTACAAATATTTTTTAGTCCTACGTCTATAATATTTACATTATTTGAACGTACAAATTTTTTAGATTACATTTTTTTACCTTTCGAAGTTATTTATAATTTTGTTTTTGGTTTGGTAGATAATTTTTTTTTGTTTCGTCATGTTATTTTATCACAATTTGATTTTTCTAACGGTACTTTGGAACTTTTTCTTTTGTTATTTTGACCTTTTAGAAGGAGTTTAAGAAGTTAAAATTCTAACTTAGGAATTTTAAATTATATATTTATATCTAAATGCAAATTTTTTTATCATAAATTTTAGGAATAATCATGATATTTTAATATGTACAGTTTTGAGTTGGTAGTGGTATAAGTGATTTGTATGGCTTTGCATGGTATGGCAAGAAATAGATGTCATATTTTGAGATTTTGGAGGCCGTTCGTTGATATTTTGTAATAAAGGTATACATGAAGTTCCTCATGAAAAATAAGGCAACAATGAGTTGTGTTTTCTATTTTAAAGGATATGCATGGTTTTTTGAAATTTTTGAAGGACGCTCAAAATTTTTTTAAATATATATGTATGTACATGATATTTCATATTTTTAAATGGCATACGAAAGGAAAATAATAAATAGAAGGACATTCCCTATTTATAAGTATCACACTTATATTTTCTAGGCATGTACATAAAAAAAAAAAAAAATTAATAATAATAATAATAATAATAATAATAATAATAATAATAATAATAATAATAATAATAATAATAATAATAATAATAATAATAATAATAATAATAATAATAGGAGCCGGATAACATATTAGTAATTAAAAAGTGCGATTCAAATTATTACAATTTATATTGTATTATCTTTTCATAATTTTATTTTTTGGTTTCAATATTTTCCCTAAATATTATACTTGTAATTTTGATATTTATATGGTTTTTTTGAAGAAACAAAAAAGCAAGAAAATCGGGAAATATATTGAGACACCAAGGCTTTAGCGCTCGACAAATCATACTAAGTGATATATACATGGAATTTAAATAATATAATATTGATAGGGGGGCAAAATCATAATTTCAAAAGGACTATTACATAATTTTTGATTTTATAAGAGAGGCTATGGCCGCTGCTAGTCACTCTCTAATTTCGCCACCGCTAGCATTTTGTTTTTGTATGATTATACAAAAAATGTGTAATAACTAGAGAGTATCATCACTCCGTTTCAGATATATATTTCTCTATTTTTGTTTTACTAATTACATAATATTTAACAGTCATTAACAAAATAAGACACAAATGTACATATAGAAGTTATTGTATAATTTATTTCTAAAAAGCTCTTATCTTTTCTAAATATTATGGAAAATCCTTAAATTTTTAATTATCTTTGTTATGCCTTATAATGTTAACTTTAACTAACATTTAATATTTTATTTTGGTCAACCAAAATACTTTATGTTTTTCAAAATTTATTTTTCTTTAAAATTTTAAATTAAAATAATCAATAAAAAAGTAAGACAAATAATTTTCTTCAATTTAGTTTTATGATATAGTAGATTATGATAATTTTTGGACATTATAACTCTTATTTATTTTTTGACATTATGATGTAACATTTTTTTAATTTTGGGCTCTTATTTATTTTCCTTTATCCCAAAATTTCTTCAACCCAAATCAATGAACCTAAAAAATATCATGCATCAAATTTTTTTTTCTTCAATTTAGTTTTATGATATAGTAGATTATGATAATTTTTGGGCATTATAACTCTTAATTATTTTTTGACATTATGATGTAAGATTTTTTAATTTTGGGATCTTATTTATTTTTCTTTTACCCAAAATTTCTTCAACCCAAATCAATGAACTTAAAAAATATCATGCATCAAATGTTTTTCATTTTTTTAGTTCTTCAACCAAAAAAAATAAATTAAAATATTATTTTCCATAAAATATAAATAACGAAGAATAAAAATATAAATAAAATCACAAAAATATTTAGTAAGAAAATTATATTTTCTAAAAAAAATATTAATATATTTTAAATACAAATAAAAGATAAAATAATAAAAATCATGTTTGACGAAAATTATCATCAACGTATAGCCATTTTTGTCAAAAAGATTATAGTTGGATGAAATATTTACTTTAAATTTAGTAGAGGGATAAAAAAAACTTTATTTTATGGAGACTAAATTAGAAGACGTAAAATTATATGACCTTCATAATTATTCAGAAATTAAAGGTTATTTAAAAAATTTCCTTTTAATTTATGTGTGGGCCTCACATTTCTTTCTTTGAAAATAATAAATCTGATGAATTATTCATGGGTGAAAATTTTTGTCATATTGTGAAAGATGTAATGGGTCATCTTTTAATATGGTATCTACACTTAAGATATGACTTAATATATAAAAATCATATAGATTCATTCATAATAGTTTTTTCAATGGTGGGATCCATGTATTTTTATAAGAAAATTCAGTTGGATTCTTTTTTACACACAAAACTATAACTTCACTAAAAATTAAGATACAACTGAGGTAATATTTACAAAAAATCTAAGAAAGGACACACATAACAAATATAAGTAAAACTCCAACTATGTATACAATTAAAGTGTGACTCATCTCACTAATATGTGACCCACTATATAATACTACTTTTGATTAAATGTTCCCAAAAAGACTAAAAACTACACGTGTCAAGTATATAGGCAAATAAGAGAATTGTATATAGGGGCAATTTGTTCATTGTATCCTTAAAATGAAGAAAATAAATTCAAATAATTAAATTATGGTATAGCAGACCTATTTAACATTACAAATATTTTCTCACAAAAAATGAATAATAAAATATATCCGAAGGACTATATGAAACATGACAATAATGCACAACAATCCGAGTTGAGCTACACCCACTAAATAATTCATTAGTTATTTAAGTAATCAGTAATTTGTAAGGAACTTGATATATCACGACGAGATTGTGATATCATGACAATATATAAAGACTATGAAAAATATATGAACTTAAAACAAACAGTGTATAGAAAACATTATACAAGTGAAATAATATTTACATAAAATGAAAAGAATATATAGAAAACAAAAAATATATAGAAACACAAGAAACAATATATAGTCGCGACGGAGTCATGCTCAATCCCGTCGTGATTTCGGATTTCCCAATTTTTAAATCTCAAAAATAATCATGTGAGGTTCAAATTTCAATTAAAGAGTATACAAGAGTCAATAATGGTTGTCAATAATGGTGATATATTTATTGTATCTATTCAATTAAAGGAAATTCTATATAACAGAAGGAAAAACTACATAAATAAAAAAGTTAAACCTGCATAACAATCAGCTAATTGTTATCAAGAGATACATTTTATTGTTTTATTGAGTCTTTCTCCGATATTCTAAAATGAGAATGCGATGCTTAGGAAAAAATTTATATCACGATTGTCTCTATTAATATCACCATGAGACTTCCCTATTAATTTAATGAGGAGAGAAGGAAAAACAAAAGAACAAAAATATAAAATTGCCGGACGAAACTAAAACATCAACACCAAACTTATTAAGCATTCTAACAAATCAGTAGCTAAGCCTAAAAACAAATAAAAATAAAATAAATAAATAAATAAAAAGAAACATCAAGTTTCTCTTCTTAAATATTCTACAATAGAAACCGCAACAAATTGATCTTCTTTCCGATGTGAGGCGAGTTAGACTCTTCCTCTCTTTTGAACTTGATTCACAGAACTTGGGCGGATACATTTTATTGTTTTATTGAGTCTTTCTCCGATATTCTAAAATGAGAATGCGATGCTTAGGAAAAAATTTGTATCACGATTGTCTCTATTAATATCACCATGAGACTTCTCTATTAATTCAATGAGGAGGGAAGGAAAAACAAAAGAACAAAAATATAACTTACACAAAGAAAAATAAAATTGCCAAACGAAACTAAAACATCAACACCAAACTTATTAAGCATTCTAACAAATCAGTAGCTAAGCCTAAAAACAAACAAAAATAAAATAAATAAATAAAAAGAAACATCAAGTTTCTCTTCTTAAATATTCTACAATAGAAACCGCAACAAATTGTTCTTTCCGATGTGAGGCGAGTTAGACTCTTCCTCTCTTTTGAACTTGATTCAGAACTTGGTCGGATCAAATCTCGGACGAGTGAATCCCGGCTGAAATGAAATGATTCGCAATGTGAGGTGCCAACAAAAGGACAAACCAGAAACAATCATATGCAAGCTGCATTAGTAACTTACTCTCACATATCTAAACAAAATCTTATTTTGTGGAACTTTTTAATGTTCATAGTAAAAACCATATTTTTTTATCCTATCCTAATTTTAAGACCTTTTAACATTTTTTGGGCATTTATGCAATATCATGCATTCATGTTCAAAACAAATGGAACCTCTCACAACAAAAAAATAATATAGAAATTAAGTACGGTGATGATTATGATCATGATCATGATAAGAATAATAAAAATGATACTGATAAAAGGAAACAGTAATGATAGTAATGAGGTTGATAATAATAATAATAATAATAATAATAATAATAATAATAATAATAATAATAATAATAATAATTACAACCATGATAAGAATATTAAAAATGACAAATACTAATGACAAAAATAAATAACAATGATAGTGATCAATTAAAAATAACAAACAAACAAACAATAAACCAAACTCTATACCTGAAGCAACAAAGAAGGCGCCTTAGCCTTATCCTTCGGGGTCGTCTCCACAACCGTTACATGACTCCTCGTCTTTCTACCATTAATCGCCAAAACCGACGGGCTATTCCCATTCGCTATGTCCCAAAAACTCCTCTTCTTATTCGCCCCCGCCTGTTCATGAACCGGCGACACAAACCTCGCACTCTTAATCGGACTCTTCAGCTCCCCCACTTCCTGAACCACCTTCTTCAACCCGCCTCTAGTCAACACCCTATTATTACTCTCCTCGCCGATTTTGCAGTTCAACCCCTTCTTGGCGATCAAATCACGGATGAACCCGTCTTTCTGCTTTAGCTGCGCCATATGCTCCTTCTTCTGCCTCTCCATTTCCGACTCCAATTCCCTGAGTTTCTTCTTTAGTTCCTTGACTAGCATGGCATTTTCGTCTTGTAGTGGGGGTTTCTTCTTGGGGATTTCGGGGGTGGAAAAGCAGTTACCGGAAAGGAGAATGTTGCGTTTGGTTTTACGGGAAATAGATTGAGGAGAGAGAAGAGGAGAGGCGGCCGAAGGGGAGTTGTTGGAGTGGAGTGATTGGGCTTGGAGCATTAGGAGCTTTTGTTGGTGACGCATTAGTTGTTGCCTTAGCTCGAGGTTCTCCTTTTGGAGCTCCAGTATGAGCTTCGATTGGTCGGACCCGGATTCCAGGATTCTTGTAAACTCCTCGTTTGTAATTACTGGCTGCAAAAAAGAGGAATATTGGATAAATATCTTAATTTATTTTCATAAGATCATAACGAAATGGTGAATTAAAAGAAATGAGAACCAAGGATTTATTCACGAATACACACTGAATTATGCATGAGAACACAGCCAAATAGCACAAAAAATTCAATTTATGATTAAACAAAAAGCCAAATGTCAGAATTTTTCAAAATTTTACTTATTACAAATATCAAAATGTAGGTAAATAGCATTAGAAAGAAAAAGGCAAAAATCTCTTGCCACAAAAATCTCTCTATGCCATTTATTTACAAAACTATATATTGGCCTAAAACTTGCAAAATACTATGCTTACATGCAATATACCACCAAAATAGTACTTTAACCAACAAAACAACATATTGCTAAACGATAAATCATGCATTAACATATCAACCAACAAGTTATTCTACCATACCTTAGTCTTAATCTCCTTGGCCCGATCCGCCCAATGCAGCGTGTTCTGTGTCTCACCAAACACCCCCGCGCCCGGCGCCACATTCGCGATCATCACCGTCTGGCCCCGTCCCCCTAGCGAATCCTTCAGCAGCTGCGTCAACTTGGAATTTCTATAGGGAATGTGCTTCTTGCCTTCCACTAACGCGTTAATGCAGCTGCTGAGCGCGAGCAGCGACCGGTTGATGTTCGCGCCCTCGAGCGAGCGGAGGGTTCGTTGGTCGGTGGCGAGGGCGCGTTCGGAACCGGCGAGGTCGATGAGTGAGAGCTTGCCGGAGAGGGTGGTTAGGGTGTTGGTTTGGGGGTCTTTGGTTTTGTACTCTACGAATATCTGAAAGGTTAGGGAGAGTTTTAGTATGTGTGATTGTAACAAAATTACACAGTGTAAGTTTCACATTTATCGATTATGATTGTTTTTGTTTTGTTTCTTGTTTTTTTTAGGGTAATTTTGTGTGATTTTTTTTCTTGACTTGAACTGCGAAGTGTAATTGTTTTTGTGAGGTTTGATGTTATTTGTCATATTTTACCCCTTTTTGGTTTCTTATTTGTTTTATTTTGGCAGCTTTGAGATATTCTGCATAACCGAGGATAATTTGAGGCAGAATGTTTCTTATTAATTGAGGATAATTTGAGGATAATTGTGGATAATTCTGCATAATTGGAATAATCTGAGGCAACTTTGAGATATTTTATTTTTATCCCTTTTTGGTTTTTTATTTGTTTCTTATTAATTGGCGCTCATTAATAACAATTGAGTTAATTTGAGTATTAATTGAACTACCAAGGGCTAAAACCCTAAACCCTTCATGAAATAGTTCCTAATTCAAAGAAAACAAAATCAGGTTTGATAAATCTTTTGACATGCGTAGTATTGTTTTACCTGTAAGATCGCGTGGGAGCGAGAGGAGGTCTCGTTGCACCGAGTTGGTTCGGTGGTCCGGTTTTGATTCCCCTGCTGAAGCAACCTCATTACCTATTCCAATAAACAAAATAAATAATAATATAAATAAACTACAAATCAAACCATATTTCAAACTTCCCTTATTTATTACAGATAGAAAAAAAAAGTAAAAGATAAATACTTACTTCATCTGTTGAGAAGGCCTTGTATTGCGTGAGACCCGCCGCAACAATTCCCTAAAATAAAAATAAAAAAATAAAACTTCTAATATCAAAAAAATAAAACGTAAATTCGAAGATAAAAATAACAATCCAATGTCTTACCCTGCAAAATTTGACCTCCTAAATCTCCACTAACCTTCTACCAAACCGCATATTCTCACATAAACGTTAAAATACTTCCAATTACCCTTTCCATTCCCAACACAAAACAGTACATTCCCCAAAAAAAAACAGTACAAAACAAAACCTCCATCCATTTACTCACCTGTTTGTCCTCACGGAGAACCAACGGCCTGCCAGGCGACAACAAATCCCTGACCGTCTCATTATACACCTCGAGGTACGAGAGCTGCACAGAGTGGCATCCGTCGTCGCTGAGCTGGCGGATGCGGGCGAAGAGGTCCTTGATGGCGAGCACCATCACGCCGGGGCTGCCGAGCGTGCCCAGCATCGTGTACGTCTTCCCCGCCCCCGTCGCGCCGTAGCAGAACACCGTCCCATTCTTGCCCTGAAGCACGCCCTGCACCAGTTCCGCCGTCCTGTTTATTGGGGATTAAAAGGGTTTATTGGGGGTGTTATAATGGTGTATTGGGGATTTAGAATGGTATATTGGGGATTTGAAATGGAAAACTAGACAAAAAATCCCTTGTTATTTAATCTAGAAAGAAGTATATTTGGTGGATAATTAAGCAGGTATATTGATACTCAGAAAGGTATATTGGGATTTTATAAAGGTATACTAAGACAAAATCTTGAATTTTTTTGGCAGATTTAAACTCCTGGAGGACTGCCTGTACTAGTTCCGCCGCCCTGGTTGGGGATCAAAAGGGTGTATTGGGGATTTAGAAAGGTATATGGGGATTTAAAACAGTATATTGAGATTAAAAAGCTTGAAATTAGATGTGGAAAGAAATGTTTTTGGGAGGGATTTAAAATGGTATATTGATACTCAGAAAGGTATATGGGCCTTAAAACGGTATATTAATTAAACACTGTTCCGTTTGTGCCTTGTAAGACTCCCTGTACGAAATCCACCATCCTGTTTGGGGATTGAAAGGGTATATTGGAACTTCAAAACGGTATATTAAGACAGAATCTTGAAATATTTTGGCAGATTTAAAAGAGTATATTGATACTCAGAAAAGCATATGTTGCGACTTTAAAATGGTATATTGCGACAAAGAAATCCTGTTTTACCCTTACAAAATATATTCTAAAAAAAATAAAATTCTCGCCAGATAATTCTCTTTCCTCATAATATAGAAAAGAAATATTCTAGCCGGAAAATTTTCAAAAAATAAAAAATTAAGCAACTAACCCAAACACAAAATTAAAAACTTTCTTACGTGGAATTATAAACCTCTTGCTGGCTAGCTGAGTCACCGAACGCCTCGTCAAAGCAGAAATGGCGGCCTCTCACTCTCTTCAGCCTCAAATAATCCGTTTCCGATGCGAATTCCGTCAGAAAGACGTCCTTTTTATTCACGATTCTGACACAACTCCTCGATCCGGCCTCTTTTTCCTTCATGGACATGGGCCGCAGCCTGACAAAGACCCTAATCCTGCCCTTCTCTTGCTTCTCGTCTCTTTCGGTGTGTGGACCGAGTCCACCCATGGAAAGTTTTCTTCCTGTGTTCAGATTATCGCGAGTGGTTTTCTTCACAGGGCAAGAATACGTGCTGAATTGAGATTTTGTTTCTTGATTGTTTTCCTTTCCTTCTCTTGGAATGAAGACATGGACTTTTTCTCGCTTTCTTGAAAGAAAGTTTTGATCTTTTTCGGCCTCTTCTTGATTTTCTTGCTTGGGGATGTGCGGCCTGAGGAGATCTGCGCTTGGGTGGTACGCGGCCATGACACGTGGCTGAGCTGCTGATGCGGCATGCTGACTCAGCTTCTGCTGCTCGTACAGTGCCGTGAGCGATCGCATCTTCTCTTTGAGGTCATGGTGATTTGGGCTTCGGTTATTTATAGAGGAGGAATTGTGAGTCTCTCTGAGGCTTGGCTCATTCTGGTGGATTGAGATCTGCGCACGGGTCGAAACTGGCATTTTATCAAGCAGTTTACGAGCGGTGTTTGAGCATGTAGTTTCGGAGCTTCACAAAGCTCCAATGCAATTGGATTTGTGTTATTCAGAGAGAGGAAATTGGATTTGAGGTCCAAATGTCAGATAAGAAGAATGTGAAGAGAAGCTGGAAGCACAGAACAGGAAAGGAAAAAAAGAGAGAGACTGTGAAGGAGAGAGAGATCTGAGGAGTTGAATGGGAAGGAATTAACGGCGAGATGAGAGGGGCGGGGTGGAATTCGAAATCTGGGGAACTATTAACGGTCGGAAAATTTGGCCAAATCGTAACGGTCGAGTAATGACAGCACAATTATCATTTCTTCCTCTCCTGTTATATAAGTAATGGAGAAACCAATGTTTGATTTATGAGAAGGGAGTTTATATAAGACTGGAGAGAATGGAATGGATTGAGTCTGATTAAATAAAGAACATTTAATGGCTTTTTAAAAAGGGAATTTATTTAAAACTGGAGAGTAGAAATGGAACAAAACACATAAAAACAATAGAATTCTGAAGTACTTTGAATGAACTTGGTTCATCCTGTGATATAAAAGCATGGCCCATGAGCGGCAGTTCACTTGCTATTGTGGTTTTATGTACGGTCGTACACCGAGTACATCCAAGTCTTATTGACTAGATTGAATGATTTCAATGAATAAAGATGAGCAATTTTATTGATTAATTTCTAGCAAAATAAAATATTATTGATTAGTATAGGAATTTTTCTTCAGAAAAATGGGTGAATTTTGTATTTTTTTTCTTTCGTTATCTGTATTGGAAAAAGGAGTGAGTCATCATATTAATTTACCATATCATCATTTAACGGATAAGAAAAGTATATTGGTAATTGAGGGTTTGGGATCAGTCTTTTTTCTAATTTTAATTGCATCGGCTGAATGAAAGATCAATTTCTTCATTTATTTTTCATTTAGTTTACTTAATACATTTACCACGAGAAAGTAAAATCTTTATGCAATAATTGTGAATAAGATTCTATAATGAATGCTAATAATTGGTACATGAATTGAATGAGAAGAATGGAGATGGAGCGGATGTTTGAAACTCAAAATAAAATCAAGATCCACTGTTTTGAACTGGTAGATACGCTATTTATTAGGATTTTAATTCTTTTTTACCCTTTTCTTCACTGTTGCACTTCCGGTGCAAATTTGTGTGTATTTCGGTGAATTATGAATGTATGAATAGTTTAAGTTGTTGGATTTTGGGTGGGTATATCCAAGCAAGTCACCGCATAAATGAAGTAGAACATTTTCTAAATTTCATTATTGTAGAAACGAAAATAAGAAAAAAAGTTTAAAAGAAGGAAAACTGATGAGACATAAATTAAAAAAAAATCAACTTAACTAATTGAACTAATAATAATATACACAATCTTCATCATCCGTGTGTTGAATTCCGGTTATTATCATTACTATTTCATGTCTAGTTCAAAATAGTCGCAATAATGACTAGATTAGCGATGGTTTCGCATGTATCACTCCAAAAATAATTATTTCATCTATATCTGCTTGACATGTTTCAAAATATGAACCCCAAATTAGGTATTTGGGCATCGCTACCTCCATTTTACTTAAAATCTAGAGTTTACGAAAACTGGATGTCTGTGGCTTTTAGTAAGAAACATTTTGATTTTCTCTAGTCTCTCATTGTTAAATAAACAATAAAAAATTGTTGGTTCGAAAGTGCTAACATACGTTTTCCGAGTTGTTAGTTTTGTTTATTAATTGGTAGCCATTATGCTTGAAATCAAGGTATCTAATTCATATTGTATATATATACCATAATACCACAACACTACTATTTAATAATATCACGCATACTTCATTGCAAATAAAATGCAATAATTATGACCTTAGCATTTTTTTTTGCTAGAGATATATTTTTTGGTTTGTTTCCGTTGTTGTACAGTATATAGTAAACTAGGATTGTAAAAGAACATGTTTGTCTATTATCTGCATAGTAATAAATCTTGTGTCGCTGATAAATTTTGTGAGAAATATATTGCTGATGAATTGCGTGAGAGAAATTAGAAATTTATAATTACATATTTTATATTGCTGATGAATTGTGTGAGATAAATTTAGCCAAATTCTTTCTTCTCAGAAAAAATGACAAGTAGCCTAGGTATATAAAAGTAATGTTACATGATTAATAAATTTAAGGAAAATGGGAAATCACGACGGGAATACTGTAGCGATCCTGTAACGACGAATTGAAATTATATACTGTTTTCTCACGTTTCTATATACTATTTTTATTTCTTAAAATATATATTGTTTACCGAATGAATTTTTATATATTATTTGTTTTCAGTTTATATGTTTCAATATACTGTTTTTATTTTTTAAAATATATATTATTTTATTGAATGAATTTTTTATGTACTGTTTGTTTTCAGTTTATATGTTATTTCAGTTTTTATATATTGTGGCTACAGAGTCGCTACAGTACCCATCGCGCGGTATCAGCTTCCTAAATTTAATCGACATAATCACAAATTATCAGATAAGTAATTGTGCTGGATATTTTATTTGCTAATGCGGGGTATCACCATTGACTGGGTCCATCATAGGTATACACCTTCTCCATTTGGTTAATAGGCCTCCTATTTCTTGATTAATCATCAAAACAAAATGTGTATTCTTAAAAACTTTAAGAATGAATGTCATTATTTCTCTATATTCAACAACAGAAATTGAGATATTAGATGATAGCCAAAATATAACAATTTCAAATACATATGTGGTGACCAAACAACTTATCAAACAAAATGTCATCTGAACACATATATCAATTGCTATGATATCGATACATTTTTGGGACATGATACACAAGTCGCCGGAATTCACAAAGATATAATATAATTACAAAATAATATATTGATATACAAAAATGTAGAATGGACATAAAAAAATATGATGCGTAAAAATAAATATATATTCTCATTCATATGAAAATTTATAATATTAAAAAAATATATAATGGATATATAAAAAGATATGGTAGTCTTGTAAAAAAAAAATACAATGATCAACGGAAAAGGTATAAATATATGTTTGGTGATATTTAGGAGATGTTTTAAGCAGGTGGTGAGACCGTGAGAATGTTCACCTACATTTTTACAATGTTTGGATTCAATTTACAACGATCTGAAACAACACAATACAAGCAAGAAAATAGAACTTTATAAATTTAATTTTAATAATTCTAACATTTACTTATCTTTTAATTTTTTTTTTTTTTTTGAGAATTGCTCAATAAGCGATCGTTTATTGTTACTTATATTAATAAAAAATAGCAATTACAAGAGAATTAAAAATAAAAGAAAAAGAAGAAGAGAAACCAAAATCCCTCCGGACTAACCTTTCGGACCACTGAGCCGGTAAGTTCCAGCTTTTCCAAAAACCTAAACCCTACTAAATATCTTGTCTGTCATTAAAAAGTATCTCACTTATATATACAAACAATACAACATCTCTATAGTATTAAAACAAATCTAGAATTTTACAAAGTACAGAAATAAATAACATAGAAACAATGTATATGTATGTAGTCACGGCACATTGTTTGTTTTTTCTTATTTCTGTATGTTATACTATGTTGTGCTCTTTTTGAATATGTTTGTCTAAATATATTTATTTCATAATTCAGGGGCGTCCCCGACAATTCGGTTGCCCTAGCCCGAAAGGTTGTCGGGTCTTAAATATTGCTTGCTATGTAGCCGTCACTAGAAAAAGTAAAACAAAAAAGCCGTGCAATTTTTTTGTACGACCAAAAACCAATTAAAAGGAAAAAAAATAATTCGTGACAAAGAAAACCTCCAACAATTGTTTCTACTCGAATCATTTACTTTTGGCACGGTGATTTCATCTATTTTGCTTTAAAAAATTTCTTTTACAAATTTGTTTAGTTCATAGTCTTAGTTATATATACTATATGCAATATGTTGTTGTCTTAATAAGTAATACAAATATATATTTAAAAAAATTTAAATAACACTTTGGGAAGAACATGTACATATATACAATGTTCTATTTCTCACAAAAAAAATGCAATGTTCTGATGCCTCCAATTTTCAATTCTTTAATTTTCTTATGTAACAATTAATAAGGCTCATTGTTACTTTGTCTCTAAGTTAATAAATGCTGCATGGTTGGGAGAAGAATATAAAAGAAAAAACAAAATATGATGGCCCAGTGAGGCCGCCCAGATTCACCTCCCAATTCCAAGTCAAACGCAGTAGAGCTGGGCTTTAACAAGTTTCTATATAAATAAAATTTTCCATAGTTGCCATTAGTGAATGGCTGCCCTAGCTCATAGGCTTCCTGAGCTTGCCAACGGACCGGCTCTGTCATAATCCATCAATTGAACAACTTATACCTATATTCATAAGTGCATAAAAAATTGAAAGAAAAAAAAACCCCGCACATATCCATTACGACTCGATCCAAAAATAAATACACACATAAAACAAAAAATAAAATTACAGATATACCCTCTAAAGAAGCAGAAGATCGCACAATATCACTTAGTCACATCTCCTCTTGACCCTTCAAGCCATTCTCTCAATTTCAACTCCTGTTGCGATTTAAACTTATCATAATTTTCCAATAAACTCGCATTATCACTCATGGATGAATTCTCAACCGGCTCATCCAATTGGTTGGTCGGTGACATCATCGCCTCAATATTTGTTCCTTTATTATCAGTTACGATAAAATCATGGGAAGAAGTCCATTTGAAACTAGCCGTCTTTTGTCTAGCTGATTTGAACATGGATGTGAAATAATTCCCACTGGACGGTCCAGTTGAATCGGAAGGTTCCGGAACGTTTGAACCGGGTTGGGTGAACTGAAAACCCCAAGTAGGGTTTTCAATCAACCTAAACAAAAGAATAATAAATTGTTAATAATGTTTAATTTAGTAAAAATTACATTATTTAAGAGTAAAAAATAAAAATTCAATACCTTTTTTAGGCTGGGAGGAATTGATGATTAAAAGAGATTTATTAATGTCTTTACGTCAGCAATTGGGAGCCCAAATTCTTCCATTGATTTAACCACACAAATCGAATCCTCTATATCTTCTGTGTGTAAGGCTACTTCATGCACCTTCGCAGAAACCTTTTCCTACAAAAAATTCATATTTATTACCTATTAAATTGGTTAAAAATACCGAATTATCAATTATTGTGGTCCGTTTTAACATTTCAGAGTGTGTATTGAAGGATAAATCAAATTTCCCCAAATCAGAGTTGCACAAGATCGACATGAAAATCATTCAAAAGCAACAAAAGATTGTACAATTGAGGGAATCAATAAAAAAACCTGAATAGAGAGGAGATTAGGCATGGAGGACTGTGCATGCTGCTGCACGAAATAGAGCCCGATCGAAGGCTCGTTGGCCAAATACTTTATCATGTCATCCACCCCTTCTTTCACTGCAACACAGAATTGAAATCGAATTAGGGGTGAAAATGGATAAGATAATAACCGACCGACCTGTATTCGTATCCGCAAAATATTCGTATTCGAAAAAAATTATCCGTATTCGAACGGATACATATACGGATATGGTAATGAGTTTGGCATATAATATCCGAACGGATATGGATAATATCCGTATCCGGATAATTATAATCCGAATAATATCCGTTTTCGGATATTTCACTATATATTGAATATGAATATACATATATATAATGATAATTTTTAAAATATTTTAGCAATTTTATCATTTTTTTAATATGAATAATGATATTTATTCAAATCCATCAACTTAGTTATTACTATTTTGAAACTTATTATGATTTTATTATTTTTTTGTTGTTAATAGTAAAATATATATTTGAAAAAAGACATAATCCATCAAAATATGGATATCCGATAAATATCTGTATTCATATTCGTATCCGGTAATATCCGAACCAGATCCGTATTTACATCCGTATTCATATTCGGATCCGAGAAAATAATATGGATACGGATATGATAAGACCCCGATCCGAACCGTATCCGAACTGTTTTCATCCCTAAATCGAATGGATTATATTACCAGTAAGAAGCCAATCTGCAGGCGAGAAATCGTGCATCGTAAATGGCGGGAGCTCATAACTGGTGCCGATTTGTATTAAACTATTAATAGACAAGGAAACGGATCAAAGAAATATAATAAAAATTGATGGAAGACAAGATCGGAAAATCGTTGGTTACTGAAGTAACGGAGAAACCTATCTTTGATTATTCAAAGGGAATTTATTTTGGTTAGCAAAAGATGAAAACTGAAGAGGTAGAAAGGAATGAGGCTGATTAAATAAAGAACATTCATTGTTATTTATGCGAGCTTCAGAAAGCTGAAATCCTTTGAATGAGCTTGGTTCATACTTGGATATTATGCGTGTCCTTTGAGCAGCAGTTCACTTACTACAGTGTGTTTATGTACGGTTCTACAAGTACATCCGGGTCTTTTAGAATGATAGACCGTTTTCTCAGACTGTTAGGCCTTGCTTGATATAGTTGCCATTTCCTATTTTTATTGTTTTTTCTTAAAAGAAATAAATAAAATGTGTTTAGCTAAATCACATTGTTTTTAATTTTTCTGTCCAAATGGCAAAAGATAAACGTAATTATAAAAACGAGAAAAAGTTATTTTTTATTCTATTTTTAATTATCAAACTTATAAATGTCATAAATCACACAAAAATAATATGGTAACACTAAATAAAGAATAATCACCTTCAAATATTATATTGCGTTAAAGAAAGTAAATTGTCACAAAAAATGGTACCTTCACATTAAAAAATGAATTTTGATCTAAAACTTAATATCATACTAAAAAAAGTAATTTGACATTAATTAAATGTATTGACTCGAAACTTTATATTACAAGTAAAAAGTCAAGTTAGCCAAAAAAAAAATATAATAATACCGAAAAAGGATTATTAATATTAAAATCTTTATATTCACACTAAAATGATATATTGACACTAGAAATAATATATATAGATATTAAAAATGATATATCAACATTTTTTTATACTAAAATTAACATATTGACATTAAAAGTGGTCTATTGATACTACAAAGGTATTAAAAAGAAATATATTTTCACTTGGAAATAATATATTGATTGAGAAAATGATATATTGATAAATAGTAGATTGACACTAAAAACTCAATATATTGACATCCAAAATAATATATTAACACTAAAAGCGATTAACATGATACCAATACTCAATAATGATAAATCAACATTATAAAGATACATTAATACCGAAAATGATATATTGGTACTTAAACAAGTATATTAACGTTGAAAATACTATAAATGGCATATTGACACTGAAAAATTGATATATTGGTACTGAAAATGTTATAAATGTGCATTTGATAAAATAATAAGCAAAAAAAATTATTATCGATTTTAAAAATAAAAAGCATTTTTTTAAAACAAAAACAAAAAAAGAAAGAAATGATGCCAAACGAAGCCTTAATTTTTTATTTATAGTACTAGAGGCACGTTATTAGATATTCATTCATTAATGGGAAATCCGCAAAAAAGCTCATGCATTATTGAAAATTGCAAAAAAAAACCTGCATTATTAAGATAAATAACGATGTTAATTTTAAACTTAAGGGAGGAACTAGAAATTGAATTTGTTAATAATGCAGACACAATTTTTAATAATCTAGGTCTTTTTTTTTTTGGAAAATTTCTGTTATTAAATTCAAGAATTTGAGATATTTTATTTAATATCAAGGTTGCAAATAGCATTTAGCGGTGTGTTGCGTTTAAGATTTTCATGTAACGAATTGCGTATAGCGCAGATGTTGCGGAGATACATTTTTATAGTGGATAATATGTGTAAATATTTTTTTTCCTATATACCACTACGTAATATATGCACTATAAAATCTAAAAGAAGAAATATGCAACACTCAAATATGATTAATATTACAATATTAACAATAAAAGTTTGAAATGTTCTTGCCAAAAGTTACATGTCCAAAATCAAAATATGATTAATATTAAAATATTAAAATACAACATATCCATTAAAAACAATCCATCAAAGACACTATTCAGACTGCTACACCGCAACATATACACGCAACACCGTTATTGCGGACCGTCTCACTGCTAGATCGTCGAACAACGCTACACCATAACAAAACCGCTGTGCACAGCGTTTAACTTCCAGAAACCACTATAGCGCCGCTACAGAACGCTATTTGCAACACTGTTTAATATGATATTAATATTTTTTCAAGCAGTAATGGCTGAGGCAAGAGAGCCGCAAGCCGCATCAAAAGTAGTAGAAAACAACATGTTTGAACTAAAATTTAATCAATTATAGTACAAAACTCCCATATTATACTATATTTTTTTTCTTTATGAAAGAGCTGCGCGGAAAAGGAGTTATATGATATTTCATGTTTTATCGGGACAATGATATATTTTCACTTCCAAAATATCTACATTTTATAGGGGTATTTGAAAACAGACCTGATATGTCACGACGAGCTGTAACACACCGAAATCAAGACAACAATATATATAGCTTACTAACAGTATAATAAGAGTATATATAATTTTTTTTTACAACGTATATACATAAGCAGTGAAACAGTATACAAAAAACAAAATAGTACGTTAAAACAGTATATACAAATTCAAAAAGTAAAAAATACATAAAGTATAAAAACAATATATAGAACAATAAAAACAGTACATAGAAAAAATAATATATTGAAAAGTGAAAAAACAATATATATACCGTCCGTCGTGATTTGGTGTGCTACAGGGCCGTCGTAATATCATATTTCCCATTTCAAAAAAGTGTGATGTTACTATTTACTAATGAAAACTCAAAGCAAATCTCTTAGTAAATTATAACTATTTAAAGTCTAACTGTCTACAATGCATAAGCCAACAATGTTCTCACAAAACCATAATATAACGCAAAACAGCTCAGATTTTCAAACTTATCACAGTATCTAACTTCTCTATCATATATTATGATAAGTAATAAAAATAGGGAGCAACTTTGTTCCAAATTTAACAGTTGTATTCAGAAAGTTCTTCTAGAATGAAATTCAAACCGAATTGTACCA
The DNA here is from genome assembly GCA_024447665.1 of Juncus inflexus. Taxonomy (NCBI): domain Eukaryota; kingdom Viridiplantae; phylum Streptophyta; class Magnoliopsida; order Poales; family Juncaceae; genus Juncus; species Juncus inflexus. The sequence continues at coordinate 7,182,538 of JAJHPC010000018.1, forward strand.
TTCTTGCTGGTGCTTAAACAAGGTTAAAAGTTAGATCTGAATTGAGACCTAATCGATTCATAGTTACATAACAAAAAGGTTAGTTCATTTAATATACTATACAACTCTATACCATTTTGGAACAGCTTTAGTTAAAATGACAATACAAAAACATAAAACTAAAGAAACAAATGAAGCTTAATAGATCGAGCGTATTAGGAAAATGAATTCAACACTGGTATTGAATCTTAACAGGTCATTTAAGTCAAATTTTGCATATATGCCCCTTTTAGCATTTTCTATTTTTTATTTATTTTTGCTGAATGCACTAAAATACCTATTTACAACACAAAATCCTTGCCTTAATTAGCACAAGTGAAAGAAACATGCTTGCCATTTAGAACATAAAGACAGCGTACATTGAGAAAATGATATGCTCTCTCTCATATGCAATCAACTGAGATTGAAAGAAATTTGAAGAAACTGAAAAAGAAAAAACACAAAATGAAAGACATTAACAGTACCAGAGATAATGTACTCACAAACCGTAAGATATAGAAACTCGACCATAATTATTATAAGTAATCACTATTCAATATAGATCGACTTTGTTCTTGCTCTAGCAGTTCATGTCATAGGCCACAAGCCCTTGCAATTCTGGACCTTTCAATCCCGATTTCTCTCAAAACTGCACAAAATAAAACCATATATAGATATTAACAGGACAAAATCAATTGATGAAAACTGGATAGGTGGGTTTTAACAAACCCTTGTGCTCCCGGAAGGAGCAAGCATGTTAAAACTCTATACTACAGAATCTATCAATTATTTACCATGCCATTCATGCTGAAATTAATAAAGCTCATTAGAATGAACACATGCTTACCACTTATCAATGAAGCGCCAATAACAATTATGAGTGCTTCTGCTCTTTAGTTTCGTTGATCATCAGACTCATTAGCTGTCTTTGAGCTTGTAACAATTCCTGCACTCCGGTTTCTTTAATCGTCAAACCAGTTTGTCTTCTTCGAACGTGTAAACATTGTGCATATTCTTCCTTATTGAGCACATAATTAAACCACTGCAAAAAATTACATGCATAACTTATTAAATTCCTTCAATAGTAATATACATTTCAAACTGCAGAAACTAACCTGTATGTAAGGTATATTATTTATTTGGCACCACTCCCTCATCATAGGGCAATCCCGAATTACTACATCTTCAAGCTTAGCTTGGAATATTTCAACAGGCGAGATACACAATTCCCTACATTGGATTACCATCAGGGTTTTAAGGGAAATCAGGCAATGCATATCCATTATAGCCATCAGTTTCATGCAATTCCATAACTGAACCTCTTTCAAAGCATTTGAGTATTTGAAAGATGGTATAGAACAGAGTTTATCACACTCCAGTACTAAGGACTCAAGTGTATAGGGAAAAAATTCACCCTGTAAATGACAAATCTCTGGGCAATCCCATATCTCGAGCACTTTCAAAGCATTTGAGTATTTGAAAGATGGTATAGAATAGAGTTTATCACACTCCTTCAGTACTAAGGATTCGAGTGTATCCGGAAGAAATTCACCCTGTAAATGACAAATCTCTGGGCAATCCCGTATCTCGAGCACTTTCAAAGCATTTGAGCTTCTGAAAGATGCTATAGAACAGAGGTTATCACAATCCTTCACTATTAAGGACTCGAGTGTGGATGGAAGAAATTCACCTCGTAGATGACAAATCTCTGGGCAGTTCCCTATAGTCAAGCGCTCTAGGTTGCTGAGGTTGTTTAATCCATCAATAGATACCACCTTTTTGCAATTAAATAACTGAAGCGTTGTTATCCTAGGAACGTTTGTCCCGTGAGGGAGATTCTGCCCGGCAACAGTGCAGAAATGATATGAAATGAATTCATTGCTTTCTTGGGGCTGGCCTACCAAATAGGGTTTTGTGCATATGAACTCAAGGCACATACTGTTGTGGCCATACTGAACAAATGGGATTCCTCGATCATTGGATATGCTTAGCTCTTTAAGTGGAGATACATTCTGATGCACAAACACAGAGATCGATTTAGTACATAATTAGAAAACTGGAAATGTTCAAAAATGGAAAAGCTTGATTTTACCTCGAAGTAATTAAGTTCGTGTTTCAGACACCATCTTTTGAGCCTAGGGCAATCAACAATTTGAAACTTATCAGGAATGGACATAATTGCTGGGAGGTTAAGCAGAGGACACAAGGTTAATCGCAAGTCTGTGAACAAATTCATGTTTTCTATGTGAATAATAGAACCAAGATATCGGCAGTGAGCGATGTGCACACCCTGAACCATTGATTTGATGGGCAAAGAGATTATAGAGAATCCACAATTTATTATCTCTAACTGCTGAAGTTCATTAAAGCCTCTCAGTACCAACTCATGTAATGAAGCCGGGCAATGCTTAATAACAATACTCTTGATTCCATATGCATTATTGTTGGAATATTGATTATATAGTTGAACTATCCGTAGACTTTTACATTCACTTATATACAAAGAATTTAGAGAGGGAAAGGAAGAGGTACGTAACTCCAATAAGCTTGGACAATGTTCTACCAAGAGCTTCCTAAGACGTGGAAAATCTCCATTAACAACCGAAAATCGTTCCCACCTTTTCATGTATCTGCATTCAAGCGTTTCAAGTGACAAAAAGCGGTGCTCTTCACAGTTCCTGGTGTTCTCGTCACTGTCTCCAAATACTTCGATACCGAAGTTTATTAAATACAAATATTTCAAGGAAGGCAGCTTACTCAAACAAGATAGATTATCATTTCCAACATTAGTATCTTCAAGAACAAGTGTGCTCACTTTCGCTAGTGAGCAAGGATCTCCAAACCATCCAGGAAATTTGAGCCCATTGTATCCATATATGGCCAGTTTCATGACATTACTACTTGGTTGGAGGCTCTCCAGCACAGCTTTCTCAATTTCCTCATTGTCCATTACATCAAGTGAGCTACTTGAAGAGACCTTCAAATAGAGTTCCCCTTCTACTTCATCACCCTCCATAAAATATATATTCTCCAACTTAGGATTAACCTTCCATCCTAACTTCACGTTTTTCAGATTATGTTTCGAGATCATATGAGCATTCAGAGAATATCCAGCATCAACAACATTTTCGAGCCCTGAGATAGATAAGGTTCCTCTAAGGTTAATCAAATCCTTCACCTCCCCCAACCCCATATGGTTATCATCCCCCTTGACATGAAGTATTGCTTGCAGATTTTCGAGATTAGTTAACCTCCCAATCTCAGGTATCATGCTCTTAATTTCAGAATGACAAATGTCCAAATAACGTAAGCTAATAAGTTGTTCTATGCCACTTGGTAACTCACTGAGCTGGTAGCAACATTTCAGATCTAATATCTGCAAGTTTTGAAGCAGGCATATAGAATCTGGCAGCTTTCTGATTTCTCGACTACATAGCCTAAGGAATCGTAGGTTAATGAGTTTCCCAATGCCTCTCGGCAGCTCCAAAAGCACATAACAGTTTTGGAGATCCAATGTCTGGAGTTTGTAAAGTGAGCATAACGATTCAGGCAATCTTCGCATGTTATGCCCAGCAACACATAAGTAACGCAAATGCTTCAAATTTCCGATTGAGTCCGGTAACTCTGCACCATACAAATCTACATCTAACACCCTTAGGCAAGAAGCTAGTGAAATTACAAAAGAGTTGTTAGAGTAAGCATCCAATCTATGATTTAATAGTGTCCGTAGAGCTCTAGGATTATTTACGGAGAGAAAATCCGATAATACTGCGTTGCCTCCTGTATATAAATGGTGAATTCCATATGAGATGCCAGAGCATATTTTACTTGAAAAGGATGCTGCCAAATCATGGATCATTGCATGCATCTTGTACATGGAGTCCCCAAACTTAGTAAATGATAATAACAACGACCGGCCATACAACTCATCAAAATATTTTCTACCAACATCCTCCATTCTTTTATTTGAATGCGGATCAATATAACCTTGGGACATCCACAGTCTAACCACCTGATCTCTTTGGAACTCCCTCTCTTTTGGAAACATCGAGAAATAAAGGAAGCATGGTCTCAAGTGTGATGGCATCATGTAATAACTCAGTATCAATGCGGACATAATTTCTTTTCTTCCCGCATCAAGTTCCCAAATATAACCTCTCAGGACCTCATTCCACCTTTCACGGTCTGTTTCATATCGGAGGACACCTCCAAGTGCCTTTATAGCCAAGGGCAAGCCACCGCACTTTCTCACAATTTTTTCCCCAATTGCTACTAAACCAGATTGCTCAATAGGATTATGGGTACCAAATGCACAATTCTTGAAGAGGATCCAAGATTGGTCCTCAAGCAACGAATCCAAATGGTATGGAGGTACAGTCTGCATAATCTGAGCAGCAAAAGTAGAACGACTGGTGGTCAAAATTCTAACCATTTTGGCACTTTTGAAGACAGTTGTGAAGTGCTCCCATAGGTTTCTCTCTTCGTTCCATACATCATCCAACACAAGCAAGAATTTTCTCCCTTGCAACTTCTCCATGAGATCCTCTTGGAGCTTGTTTGGCTGACTAACATTACAATTCTTCTCTGTTATTGATTCAATAATTTCTCTTGTAAGGCGTATGACGTCAAAGTCATCTGACACAGACACCCAAGCCTTCTGGTCAAACAACCGGCAAACCCTCGGGTCATTATATATAAGCTGCGCCAGAGTTGTTTTGCCCACCCCACCCATTCCCACAATCGGGATAACAATAAATGAAGAATTTTGAGAGTTTAGAAGGTCGATTACTTTTTCTTTGTCTTCCTCTCTCCCAATGACACCGTTCTCATTTACAAGAGATGTACTTGGTGGCCTCTTTCGGGCACCGTGAAATCGTCTCTCACCATCTTCCTCCCTCAAGCTAAATTTTTCACGAGCCTCAAAAATCTCCTGGAACTTCTCTTTAATCACTTTTATCCTATCAGCAACTCCAACTGGGAACGCTGGGAAAGAGATATCATTGGTAATACCAAAGGCAGAACTAGAAGACGAAGAGAAAGAAGCAAAGGATGAGAGCATGGGTATCATCTCCATTTTCCTTTTATTCCCTACAAGATGGAAAGGGGAAAAAAAAAGCTTTACAAACAATAATCTAGGTGAAAGTGATTGTTTATTTCGTAAATAATACTTATATAATTCACTAACATATGCTAATTATGAACAATTCTATATTGGAGTATACATACCAAATGTAACAAATAGTCCATGTATATTATAAAAAGAATTAAAAATACACGTATTGCTGTATGATTAAAATAATTCTTCTCAAAAATTCTTTTAAAAATCCCATTAATTTGAACTTGCACAAAAATTCAATGAACTGAACTTAAATTTCATGGTGTCTAACAATTATGGCATCGCATAACACATTTCTACTGATTAGCTCATCTATTGCAAGTCATATCCATTATTCATCAGGAAATTTATATAATCTCATACCTACTCAAAGGACTCAATTCCCGATTCTGATCATCCAAACTTATAGAAGAGCCTAACCAATTCAATTAAATTTTCAATTCAGTATTTTACAATTTTTTCAGTCAAAAGCTTTCAACATACCCTTATTACTGGTCTCTGAAGCACCACCGCCTCTGCCTTCCAGCGCGAATTTCATCAGCTCATACTGGTACTCATCCAGCACATCCTCGGCCTCATGAGCGACCCCTCTGAGGTCGGAAAGCCAGATTTCGACGGATTTATCACGGATCTCTCTATCCTCTGCATCTTGAAGAACGGCTTGGATACGCCTGAGCGTGCGATGCAAATGCTCTAATTCTAGTCGGATTCTATTGTTTTGGCTGGCAATGGATGATGATTCCGGCTCTGATTTTTGTAAAGCTTCCACCAGTTTTCCCGCCAGTGACCGGATCGAGGATATTAGCGCTCTTGCCATTGTTTAGCTCGCATATAATCAATCTCCTCTATGATCAGGGAATTTTTCAGTGAACCTTACAGAATACGTTAGCTTGTGAGTGGTGAGTGATTTGATTGATTGTGAGAAAGGGAGTAGAAAGAGAGAAGAAGCGGGCGAGGAAAGATACAAGAAGCACGGGAAGATAAAAAGAGGAGAAGAAAAAAACAATATTCGGCTCCCATGTGGTGTTAGCTCTCACGAGTTGAATTAGTCGTCCATTCTTAATTATTAATTATGTTATTCTTTTTATTCCATGTGTTAGCCGAGCGAATCGGAAATGAGCGTGATGATAGTGTAACAGATAATGCTTAATTTAATAATTTATGATACATTACATTTTTAGAGCGGCGGTCTAGATAACTTTTTCTTTTTTAATTTCAGCAAAAAAGAATTTTTTTTCTTTTTGCATTGAAGGCCTTTTGGCCCAGCCTATAATACCGTTATGTTATGATGCTATTGATATGCAGTTCAATGATTTAGACCGATGACGGTGGTGATGGAGACGGTCATAGTCAGATTAACTATGAGGAGTTTATTAAGGTCTGATAGCCAAGTTAGTGAGGAGCTTTCTCTCCTCATTGTGTTATGTATGATTTTAAATCTCTCAATAATTTAGTTCTTATTTGGTAATATTATTTAATGAAGAATTAGATTATGAAAATAAATATTTGGGGAATATTAGACAATAAAAAGATGTGAGTTATTTCCATCCTTGTATTGTATTTTAGATAATTATATCTTTAATTTAGACAATGTATTTTGGTAATTAATGTGGCTCTATAGCTATTGTAATTGTATTCCAATTCTTACAATGTAGTCTTTCAGTTGAATAAACAATTTCTCTCTTCTTCTCTAGTTATTTCTCTCACGAGTTCTCTTACTATACATCAATATTCTCCCCAATTACCCTAACAAATTGGTACCAGAGCTATGTTACGATAATCTTTGTGCTTCCGTAAGTCAAGTATACCGTCTTGTTCTATCATTAATTCAAGTACGGTTATGTCGACCAAATCTGATACTGAGAAATACGATAGCATGACGAATTTTGCACTATGGCAAGTGCGGATGAAGGCTATATTATCGAGTCAATGTGTGAAAGCCGTCATTTTTGGACGACCGAAGGATATGAAAGGCAAAGTATGGGATAAGATGGACAAAAATGACCGAGCCGTGATATTGTTGTGCACGCCGCCAAAGTCATATAATGGGTTTAAGGAGACCATGCTTCATTCTAGAGAGTTATTTATCGTTGAGGATGTCGATAGTAACTTATTAGTCAAGTCATGTATCGACTATGACTTATTCTTGGCTGAAAGTAGTCATCAAGAGATTAGATTGTTTGTGGAGAGAGGAAGACGTAAAAAGAGAAATTCAAGTTTAGAGAAGACTCATTCGCAATTCAAGCACAAGAACCTGATAAGCAACTATTGCAAGAAGACGGGACACATTTAGGCCGACTGTTACAGTCTCAAAAAGAAGTAGGACGCGGATAATGATGTTCTATCGGAAGAAGTTTACGAGACTAAATCCGGTAAGGTTGAGGTACTTCTTGTGGCGAATGAGAATGAGAGATTTGAGAAGAATTGGGTGGGTTCGGGTAATTCAAATCAGATGATCCCGAATCGAGAGTGGTTCACCACATATGAGGCGTCTAGTGGAGATGTTCTTTTGGGAGACGATCATCTATGTTGCGTTGCCGTTAGCACGCTTGAGATCAAGATGCAGGACGGAATTGTCCATTTGATCAAGATGCAGGACGAGCTGTTGGGTCTCGGACGTGCATAACGCAGCGGAAAATAAAAAAATATCATCTAAAACCAATCCGAGGATCCGTGCGTATCGGTTAAATCAAAGAAATAAATCTTAAAGATACCTTTCAGATTACGCTTAATCCGTGACGCTCAAACCATGCGTGTTGTCCATGCGTCTCTAAACCGGTTACTGTCCTAACCGATTTTACGTCCCTCTAGGCCGTCTAGGTCGGATCGTGCAGAAGTCATCTACCACACACAATCGGTCTCCACCGAAACTCTTAACAACTCGTTCTCATCTTCTTAGGCCAAATAGATCACAAGCGCCGAAAGTACGAACGCCTCTACTGGTGTCCACACGAACAAACTTCTTAAAACGGGAAGAAGAACAATATATATGCTAGTAGCTTGTTCTCCTCTTGCATAAGAAAACTCTTCTTATTTTATCTCACGAAAGATGTAAATAATTCCTCTCATATAATCGCACTCTTTCATTTTTTTGGTCATACAAAAAGAAAGCACCCTTTCATAATTTTGTCATACAAATTAGAAAATATATTTTCTCTCTTTTGTCTCATAAAAGAGAATGAGAAATAATGAGAGAGAGAGAATGATGTGTTGTATAGTGAATTTGGAGCCCTCTATGTCCTAATATAGAGGTGAAGAGTCAAGTTTTTTCACACTAAAAGATGTATATGACATCACTCATCATTATCCATATGCCATAATCTAGACTCTTCTAGATTACATGGTCTTTTGTGCTCATAGTCTTTATATACATATATATCACATATTATCACATAAGATAACAATATATTTTGTGACATTCTTATGCAATTCATCATAGAAGTCGCTAGGATTTTCTGCGCCCGTTTCAATTTGTTCTTTGTGTGTGACCCTGTAGGTTCACTTAATGTCGGCAATAGACTTGACAGTCTATAAATCATGAGCAGACTCTAGCAAGCCATCATGACTACCCAATTTAAGTGAATATCGGTGATCTGATTTACCTAATCAACAATCATGTATTTAGTCCCTTTGTCACGCCATATCTATATCGATCATAAGGCATGTAATATGTCCTCCTTATATAAATCGATTAATATTTCCTGATCCCAAATTAAACTGAACAAGAACAAATGACATTAATAACTCTTATTAATTCATTTGAGTATGGCCATACATTTTTTCAGTTCAATTCATCAAGAGGCGTAAAGATATCTCTCTCATTTATGAGAGGAACAAATCCTGTCTTGATTGCACTCATCCCTCTACATGATTCATTGTATACTTAATCATAACCGTTATGATTACCCGGTTAAAGGCAGTGTTATATTATATTAAAGTATAAAATTACTCATGTTGGGAACCGAGACAATCTCAGGTCAAATGACTATAAATATTTTATGTTACAAGAATCGCTAATGACGTAAAACATGTAGCATTCTTATGGCGGGTCAGTCCAGTATATGGTCTCTAACATATACCTATGTTAATGACTTGATAACTATTTATCCATGACCAGTAAAACATAATCATCAGTCAACTAATATACTGGTATACATTTATAGCTTGTATATAAATATATATTTATATGTATATGCAAGTATATTTTGTTAGTAGCATGCCAATATATTTGAGACCTAGATGTATGGATTATGTTAAACAAACATTGTGTTTATTTAGAGATATTTTATATAATAAATGCGTATTGGTTATTTTATTCTTATTACTAAAATGAACCTTGAATATGATATTCAGCTTTATATCATCAAAGTATGTGACTTTGATGGTAAAACTATAAAGTATTATGAATGATATTCTAAACTGTCCCTGATCATTCATAGGATGTTTGTGAGACAAACATACTTTATGATAAGCTATAAATGGACATCAGTATGTTAGTTGACTGATGGTCACATTTTACTGATCATGAATAAGAGTTATTAAGTCATTAACGTAAGTATATGTTAGAGACCATATACTGGATTGACCCACCTTGAGAATACTACATGGTTCGTGTCATTAGTTATTCTCAGTAAAGAATGTATATCTAATCCTTAGACTTGAGATTATCTCAGTTTCCTACATGATGAATTTTATACTTTAATATAGTCTAACATCGTCTTTAACCGGGCGATCATAAAGATTATAATTAGGTATATAATGCGAGTGAGATGGATGTTTGTTGTCCTAGCCATTCTTGGTAGTCCCGATACCGATAAGGAAAAGGGGATTTTTGAACAAAGTTTTTGTATTGTTGATTTCTAAGTGTAGTGCTTTTTCCCCTATACTATCTATGGTACTAGTAAAGGAGTAAGGCTGACCTCCAATACAGAACCTATAGATGTAATCTTTTGCTTAATGCTCAAATCAACAGTGGAAGCATCTAAGATTGCATCAATCGAGGATACACATTAGAAGGGGTTGTTCTATCCCCTCCAAACTTTACCTTCACCAAGCGTAGGTTTATTTACATAATTGAATTATTTTTATCCGAAAAAACTTCTAGTAAGAAAGAAGTGGAGGCTAAAAAAAAATAAAATAAAAAATAAAAAAATCAAATCGCACCATCTATGTAGTAGGTAAATGCCTTTTTTTCTCCTGAAGTTGTTGGGATTATTCCCAACAAGATATTGGCTACAATGGAAAAAGTTTTATCAATAAAATTTCCATTTATACGAGATCTAGGCATAATTAGGAATCTATTCTATAATTCTTTTCATTATCCTTTGCTCGTCCTAAAAACAAAGGAAATATATATATATATATATATATATATATATATATATATATATATATATATATATATGATGGTGTTATGCCCTAGTCCAAAATGTTTGTGATCTAGATGATGGATTGTAATAACAAACATAATATTTATTCTAAAATATTTCATATAATATGTGCGTATAGGTTATTTTAATATAATTAAAATAGACCATGAATATGCAATTCGACTTTATGTCATCAAAGTGTGTGACTTTGATAGTAAAACTATAAAGTGTTATGAATGTTATTCTAAATCGTCCCCGGTCATTTATAGGATATTTGTGGAGACAAATATACTTGCGGATACATATAAATATATATTTATATACAAGCTATAAATGTACACCAGTATATTAGTTGACTCGATGATTATGTTTTACTTATCATGGATAAATAGTTATCAAGTCATTAACATAGGTATATGTTAGAGACCATATATTGGACTCGACCCGCCGTAAGAATGCTACATGTTTTACGTCATTAGCGATTCTTGTAACATAAAGTATTTATAGTCCTTTGACCTGAGATTGTCTCGGTTCCCAACATGAGTAATTTTATACTTTAATATAATCTAACACTGCCTTTAACCGGGTGGTCATAACGGTTATGATTAGGTATACAATGAATCATGTAGAGGGATGAGTGCAATCAAGACGGGATTTGTTCCTCTCATAAATGAGAGAGATATCTTTAGGCCTCTTGATGAATTGAACTGAAGAAATGTATGGCCATACTCAAATGAATTAATAAGAGTTATTAATGACATTTGTTCTTGTTCAGTTTAATTCGGGATCAAGAAATATGAATCGATTAATATAAGGATGGCGTCTTACATGCCTTATGATCGATATAGATATCGCGTGACAAAGGGACTAAATACGTGATTGTTAATTAGGTAAATCGGATCACCGATATTCACTTAAATTGGGTAGTCATGATGGCTTGCTAGAGTCCGCTCATTATTTATAGACTGTCAAGTCTATTGCCAACATTAAGTGAACCTACAGGGTCACACACAAAGAACAGACTGAAACAGGCGCAGATAATCCTAGCGACTTATATGATGAGTTGCATAAGAATGTCACAAAATATATTGCTATCTTATGTGATAAGATGTGATATATATGTATATAAAGACTATGGGAACAAAAGATCATATAATCTAGAAGAGTCTAGATGATGGCATATGGATAATGATGAGTGATATCATACACATCTTTTAGTGTGAAGAGACATGACTCTTCACCTCTATATAAGGACATAGATGACTCCAAATTCAATAGACCACATCATTCTTTCTCTCATTATTTCTCATTCTCTTTTGTGAGACAAAATAGAGAAAATTATCCTTTCTCATTTGGGTGACAAAATTACAAAAGGGTGCTTTCCTTTTTGTATGACAAAAATGAAAGAGTGCAATTATATAAGAGGAATTATATATATCTTTTGTGAGATAAAATAAGAAGAGTTTTCTTATGCAAGAGGAGAACAAGCTACTAGCATATATATTGTTCTTCTTCCCGTTTTAAGAAGTTTTGTTCGTGTGGACACCGGTAGAGGCGTTCGTACTTTCGGCGCTTGTGATCTATTCGGCCTAAGAAGATGAGAACAGTTTGTTGAGAGTTTTGGTGGAGACCGATTGTGTGTGCGGTAGATGACTTCCGCACGATCCGACCTAGACGGCCTAGACGAATGTAAAATCGGTTAGGACGGTAACCGGTTTAGAGGCGTATGGACAACACGCATGGTTTGAGCGTCACGGATTAAGCGTAATCCGAAAGGTATCTTTAAGATTTATTTCTTTGATTTAACCGATACGCACGGATCCTCGGATTGGTTTTGGACGAAATTTTTGTTTTTCGCTGCATTATGCACGTCCGAAACCCAACAGTGGTATCAGAGCGACGTGCGTTTTTCGGTTAAATTGAGTCGGTATATATGTGATATATACTATTTAGATACTATTTATAATTATAAGGCTTGCATATAGAGTATTCAAGTGTTGAATATTCTTAATAGAAAAGATGCGAATAATGGATATGATCCAAGAGTTGCATCCAAAGATTGCGACCAAAGGATATGAACAAAGGATGTGATCCAAAAGTTATGTCTAAAAGATGTGATCAAAAGATGCGATGAATAGATGTGATCCAGAAGTTGTGTCCAAAAGATGCCACAAAGGAATACGATCCAAAGGTTGCGTCCAAGTGTTGCATCCAAGAGTTGCGACCAAGAAATATGATCCAAAGGTCACGACCAAGGATTGCGTCTAAAAGGTGCGACCAAGGAAAGCGATCCAAAAGTTGAGTCCAATAGTTGCGACCAAAAGGTGCGACTAACGGGTGTGACCAAGGGATGCGATTCAAATGTCACATCCAAAAGACGCAACGAAAGGTTGCGACCAATGGATGCGACCAAAGGGTGCGACCAAAAGGTGCGACTAACGGGTGTGACCAAGGGATGCGATTCAAATGTCACATCCAAAAGACGCGACGAAAGGTTGCGACCAAAGGGTGCGACCAAAAGGTGCGACTAACGGGTGTGACCAAGGGATGCGATTCAAATGTCACATCCAGAAGACGCGACGAAAGGTTGCGACCAACGGATGCGACCAAAGGGTGCGACCAAAAGGTGCGACTAACGGGTGTGACCAAGGGATGCGATTCAAATGTCACATTCAAAAGACGCGACGAAAGGTTGCGACCAACGGATGCGACCAAAGGGTGCGACCAAAAGGTGTGACTAACGGGTGTGACCAAGGGATGCGATTTAAAAGGTCACATCCAAAAGACGCGATGAAAGGTTACAACCAATGGATGCGACCAAAGGGTGCGGCCAAAAGGTGCGACTAACGGGTGTGACTAAGGGATGCGATTCAAATGTCACATCCAAAAGACGCGACAAAAGGTTGCGACCAATGGATGCGACCAAAGGGTGCGACCAAAAGGTGCGACTAACGGGTGTGACCAAGGGATGCGATTCAAATGTCACATCCAAAAGACGCGACGAAAGGTTGCGACCAAAAGGTGCGACCAAAGGGTGTGACCAAAGGATGCGATTCAAATGTCACATCCAAAAGACGCAACGAAAGGTTCGACCAACGGGTGCGACTAAAGTGTGTGACCAACGGATCCAATCCAAATGTCACGTCCATAAGGTTGCGACGAATGGGTGCGACCAAAGGGTGCGACCAAAGGGTGTGACCAATGGATATGATCCAAATATCACGTCCAATAGGTTGTGACTAACGGTTGCGACAAAAGGTGCGACCAACGGGTGAAATCGACATGCGCAAGAGGTACGACCAAAAAGGTGCAATCACAAGAGTTGCGACCTCTTGAATATTTGTATCTTCATGAAAGGGTGCATACCATGAATTACCTTTTTTGAAATGGTGCATGTGATGCATTATTTCATGAAAAATTGCATGTGATGTATTGAATTCATGAAAAGATGCCTATGATGTATTAATGTGTAGAAAAATGTGTGTTGACAAAGTTGACCAGGTGTTGACCATGTTGATCATGTTGACAGTTGACTGTTGACCACTATGTTGACTGTGGACTATGTTGACTGTTTATTGTATTGACTGTTAATTGTTGACAGTTGACTACACTAATTTACCCCTTGACTGTTGACCATTAAATTGGTCAAAAGTTGATCATGACCTAGTCAAAATATTGACCATTGACTGTTGACCTTGTCAAATGTTGATCGTTGACCGAGTCAAATGTTGACCAAATCAAACATTGAGTTTTGACCTGCCAAATGTTGACAATGATGACCGCGCCCCGAATTCGCATTCGTAAGCCTTATATATATATATTTTATAAATGGGTAAATAATCGAAACATAATATGATTATGTTTATATTTGATACATTTGTTGATATGTGTTGATATAATGAGAGAGTTCATTAGGCATAACACATACATCATTGAGATGAAGAAGTTCATCTTCTATCATGATTACATCATTAAGATGACAAGTTTATTTTAAACTACACATCATGGCAATGAAAGAGTTCATCGATTTCTATACATGGAGATAAGATTTTCATATACAATCTGAAAAATTTAATGGAGATGAAATATAGATTAGGAAATCTATATGTTAGTTCATAAAGATCAAGACCATGATATATCATCGTTATTATCTTTATTCTATTGGTACATGTGATGTTCTTTGAAGATTGCATAATAACATTTAATAATAAATTCAAAATCCCTCTAAATAATATTAAGTCATGAAATGCCTTCCATAAGTCTAAATCTCTCGATACTCTAATCGACCCTGCATAGGTCATGCCAAAGCTGGTTATGTAGGGACAATCTTAGGAGGAGAGAATGCGGGAAATGGGAGCCAACATAGGTCATGCCAAAGCTGAGTGTGTTGGGTACTATTTTGCCGATGATTAGACATGGTTTGATTTAACTGGGCTATCACGTCGGACTTGGGCTCGGGGCATACGATAGGATATATACGTCAGGCATATGATGCTTATCCTATGTTGTTCAAGAGTTGTATGAGATACAATTCGAATTATTCCTACCTAAATAAGTTAAGTTCTGGGCGATGAGCCAAAGCTCACTTAGGACTTAATTGAAATATGGATCTTGTCTCACTATGAAACTTCATGGATTGAAAGTTTCCGAATCAATGCGATTGAGGGTTATTGATTTGATTAAAAATAGTGGGAGCCATTATATGAAAAATTTAAAGAATAATAGTCTTTGCATATTATTCAAATCGAATAGTATATCTATTTATGTCGCACAATAGGTCCTTGAGAAGGACAAATAATATAAAATGCTTATAATCGTTAAAATGAACATGGACAAGTGTTGTCAATAATGTTCTTGTGCTTAAAAGGAACGTAAAAAGTACTCCCAAAGATAAGGGCAAGATGTTGCCGAGGCTTCGGCCTTAGGTAAGGAATTAGTATCTTTTGCAGTGAATCAGTTCATTGAAAGAAACCATAATTTCTCAAGAAGATATGAAAAAAGGAATGAAAGGATAGTGTGACTACCGCTTCAAGTATTTTTGTTATAGAAATTAACTTGTCTATTTCACATCATGTGTATTAGATACACGATGTGAATCACACATTTGTGAAAATGTGCTCACAAAGTTGTAGACTATTGAGTAAATATGATGTTAACATATGAGTGACAAATGTAGCAAAAGTTGTTGCATTTTCTCATGCAACTCATTTATTTACATTGTCTTTTTGGACTTATCGCCGACATAAATAATTGTTATTTAATGTCGACAATAAATTTTGTATTATCTATAGTTCGAGTTTATCTATGAATGGTTATTAATTTATTATTGAGAATAATAATTTCACCATTCACAAATGTCAATTTTCTTTGGAAATGTTCCAATAGAAAAATTACCTTTTGTGTTATATCGAACAAGATAATTATAAGTCTATCTATAACATTAATATTATGAATTTAAATCTAGCATTGTCGCTTGGTCTACTTAAATAACATGAACATTTATTAAATCCATTAAGATGGATTTTCAAATTCATTTGATTTTGAATCATTTGAGACATATGTAACTTATTTATCTGACAAGATGACATAAACGTCTTTCACAAAGTAAGGTGAAAGCAAGTTACTTATTGGCTCTCATACATAGTAATGTATGTTCATCATTGAGTGAAGGTGCTAGAGAAAACTACTTCATCACTTTATTGAACCAATAAATTTGAATATTTTGAAAAGTTCAAAAGTTACAAATAATGAAGTAGAGAATAAAACTTGACTTCGAAAAATCAAATTTCTTTGATGAGATCGAGGAGTCGAGAACCAAGTGTTTGATCATCATGATAATTATATCGAACTTTATTAGATATAGTTCGATTATGATGAGTCAAATATATCTTCTATTTCTTTCGGAGTTATGCTCTTATTGCGTCCATACTGAATATAATTCCATCTAAATCAGTTGTAAAAGACTCCATATGCGATATGGACTGGTAGGTGTATCAGATTATCTTTTATCAAGATTTGAGGATATGATACTTAATTGAAGCATCATGCATCTAATCGGATTAGTGCTTATTGTGGAATATCGTAAGAAAAATAAAGGATATTACTTCTATAATTAATATGAGAACAAAGTGTTTGTTACTCGAAAATTATATCACTTTGGAAGAAGTGTTTCCAAAAGAATTAGTGGGAGTAAATTTGAAGAGTTCAAATTCCACATACTGACAGTAATGCTCGGATGGAAATTAATTCAGATTTTAACTAGTGATTGAGTCTGCAATTAATCAACTAGACTCTCAAGATGTTGAAGAGTCTGAGTATATAACATAAGTGTATTCATGTAGATCTATTAGAATTTACCGCAGGCCCGAAGAATATAGATTTTTCGTGTCTAATGATAAAAATTTCGTACTCATAGATGATGAGTCCACATTCTACTAATAGACTATAATGAGTCAAGACTCTAATGGTTAGAGACTTTGAAAGTTGAGATGTAATCCATGTCAGACAATCAAAATTTGAATTTGATTGATCCATCAGATGGAAATACGATTTTAAAAGAAAGACCGACATGGATAATGTGCAAACATATAATGCATGATTTGTGGTTAAGTTAAACTCATAGTATAGACTATGATAATATTTTTCCAAGTCATCATGCTTATGTATTTCAGAATTTTTTTGGACATATATTCATAGTATGACTATAAAAGATGCCAAGTGGATGTCAAGACGTTGTTTCTTAATAGAAACATATGAAAGTATGTATATGATACAACTTGAGAGTTTCGTCTATCCTAAATTTTTTTTGAAAAGAGTTTGCAAGTTGCATACATATATTTATGAATTAAAGCAAACATCTCTAAGTGAAAATTTATTATTTGATGAAGTAACCAAACAGTTTGGTTTTATCAAAAATTAAAGATAAATCTTATGTTGACAAGAAATTCAGTGGGAGCATAATTACATATGATGTGAATTAAGTGTAACAAGCACACATAAGTTTAATCTTAGTGAAAGTCACTAAATAATAATCAAGAGTATGATTATATACTTAAGAAGGATAAAGTATTCTTCTTAGATTATGGTGGACATAAAAATATGCAAAGTATTTGCATATCACAATGTTTGATAATCCATTTAAGAACCCAATCCCTTAAATGATGGTGATCATGTTAGGTCAACTGGTATGCGATACCACATAGATCAATGAGTATGAGATACTTGGTTGATTTGGCCTAGTGCAAGTGGGAGATTGATGGTGTTATGCCCTAGGCCAAAATGTTTGTGACCTAGATGATGGATTGTAATAACAAACATAATATTTATTCTAAAATATTTCATATAATATGTGCGTATAGGTTATTTTAATATAATTAAAATAGACCATGAATATGCAATTCAGACTTTATGTCATCAAAGTGCGTGACTTTGATAGTAAAACTATAAAGTGTTATGAATGTTATTCTAAATCGTCCCTGGTCATTTATAGGATATTTGTGGAGACAAATATACTTGCGGATACATATAAATATATATTTATATACAAGCTATAAATGTACACCAGTATATTAGTTGACTGATGATTATGTTTTACTTATCATGGATAAATAGTTATCAAGTCATTAACATAGGTATATGTTAGAGACCATATACTGGACTGACCCGCCATAAGAATGCTACATGTTTTACGTCATTAGCGATTCTTGTAACATAAAGTATTTATAGTCCTTTGACCTGAGATTGTCTCGGTTCCCAACATGAGTAATTTTATACTTTAATATAATCTAACACTGCCTTTAACCGGGTGGTCATAACGGTTATGATTAGGTATACAATGAATCATGTAGAGGGATGAGTGCAATCAAGACGGGATTTGTTCCTCTCATAAATGAGAGAGATATCTTTAGGCCTCTTGATGAATTGAACTGAAGAAATGTATGGCCATACTCAAATGAATTAATAAGAGTTATTAATGTCATTTGTTCTTGTTCAGTTTAATTCGGGATCAAGAAATATGAATCGATTAATATAAGGATGGCGTCTTACATGCCTTATGATCGATATAGATATCGTGTGACAAAGGGACTAAATACGTGATTGTTAATTAGGTAAATCGGATCACCGATATTCACTTAAATTGGGTAGTCATGATGGCTTGCTAGAGTCCGCTCATGATTTATAGACTGTCAAGTCTATTGCCAACATTAAGTGAACCTACAGGGTCACACACAAAGAACAGACTGAAACAGGTGCAGATAATCCTAGCGACTTATATGATGAGTTGCATAAGAATGTCACAAAATATATTGCCATCTTATGTGATAAGATGTGATATATATGTATATAAAGACTATGGGAACAAAAGATCATATAATCTAGAAGAGTCTAGATGATGGCATATGGATAATGATGAGTGATGTCATACACATCTTTTAGTGTGAAGAGACATGACTCTTCACCTCTATATAAGGATATAGATGACTCCAAATTCAATAGACCACATCATTCTTTCTCTCATTATTTCTCATTCTCTTTTGTGAGACAAAAGAGAGAAAATTATCCTTTCTCATTTGTGTGACAAAATTACAAAAGGGTGCTTTCCTTTTTGTATGACAAAAATGAAAGAGTGCAATTATATAAGAGGAATTATATATATCTTTTGTGAGATAAAATAAGAAGAGTTTTCTTATGCAAGAGGAGAACAAGCTACTAGCATATATATTGTTCTTCTTCCCGTTTTAAGAAGTTTTGTTCGTGTGGACACCGGTAGAGGCGTTCGTACTTTCGGCGCTTGTGATCTATTCGGCCTAAGAAGATGAGAACAGTTTGTTGAGAGTTTTGGTGGACACCGATTGTGTGTGCGGTAGATGACTTCCGCAAGATCCGACCTAGACGGCCTAGACGAATGTAAAATCGGTTAGGACGGTAACCGGTTTAGAGGCGTATGGACAACACGCATGGTTTGAGCGTCACGGATTAAGCGTAATCCGAAAGGTATCTTTAAGATTTATTTCTTTGATTTAACCGATACGCACGGATCCTCGGATTGGTTTTGGACGAAATTTTTGTTTTTCGCTGCGTTATGCACGTCCGAAACCCAACAATATATATATATATATATATATATATATATATATATATATATATATATATATATATATATATATATATATATATATATATATATATATATATATATGTATGCCATAGCTGCTTATTATGACTATGAGATATGGCAAATGGATGTCAAAACAGCTTTTCTTAATGGAAATTTACTCGAGGATGTGTATATGACGCAACCCGAGGGTTTTGTTGATCCTAAGAATTCTGATAAGGTCTGCAAATTGCAGCGATCCATTTACGGATTAAAGCAAGCATCTCGGAGTTGGAATCTTCGTTTTGATGAAGTAATCAAAGGTTTTGGTTTTATCAAAAATGAAGATGAACCTTGTGTTTACAAGAGGGTTAGTGGGAGCGCAATAGTTTTTCTAGTACTTTATGTAGATGATATATTACTCATTGGAAATGACATTCCGACTTTAACAAATGTTAAGACATTTTTAGGAAAGTCTTTTGCAATGAAGGACCTAGGAGATGCCGCTTATATACTCGGCATTAAGATCTATAGAGATAGATCTAAAAGGCTCATAGGTCTAAGTCAAAGTACCTATATTGACAAAGTGTTGACACGATTTCGAATGGATGATTCGAAAAGAGGTTTCATACCAAAGTCACATGGCATAAAATTGAGTAAGACTCAACGTCCTGCTAATCAGGAAGAACGAAATCGCATGAATAAAATCCCGTATGCTTCGGCTATTGGATCTATCATGTATGCCATGCTTTGTACTAGACCAGATGTATCATATGCATTAAGTGCAACTAGCAGATATCAATCTGATCCCGGTGAAAGTCACTTGGACAGCGAGTCAAGAATATTCTGAAGTACTTGAGAAGAACTAAGGATTCCTTCTTGGTTTATGGAGGATTTGAAAGTGAGCTAGTTGTAACAGGTTACACGGACTCAAGCTTTCAAACCGACAATGATGATTTTAGATCGCAATCTGGTTATGTGTTTTGTTTGAATGGAGGTGCAATAAGTTGGAAAAGTTCCAAACAGGACACTGTAGCGGATTCTACGACAGAAGCGGAGTACATAGCAGCTTCAGAAGCAGCTAAGGAAGCAGTTTGGATGAAGAAGTTCATTGAAGAACTCGGTGTGGTTCCTAGTATAGCAAATCCTGTGGATCTTTATTGTGACAACAATGGGGCAATCGCGCAGGCAAAGGAACCAAGATCGCATCAGAGAACCAAACACATACTTCGACGTTTCCATTTGATCAGGGAGATCATTGCGAGAGGAGATATTAAAATATGCAGAGATGATGGTGATGATAATGTTGCCAATCCGTTGACTAAACCACTTTCTCAAGCAAAGCATGAGGGTCATGCTAGGTCGATGGGTATTAGATACTTGTTAGATTCGGCCTAGTGCAAGTGGGAGATTGTTAGTAGTATGCCCTAGGCCAATGTATTTGAGACCTAGATGTATGGATTGTGTTAAACAAACATTATTTTTTATTTAGAGATATTTTATATAATAAATGCGTATTGGTTATTTTATTTTTATTACTAAAATGAACCTTGAATATGATATTCAGCCTTATATCATCAAAGTATGTGACTTTGATAGTAAAACTATAAAGTATTATGAATGATATTCTAAACTGTCCCTGATCATTCATAGGATGTTTGTGAGACAAGCATACTTTAAGATAAGCTATAAATGTACATCAGTATGTTAGTTGACTGATGGTCATGTTTTACTGATCATGAATAAGAGTTATTAAGTCATTAACATAAGTATGTGTTAGAGACCATATACTGGATTGACCCACCGTGAGAATACTACATGGTTCGTGTCATTAGTTATTCTCAGTAAAGAATGTATCTGTAATCCTTAGACTTGAGATTATCTCAGTTTCCTACATGAGAAATTTTATACTTTAATATAATCTAACATCGTCTTTAACCGGGTGGTCATAAAGATTATAATTAGGTATATAATGAATTATGCGGAGGAAAGAGTTTAATCAAGATAGGATTTGTTCCTCTCATAAATTGAGAGAGATATCTTTAGGCCTCTTGATGATTTGATTGAAGAAATGCACGGCCGTGCTCAAGTGAATTAATAAAGAGTTATTAATGTCATTTCATGTTCAATCAAATTCGGTATCAAAAAATATTTATCGACCAACATAAGGTTGACACATACCATGCCTTATGGACGATATAGATATCGTGTAACAAAGGGATACAATGCATGACATAAATTAGGTTTGATCGAATCATCTATATTTGCTTAATTTGGGTAATCATGATGTCTTGCTAGAGGCCGCTCATGATTTATAATCCGTTGTGATTGTTGCCAACATTAAGTAAACCTACAGGGTCACACAAAAAGAACAACTATTGAGACGTATACAGAAAAATCATAACTTATGTGATAAGTTGTATGGATAGCTACATAGTCAAGTGACACATCCAATCCTACATCTTATATGATAAGATGTGTTGCATATATGGTTACATATTTACCATGCACATAGGATATGAAACGAATGGACTATGTAGGCACAAGAGATACCCCAAAATCAAAATAAGGGAACATAACATTTTCGTCCATCTTTTGTGAGACAAAGAAGAGAGAAAAATCCGAAAATTATTCTCTTGTTATTTCTGTGAGAGAAATGAAGAACGGATACTAGCATATATCGTTCTTTATCCGTTCAAAGGGGTTGTTCGTGTGGATACCGGTAGAGGACGAAGCGAAGTGCGGCGTCTTTGTGATTTGGGTTGAAACCGTGATTTTGTTTGGAGAATCGGTTTATTCGGAGATCGGTTTGTGAGACGACCGGTTAGGCGAATCATTCAAAGGATCGGTTTGGAAACCGGTTTGGAATCGGGCAAAGAGAAGCGTCAACCATATTCGCTTGGCACGCGAAACAACACGCGATAAGATTCTTATTCGGGGATTGGAAAAATGCTTATAATCTGCTCCCTGAATATAAAAGAAGCAAATGTCGGTGCTCGTTACTCTTTTAGACTTGGTGCTATAAATAGTAATGGTGAGACCGAGTTTGAAGGATTGTTTTGGGCATTCGGCCCATCACTTCATGGTTTCAAGTTTTGCAAACCCGTTTTAACAGTAGATGGAACATTTCTATTTTGAAAATACCTAGGAACCTTACTAACGGCAATTGCTAAAGACCCAAATGGTCAATTATTTCCTGTAGCATTTGCATTGGTTGAGAGGGAGAAAAATGAGACTTGGGAGTGGTTTTTTGAGTATTTGCATAACGTGCTCGGTAATCACAATGGTTTGTGTATTAGTTCGGATAGGCACGCTGGAATAATAAATGCAATGAGAGGTGACAAATGGAAGGAACCTTACGGATATCATCGATATTTTTCGCGTCATTTGGAAGCAAATTTGAGTACCCACATAAAAAATAAAGCAGTATCTCAGTTGCTTACACCATTAGCTCGAGCTCACAATATATATAAATTTGAAAAATTGTGGAAAAAAATTGAGAAGCTAAGTAAAAAAGAGGCGACAAAGTTTTTAGCGCCATTGGCGAAAAGTAAATGGTCTCTTTCATACGATGAGAATGGTCGTCGGTGGGGCGAAATAACTAGTAATAATGCCGAAATAATGAATTTTGTTTTCAAAGGAATTAGTAAACTGCCCGTTACGGCAATTGTGATGGGGACTTTTCACAAGCTCAATTCTTATCACGTGAAATATGGAGAGAATGCTACTAACACGCAAAATAGGTGGCCAGATGTTGATTTGATGTTCAATATGGAGAAAAGGGCCAATAAAGCTGCTTCACATACAATCACTTGTTATAATTTTAATAGAGGAATCTATCAGGTACAGACAATCCCTCGGCAGACGATTAGTGGTATCGGAAGCGTAGGAAAGCTTTGGGAAGTGAATTTCAATGAAGGTAGTTGCGGGTGCCAGAAGCCTCAGATATATCATTATCCGTGTTCACACATCATAGCAGTTTCTATGCACAAAAAGGTATCGCATGAGCCGTTCATTAATAAATGTTATTCATTGGATAATCTGAGGCGTACATACAACATGAGTTTCTATCCTGTAAAGGACAAATCGCATTGGAGGCCACGCGCAAAAGTTTGTGATATTACATTGGTTCCTGGTGAAAAACTTGTAAGGAAAGATTCGAACGGAAGAATGAAGCGCGGTAGAGGAAAGGAGAAACGATTCCACAATAGTATGAATACCATGAACAAAGAGAGTCATGGGAAGAATTACAGTGTTTGCAAATTACCCGGACACACTGCACCAAGGTGCACGCAAAGGGATGGAGGCCGATATAGAACAGAACCCTAAACTTGTTATATTGTTTTATTAGAATTGTATTATGTTGCTTTCCTTTAAGAACGTGTGTATGTTGTGTCTTGTTTTTATTTAAGAATTTGTAGTATGTTGTTGTGTTCCTTTAAGAAGTCCTAACATAACAAATCCTAACATAACATAATAACATAATATAACATAACAAACCATAACAAATCCTAACAGAACATAACAAATTATAACAAAACAAACCATAACATAACAAATCCTAACATAAGAAATTTATGTTTAAGTAATCATAATAAAACCTAACGACCTCTACCGCTGCTGGCTGCTCCTCTTTCATGCCACTCGAGTCATCATCTGAGGAGTCTGAGTTTGATTCTGAGTAAGTTGACTGAAATCTTCTCCACCTTCCTCTTCTCCTCCTTCTTCTCCTCCCTCTGCTGTGTCCAGAATATCCCATTCATCTCCTCCGTTAAATTCATTAAGCTACTCCAATGACATCTTCGTACATCCTAACCACTTCTTTATGCCGGCTTTTATTTTTGTTAAACTCATCGAACCAACTTCTCTAAACATTTTGAATCCTATGCTGGCTCCATCCCTTATACTCTTTGCCTTTAGAAAAATATTTATTTTAAACTTAAAAAAATTACGAAATATTTACCGTGGCTCTTTTGTCCGGAACAATAGTACGGTATGTTCTCGTACCGTGCGGAACCTGAGACTGCACTATCGGATCAGACGCGCTGTAATACCACCTCATGTATGCGTCAGTTTGGCTGGAATCGTATAGTGGCGGCTTACGCTTCGGGGCTCGTAGCCATTTACTCTCCCACAGATACACCCACTTCTCGTGAATCTCCGGCCAATTATCTCTGCGGCCTTGTTTCCAGTCGTGCAATTCTTCGTCATATACGGGTTCCTCTTTTTTTTTTTTTTTTTTGGGGGCGCGGATTTTCTGTCGATACCCGAATTATCGCATCACCTTCTGAGGGCGGACACGCTCGACAATCCACATATATATCAACGGCAAAGAGAGTAAGCACGTATCTCTTTCTTCACCACAAATGGGTGGCAGTCTCGGGCGGAATTCTTCGTAAGGTGCCCAATCTACCGCATTTGCTGGCTGACTGTCGAATAAGTCCCGACGTGACAGCAAATGGTTGTATTTCTTATCGTCTCTTCTAGTAGCACTAATAAATAACAATCCAACTGTATCATTACAATCCGGATTTTCGTACATATTCACTCTTTCGAGGGTCAACGGAACATCCGGTCGAAGAGCAGGAAAATACATCCACGCCCATAATTGTAATAATAACATGCAACCCCCCATATTTTTCCGACTTGGACCGGTACTTTTACACAACTCTCGGTAAGATAACCGAGAACTGCACTCCCAAATGCCCACTCGTGCAAATTTTCCATATTTTCCAAAAATACTAATGGCATGAGAGAATATGAATCTCCATTCGAGTCGGTAAATAAAACGTCGGTGAAGAATGCTATTATGTAAGCTCGACAATATTGTTGCACCCTTAATAGGGGGGGGGGGGGGTCATTTTCCAAATCGGAGAAATTTTCCGTGAACCATTTCTTGTAAACTAAAATCCGGCTTTTCCTTTTGTCACCTCTGAACATATCCGCCGGTGGGGTTTTTCCGAGCAATTCCGTCGCTTTATCTACCCAACTAATGTCTGCGGTATTCAAACACAAAGCCGTACCATCAACCCCCCCCCAACAAACATGACACATCATCCAACGTGATGGTCATTTTCCCGTGTGGCATATGAAATGTATGCGTCTTCGGTCTCCACCGCTCCTGCAGAGCACTTATCATAGTAGCCTCGATAGGAATATGACCGATCTTCAGCGTTTGTAACAAGCACGCATTTAGAAAATATGGCTCGTACTGATAGTTCCATGGCACCTACATAAACGACAAATGTAAGTACAATATTTTTACGTAATAAAATATATACATATATATTATATATTTAAATACATTACCGCTGTCTGATGCTGCCTGAACCGATAACTCCCTGGCAATGTACTCGACATTGCCTGTGTTTGCGCGTCGAAATATCTCGTTCTATGTCTGTCTTGTAATACATTTAGCGGACGATATGTCGGACGTTCGGGCTCAATCATCGGAGCCTTCACCTTGTTCGCCCGATTAGGTCCGTCCTGACTCGAACCGGCTCCAGATGACATCTTTTTTAGAAGGCTATTTTCTATGAATTTTTTTTTTGTAGAAGTTAAAAAAATAATTTAATAATTTTTACTTTTTATAAATAATATTGTAAGAAATTTTTTATTATAATTTATTTAAAAAAATAGTTTATTAAATAATTTTTCTAGAAAATAATTTTTTTGTTGGAAATTTTTGTTTCTATAAATTTATTTTTTATGAATTTTTTTTTTTTGTCGGAAAATATCGTTTTAGAAAAAAAAAATTAGTAAATTTTTTGGAATTTTTTTCCCGTAGAGCTAAAATGGTAATTTCAAGCATTTTTAACTAAAATATAGATTGAAAAAGTAGGGTTTTTAGTAAATGAAAAGTTTAACATACGAATTTTTTGCAATATTGATAAAAGATAGGGGGTTATTTGTAAATTTACCTATATAATACTACTTAACTTAAAAAAAAAAATTATTTAACTTTTAAGAAAAAAATATATATCTTAATATTGTACATACCGAATATTGAATATTGAATATTATACATATTTATTTATTGAATATTTTCATAATTTAAAAAAAATTACTACAAAAATTATACATACCGAATAAACCTAATATATCCACCTTCACCTTCACCTTCACCGTCCTTATTTTACCCTAATAAAAAAATTACTTTTAATCAATAATTTCAACCAAATTCATTCAAACAAATCAAACACATTAATCTAACAAATCAAACAAATTAATCTAACTTCAATTAATTCAAACCTATTTATCCTAATTTCAATCAATTCAAAAAATATTAACACCAACACCTAAACCTAAACTCAAAATAAAATAAAACCAATTACCTTTCTCTTCTTCTTCCTTCTAATTCTTCCTTTCTCCTTTAATTTTTACTGATTTTGGCGTTTTTCACTCAAAAATCGCCCAATTTTCGCCCAAAAAATCGCCCCAATTTTTCACGGGTCGGATTGAATGGGAGAGAGAGAGAGAGTGGAACGGGTTAAAAGGTGGGTTTTTTGTAAATAACCCATGTTCCGCCACTCAGAGTGGCGGAATAGGTGTAAATTTCATCTGTTCCGCCAGAATGAATGGCGGGACGTGTTAATTTTCGCATTTTTTCATTCAGGGGGAAGGAAAAATTATAGCCTGTTCCGCCACTATTATTGGCGGAACAGGCTAAATATGAACTTGTTCCGCCAGTGATAGTGGCGGAACAATTAATTCTTCAATTTTTAGGCTAATTACCCCGTTATGATGGTTTGAAAATTTATTTAACCTGTTAGTGGCGGAACAAGATTTTTACAATAATTAATCCTGTTTAACTCGCCAAATGGGCGGATTTTGGAAAAAAAAAATTATATGTTCCGCCACTATTAGTGATGGAACAGACTTTGTTCCGCCACTAATAGTGGCGGAAATGGTAGTTAGTCCATTATTTTTAAAACAGTGGTATGTACTGATTTATTTCTTGAAAATAATGGTATTTTGAAAAAAAAAATCCAGATAAAGCTCCAAAAACATCCCGTACCGGCTCCGATTTCAGCCCTGTACTGCCACCAAAACAGCCCCGTACCGCCACCAAAATAGCTTCGTACCGCTTCTAATCAATATTTTCTTTGTCATTGTGAGCATTCTTCTAATCTTTTGTATTTTGGCCTATTAGTTGTGAATAAAATAAATTGAATAATTCAATAATTTTACATAGTTAAACCATAATTACTACATTTGATTTATTAAAAATTAACCATAATTTTACAAAATTCAGTCATAAGTTAGGCACCAATTATGTCTAATTTGATTCAATTCAAACAAAAGTTGAACTGACCAATCGATAAAATCAGGAAGCAGATTAAGCTCCAATTCGACCATAAAATTTAGGGTATATATGGGCCTAAGTTGTTACGGCCTGGTAAAATAGTATTTTATGTTTTCCATATTATATTTCTGTGAATATTTATATCATCCCTATTTCTTGTTGTACGTAATACTTGCAACAAGAACTTCGT
Organism: Juncus inflexus; assembly: GCA_024447665.1. Taxonomy (NCBI): domain Eukaryota; kingdom Viridiplantae; phylum Streptophyta; class Magnoliopsida; order Poales; family Juncaceae; genus Juncus; species Juncus inflexus. Next base: position 7,210,630 of record JAJHPC010000018.1, read on the forward strand.
CATGCAAATAATATTGAGCTCATGATCATTACATTTTCTATGTAATGAAATATGTGTGGTACGATATTAAATTGTTGTTATATATATTAGTCTATAATATCTAACTATATTTCGTGTAGTGTGGTTGCTAATGAAAAAAATAAAACAAAAAATGTTCTTTTATTTTTGCTTTAATCACGCAGAAATTAGAGAAAATCAAAATGTTTCACGACTATAGATAATAAAAATTATAATGTATTCTTGTTCTACAAGTTTCACATCTTACTAGGAACAGGTAAGCAGAAAAAATATCCTTTAAAAATTATAATTTAGGTTTTTCATCCTTAAAATTTTTTTTTCTTTTTATACATATTTTTAACCTCTTAATGTAATTTTTTTTTTATACACAGCACATATCACTTGAAAAATTTGTAGTTGCTACATCTATAGTGACAATGCCGTTAGTCACTATCACAATGGCGTCAGTACCACTAGGTTCACACTCGTGTAAAATGGTCAACTGAGAGATTGAAACATGTTTTGAAATGACTTCATTATCTCTTTTGTATGCGTCAATCTAAAAATTGGGCAATTTACTGAAAATGAATGAACAATCAGGGAGCCGAACTTTATTCTGTTAAAACATTGAAATAATATGTCAGATGATGTGAAAGAAGAATGATCTGAATGAAGGTAAGTGGTGTAATGAGGTCAGAATTGGAAAGCTGTAAAATATTATTTTTTATAAAATTGAAGAAATAAATTGTTTATTGATTTAGTATTTACTTAATTCTTATAAATTGTCACAATATTGTCATTCTTTCTCCTGTTACATTATATTAGATTCTGGTTCATAAATAAAGAAATTCTTCTTCTTCTTCTTCTTGGTTGTTGATGGTGATGTCGTTGTTGTTAGTGGTGATGGTGGTGTTGTAATACATATTATTATTATTGTAATTATTATTGTTGTTTTTATTACTATTATTATTATGTTTACATCTAAAATATTTATTATTATTATTATTTAAGAGGTAAGTGTTTGCTTACGTTGTATTAATAAAATGGAACCATCACAAGTTTGTGTTTACATCATGAAATGCTAAAAAAATAAAAACAACAATCTAAAAAGAGGCTATTATTATTATTATTATTATTATTATTATTATTATTATTATTATTATTATTATTATTATTATTATTATTATTATTATTATTATTATACGATAATGTATGTTTACATAAAACATTTATTAATTAACTTATTATTTTAGATCTCTTGTTTTTATGTGATTGTTCATCTGTCATTACTCATTATAGAACCCACAAAAAAGACCGTCATTGTTAATAGACAAATCACAGCCCCAATAGAAGGGCTTTTATATGCTTATGCTTATGCTTATGGGCTTACTGAGATACCATCTCTCTCTCAATCTCTCTCCTCCTGCTTCCCTCTTTCAAATCTTTCCAATTTTCCCTCTCTTTTCTCTAATTTAGTCACCATCCTTCCATCTCTCTTCTTCTTTTTCAAATTCACCACAAAGTGACTGAATTCTTGCAAGAACAGTCAAGAACTTTCTCAATTCTCTCAAATCCTCTCTACAACCTGATCTGCTTCAATTAGGGCCGAAATCAACCTCTTCCATACCAAATCTCAACCAAATCCACATCAAGAATCGTTCTTTCTTCCCAAATCAAACCAGCCAACCATCAAGAACAGTTTTCTCGTTGCAATTCAGACTCAGATTCAGCCCTATTCGACAACCGAAACAAATTAGAGGGAGCTATCACCTGAATCATGGTTCCTCTCCTCTGATTTTTCCTCGACATTTGTGATTTAGAGCTCTTTCATCACAGGCGAGAAGAAAGAAGTAAAAGAAAGCGAATCGAGCTCAGTAAGTAAGCAATTTCAGTCTTACATACCTGATTCAGAACGCATTCATCACCATCAGGTCCTCCTTTTCTCAATTTCTCTCTCCTTTTACCAAATCAACCTCAAATGGCGACTAAACCCTCAAAAAAGATAATCACCTTTACGAATCAAATCGCTGCACACCTAGATGGATCCAATTATTTGGTCTGGATATCTCAAGTCGATCCGATCATTCATGATTTTCAACCCCCACCACTCGAAATCATGGTTGAAAGCTCTGGATCTGTTGAATCTCGAACAAAAGTTAGCCCTAGTTTTACCAGATGGTCCAACAGGACTGTATGGTTCTTGGATGGCTTCGCACAACCATGACAGAGACAGTTCTCAGTCAAATCGTGTACTGCAACATTGCCAAAGAGGTTTGGAAAACCCTAAACCAGCTTTACAACTCGACAACCATGGCCAAGCTTCTGGAGCTCTTTTTAAAACTCAGCACGACCAAGAAAACAAACCAATCGTGCAGTGAATACTTTCGACAAATGAAGGGATTTGCCGATCAGCTTGCTCTTGATTGGGCAAAAGATCGAAGAAACCTTGTTGGTTTTGTTCGTTCTAGGTGGACTTGGAGCCGAGTACAACGGCCTTGTCACTGCCATAACCACACGAATGGAGCCTCTCACTCTCCATCAGTTCCATGGTTATCTCGAGGGCATGAACAATGATTAGAGCAACAAGTTCTCTCTGAGCACTCGAATCTCGCCTTAGTGGCTTCTCGAACAAGCTCGATGACAGCGGTGGGTTATGTTCCCTCTCTCTCCAGTAACACTCCTTTCTCCTCTTCTCCAGTTTCGCTCTATATGGGCCAGCCAGGGCCTACAACCTATTCAATGGGTCAGATGAATATTTCAGCCACAGCCAAACTCCACTATGGGCCAGCATATCCCAAATGGGCTCTGTTTTGGGCCCAATTCTAGGCCCAGAAAATTATCTTAAACCGATGTGTGAGGCCTTCGCAGCCCAGTTTATCAAGTCAACTAATTTTCGTGGGCGTGAAAAAAGAGGACGAGGCGGTCGTAATAATACTACTAATAATAATTATTATTTCAACAATAATAATAATTATAATTATAATAATACTAATAAAAACAAAGGAGGCAAATGTCAAATTTCTTCTCAATCGGGTCATGATGCCCCTAATTGTCCTGAACGCTTCACTCGCCACCCTCCATTAGCTCTTCTCGCCGAGCCACTTGCTGGACCCTCTGACTGCTGGTATCTGGATTCAGGAGCCTCCAACCATATGACGGCTGACCTCAACTCTCTCACCTCGTACCATCCTTATTCAGGTAACGACCTTATACGAGTCGGAAATGGAGCGCGAATCCGATTCAAAACTGTTGGGTTTCTACCGTTCATAACGCAGCGGAAAAAAATACAAAATGAAACAAAATCGAATTTCGAAACCCAAAAGAAGGATCCGTGAATTACAATTAAATCAAAGAAAAGTGTTCATAACTTTGTACCTTTGGATTACGCTTAATCCGTGATGATCAAAAGTTCCAATACAATATGCTATATTCATACTTCATTTTAATGGTTTCTATTATTGTTACGAGTTTAACTGCTAAATCTGCTCTAACGATATCTAGAACTAACCCCCCAACAAGCGCACTAGTTAATTGTTTGTGGTCTTTTATAGGTGTATGGTGGTTGCATATGTGTGGTTGTATAAATGTTTTAATCTGCCATAATTCTTGTTTATTTATTGATGCATGCAGCCTCCAATTACATATGTCGGCTTCATGTTTAAGCTTGCAGCGCACAATATATCTCTCTTTGTCTGAACTAGCGACTTCAATTTCTCGGTGCCATATCACACTATATAATCTTATAGCCGATTGTAACTCTGATTTCGTTTCAAATTTCTGACCCTTATATAATATTTCATCCCCTTCATGCGTACTACTTCCCGATAGAACATCATTTCTCGCAATTAATTCCCACATTGAAGTATCTTTGAACTCCGCCGCTGGCGGATCGCCGAAAATCCCCACACTATCCATCTGACCCTCTTCGGTATAAATAAATCTTTTCTGATTATTCATTCCCTCTTTTTCTGCTTGGCCATCTCCATATATTTCTTCTTCGTCTTCTGGACCCATTTCTGGTTCCTCATCTAATTCATCTTCATCATCTTTATCTTCAAATACCCTACTATCAAATATCGGAAATTCACCCTCACAATCTCCATTATTCATTTCATTATTTACGGGTTCTAATCTCTCATTCTCATCTGCATTTGCAACTACAGTTGTTCTACTATTAGTTCCTATTTGTGATTCTTTACTTGGTTCTCGATCAATATATATTTCTAATTCTAAACCAACACTTCTGACACGCTCAGCAAATTGAACCAATTGTTTGTCATTCGTAATTTTTACTGGTCTAAAATGCCATTCGTTGCCGCTAAGGTAAGGATATTTACCTCGAATTAAAATAGTATCATTAAACGACCAACCAATATTTTCATAAATTTCATAACACAATTGGACATAATTTCTATTTGTAGTTGTACTTTCTGGTAGAACAGAAGGCTCAGATGGATCGTAACTGCAGCCGTTGGTGTTTTGAACAATCCGACCATCGTAATATAGAAATATTACTGAGTTTTGTGCCATCTTCTTTCAAATATCTTTTTTTCTTCTTCCTAATTGCAATAATATTTCAACAACTCAAAAAAATATATACTAAATTGAACTAATTAAAAAGTTTTAAAAATAATTCTATAATAAATTACCTCTATTTCTTTAACTTGCTTTTGCCTCCCATAATTTTCCTCTATTTCTCCTTCTATTTTGGCTCAAAATCACCTTCAAATAGCCTCAAAATCGCTTATTATTATTGGGGGCGCCGTTTAGGGTTAAATTGGGGAAGAAAGAGAAGGGATATCTATTTATATTACTAACATACCTATCAGACTGTTCCGCCATTATTAGTGGCGGAACAACTTGTTCCGCCACTAGTAGTGGCGGAACATGGGTTATTTTTCACGGAACTGAAGTCAGGGGGCGGAGAAAGTTTTGGGCATGTTCCGCCACTCATAGTACGGGCTGTTTTTTTAGTTGTTTATTCACAATATTTGAATGTGTGAACGTTCGAAATAGGATGAAAGTGTGTATGAGTAAAGTTTATCATAAATAACCATGTGTACTTTGACGCATTGATTTATATGTGTTATATAAATGGCTATATGTGACTTACACTTATACAGGATAAACCTTGTGTCTGTTTCTAAACAATTGTGCTTTGTTTTCTTATTTTTTAAGTTCTAAATTTCAATTGTTTCTTTTTCTATTCCAAAATTTGAGAAAAAAATCTTCCAAATTATGCAAATATATTAAGTATTCAACAATATAATTATAGAACAATTAAAAAAACATCAAAATATATATCCAAAAATAATGTCTCACACAGTTCAAAATTAGAAGCTAAACACTCGGCAAAATTTGCAAACCACAAGCCAAACACTCTGAACCAAGTTTCAAACAAACAAGAATCATGTTTCACAAGAAACAATTCACACCAAACAAAAAAGAGAGATCCTTGCACACATTGCTAATAGCTAATTAATAGCTTAATTATATGTCCAAACCCTAAGTTGATTGATATTAACAAGCTAACAAATCTCATGTCCAAAACCTACCAAACCGTCAAAAAAGAAAATAAAGAAAAAACTCAAGTGCTTAAAATGAGGGCCTATCTGCAATATGGTAATATTATAGTGATTATTTTATTTTAGTTAATCTTATAAAATAACAGACAAATGTAATAATAATAATATACATCAGCTCCTTCAATGCTGGAGAAACACCTCCAAAATTTGCTTACCTAAGTTAATAAAAAACCCACCAAACCCTCAAAACAGAAATAACTACATTAAAAAACAAGTGCTCAAAAGCATTCCTATCTGCGACTTTTTGCATTCCTATTCATCTCCATCAACTGAGCCATCGAAACCGCACTCCACACCCCACTCTCAACCTGCGCGTATATCATCTTCTTGACCGAGTCAACATAAACCCCCACATTCCCAAAATCATAAACCTGATACGCGTTATAAAACTTGCCCACTCTCGGCATGAACAGCACTCCGTGCTCCAACGCGTACTTCTGCACAATCTCCTTAAAACTCAACTCTCCAGCGACGCTTTGCTGCTGAATAATCCTCTCCATTTGTCTCTTCTCAGAGGCTCTTAAGTAGCTCACGTTCTCTCTCGTACCGGGCGGTACGACCTGCATGCCCTCCACGGCCTGGTTCATCATGTCCAAGCCTGTAGTGAACAAAACCCTAATTCGCTCGTTCGCGAGTAATTCTTCAGGAAAGAGATTCTTCCAGCCCACGTACCAGTTCATCACCTCGTTGAAATCCGGGCTGGAACAAAGCCAGTGGTACAACACCTGATTCCACTTGCTGAAAAACTCCGTCTCGAGCAAATGCACCATGTGGTGGACCGGTATAGACCCGGTCCATGTCATCACCCAGCGAAATTCCTCCAGGTTCTGATTCGCAGGATTGATTTTGAAATCCTGCATCGCGAGCCTCAATTTGGGGACGATGTAAGTCAGCATGAGTCTGTCCCAGCTGGCGGGGGCAAAAACGTCTTTCCAGGGGGATAAAATCGCAAAGGCTGAACGATCGCTCGCGTGCCAAGCTTGTAATACGCAACCTAGTTTGTACTGGATCGAATTGTGTAAAATTTCTAATTTGGTCCCCAATAAAGGCAGCCAAGGATGGATCCAAACGTGGATCGGTACGGTCTCGACGCGCGGGTCCCACGTACCGACCGCCTCGGTTAACTTAGGCATTATGATATTATCTAATATTGAGTTTAATATGACAGGTGGTAAAAGCCGGTCCCAGGTTTCGAGAAATGTTAACATGGGTTCAGGGTCTCTGGCCAGCCAGCTGTTCGTAGAATTAATCCGAATTGCGGGTAGAATTATTTCGTTTATGAGTTGAGTGTATGGGGATAAAGAGTCGGAATAATCGAAAGGTTGGTCTCCTTGAAGGAGATCTTTGAAGGATTGGATGAGTTGGAGACCGTGTAGCGGGTCGTGTAACGGGTCCCATTTTTGGAATATTTTTAACAATAAGGGGTGTGCGAACGCACACACGATTATGGATAAATTGCACATTTTGTATTCTTCTTTGAAGCGGAATTTTAGGTCAGAGAAGGTGCTGAGTAATGAATCTACGGTTACCAAACCCGACCCGTTATCTTCTTTGACTTGGTCAACTGTGGACATTATAGTCTCCATTGCTTGCAGTTGTACTCTTTGTGTTGTTTCTATCGTTTCTATTTTTTCTTTTTCTTTGAGCAGACTCGCGACTTTCTCCCTCTCTCTCCTCAAATCTCGGTCTTTCTTCTGTAAATCTGCCTCAGTAGTTTCTACAATAAGCCTTATGTTATATTGTAACTCAGGCATCGGTATAGTACTATCATTGTCATTAATTTCCATTTCTGAATTTAAATTCTCAAGACTGGTCAAAACCCTAACTTGTGGGCCCCGCATGTCAATAATCTTTTGAACCATCTCAACACCTTGTTCTTGTTTCTTAGCTAATAACTCGTCCTTGGTTAAGATCTCAGATCTCTTCTTCCCCTGTTTCTGTTTCGACCATAATCTCTCTCTAGACCGGCCCAAAACCGGTACGGTACTGGTACCAGCTTTCGCAACTGTCACAGGTTCATCTAAAACGGGTAATTTAGCCTCTTTATAGTCATTAAAACCCATTCCCATCTTTTTAGGGCGTAATTTGGCCTCAACTGGCGCGACAATACCCTGCTTATTTTTTCCTAAACCGGTACCTTCTTTATACCCCATCATTTTCATTAGTTTCATACCAATACCTTTTGTGTGGGATTCGAAGTTACCAATATCTCCCGTACCAGTCACGTCTCGTTTAGATGACGTTTTTTTGGAACCGGTACGCTCCTTTTCTCTCTCCTTCTCTTTTTCTTTCTCTTTTTTTCTTTGCTCGGCTCCTTCCTTTATCTTCCGACCAAACGCACTAGGTAGAAACGATTCTTCAACATCTGTTATTAAACACGTTCCAACAGTTTTTTCATTAGAAAAAGAACTAAAATATCCACCATTAATTTCTCCAAGAAAAGGCATAATCAAACACATACCTTGTACTATGTTTTCCTCTTCTTCTTCACCTTTACCATCTGCTTTAAAACCAAGTCCAAACCCTAAACCCGAACCACTCCTCTGCTCCCCAACACCTTCATCCTTCACATTCTCCTCAATTTCCTTGTTCGGCATGACTGTACCAGTCGAAATGAACTGTACCGGCCTTGTCAGATCGGCCTTGGACCCATCGCTTCTCCGGCGCTTCCGGCGACCGGAGTCGGAGTCGTCGCTGGAGTCCGCGAAAACGCCGTAGAGCGCGTCGTCCTTGGTCTGTTGAGGCCGTTCTTTCTTCCGCTTGTAGTAGAACTCGTCGCCGATCCAACGCCCTCCCTCGTACTCGTCATCCATTATGAAACCCTAACCCTAATTATGAAACCCTAACTAACCCTAGTTTGGGAGTTGAAGGAAGAAAGAGGAAGAATCGGAGAGTCTGAATGTGAATTGAATTGAAGAGATTTCAAGTAATGTTTTTCTAAGTTCGAGTTTAGTATTTAGTGTTGGTTGGGCCTACCTAAGGCTTTGGACTTTTTTTTTTGGGGCCTTACCTACTTACCTAAGGCTTTGGACATTTTTTTTTGTACCGTTCTATTCAAAAATAGATCAACAAATATCATTCATTTCAAAATAATGAGATATTATCATTTTCGTCACTATTAGTGGCTAGAACATGCGAATGAGGTTAATTAGTGAAAAAAACGTGTTCCGCCACTACCACTGGCGGAAAACGCAAAAAAAATAATTTTTTCTCAGGAAAAAAACGCAAAAAAATTAATTTTTTTCATGTTCCGCCACTACCTGTGGCAGAACAATGTTTTTTTACAGTAATTAACTCTGTCTATCCAGCCAAATGAGAAATTTTTGAAAAAATTGAAAATCTACATGTTCTGCCACTAGTAGTGGTGAAAATAGTAAATACTCCATTATTTTGAAATAAGTAGTATTTGGTGAATTATTTTTAATAAAGTAGTATATAGAAAAAAAGTCATCAAGGTTTTGTTTATGGGTTACTGGCCGAGTTATTATTTGTTTATTTAATTGTAGTCCAGCTGAGGCAAAAGGGAGAGTATGTTTACCTTTGTACTGGAGTGTTTTATGAGTAGGATAAATGAATACAAAACTTTCTGTTTTGATTGTTTGTCCCATACATCTGATTTTGGCGATTCGAGGCATAACATCCATGCCAAAGCGGACCATCCCCTCGTAGTCGTCTTCATCCAGCATGGTTTTCTATACAGGGATTAGGGTTTAGAGTTAGGGTTTCGTTTAGAGGAGAAAATGTGTTGCCTGTGAAAAATAGAAGCAAAGCGTGTTCGATATTATATAAAACTATATTTTTTATATTAAAATAACTATAATTTCATCATATGATATCCACTAAAATTTTATACGATAATAACAACAACAACAACAACAACAACAACAACAACAACAACAACAACAACAACAATAATAATAATAATAATATTATTTTATTTATTTATGAACTAGAATCCAATATAATGTACATTACGTCAAAAATCACTCCCATTACATGGTTTTTTTTACTCACATACAAAGTTTAAACCGTGGTAAAGTTTTGTCTTCTTACGATTTTGAAACCATGATAGAACCGTCGCATCTCCCGCCGTCGTAAGCGATTATACTCACGGTTTCGAAATTGTTGGTAAGTTTACCACGGTTCTTTATACACAATGAAAACCGTGTTTTTGCAAGGACCTTAACATGGTTTAAACCGCATGTAAATTAGCACGGTTGGAACCATGGTTACATATGGTTCAACTTCCCACCATTTTAACTGCAAGTTCTCATTCCATATACATCTCAATCATAAAAGTAATAATATAATTATACTTGATTCAAATATATATACAACACTAAAATATTCCCTAAAAAAAAATAAAACATTCCAAAATATACAACATTCCAAAATATAAAATACAATAACAAATCAAAAATATCAAACATTTCATTACAAAAAACTTAGCTAAACTTAGTATAAAAATAATCTTCAAATCTCTCCCTTTCTTGTCTTATTAGAGTGCCTCTAAAATCTTGCGGCATATATGTCAATACTGCATAAATAAATATTAGTAGTTAAATTATTATGGTTAAATTATTGTATTTTATACTAGATATTCATGTTCATTATATGGTACAAAAAAGGCGTGAAATAGAGGGAAATAGGGAGGTAATGTAACTTACAGATTTAGCAGCGAGTTGAATTAAGTAAAAAAATAATTTCTCTACTCCTTGTTCATCTTCATGTTAAATAATCATGAATTAATGATAATTTATCATGTAATTTCATCAAATTTGTATGTTTTATAAACCATAATAAAGATTTAAATATTCAATTTAGCTCCTTTTCTTCATTCCGTTTAGTTAGGGTTTGAATGAAACTCTCTCATTGATACAACATGCATATTGATTCATAAATCCAATTATGTATAACCATCATGTGAGGAAATGGAGTATTTTCAGCTCATTTTCAAAAAGATTGAATCAAAATTGAAAAGAAATGATTCATCAAATACATCGTACCAATCGAGGACTGGAGTTCCGTCCATCAATTTGGTGGCGGAGCCAGCTACATTTCAAGCCTCTCTTTTTCACTTACTATAAATTAATAACAAATAGGTAATTAAATGATAACTTGATTTTTCAGGGGCCTAAATGGCACAAAGAAGTTTTCATGCACTAGAAATAGAAATATATTTACCTGGTATATTGCAGCTGCTCCATTCCGAGTACCCACTCCTCCAACCACACATACCTATTTAATAGGGAGAAAGACTGATAACATTGTTACAAGTTATAAGAACTAAGTACATGCTAAATCAATAAAGAATTTATTTCTTCAATTTTATACAACAACAATACAACTTTTAAATTCTATTACACAACTAATCTTTCACGTCATCCGACATATTACTCCAACTTTTTAACAGATTAAAGTTCTGCTCCTCCGTGATGCTTTGTTCATTTCAATAATTTGTCAAATCTTCATATCGATGCATAGAAAAGATGTAATGTAGCTATTGCCGAACTTATTTAACATTTTTTGTAGTTTTTTAAATAATGCAGGTTTTTTTGCAATTATGATGTTGTGTTTTTTTGTAATATTGTGTTATGTGTGTTGGGTTTGTATTGTGTGATGTGATGTTATGCTGTTGTGGTTGTATTGTTTTGTGTGATGTGTCGTGTTGTCGGATGTGTTGTGTTGTGTTGTGTTGCGTTGTGTTGGGTTGTGTGATGTTGTGTTGTGGTTGTATTCTGTGTTGTGTTGTGGTTGTGTTGTGTTGTGTGTTGTGGTTGCATTGTGTGATGTGTTGTGGTGTGCTGCATGTGATGATGTTTGTTGTGTTTGTATCTTGTGATGATGATGTGCGTTGTGTGTTGTGGTTGTATTGTGTGATGTGTGTTGCTATGTTGTGTTGTTATGTTTGTTGTGTTGTGTTATGTTTGTTTCTATGTTCTGTGATGTTGTTGCTATGTTGTTTGTGTGTTGTTATGTTTGTTTCTATGTTCTGTGATGTTGTTGCTATGTTGTTTGTGTGTTGTTATGTTTGATGTTGTTGCTATGTTGTTTGTGTGTTGTTATGTTTGTTTCTATGTTCTGTGATGTTGTTGCTATGTTGTTTGTGTGTTGTTATGATTGTTTCTATGTTCTGTGATGTTGTTGCTATGTTGTTTATGTGTTGTGTTATGTTGTGTGCTGTTGCTATGTTGGGTGCTCATTGTTTGTTTGTGTGATTGCTATATTGTTATGTTTGTTGTATGTTTGCTGTGTGATGTTTGTGCTATGTTGTGTTATGTTTGTCGTGTAATATTTGTGTTTGTTGTTGCTATGTTGTGTGTTATGTTTATTGGGGCGGGTTATGTTTGTTGTGTGAGTGTGTTTTGTGTTGTAATGTTTGTATTGTGTTGTAATGCTGTGTTATCTTATGATTTTGGTTGTGATGCTATGTTATGATATGTTTTGCTTTATTTGTATACTGTGTGATGTGAATTTGGTTGTGATGCTATGTTGTGTTATGCCTTGCTTGGTATATAGTGTGATGTTTGTTGTATATTGTGTGCTGTGTTGTGTGTTGTGAAATGCTGTGTGAGTATTGTGTTTTGTTTTGTGTTGTGATGTTTGTTTGTGTTGTGAGTGTTGTATTGTGATTTGGGTTGTGATGCTATGTTGTGTGAGTGTTGTGATGTTTGTTTGTATTGTGTGATGTGTTATTTGTTGTGGTGTTGTGGTGCAATGTGGTGTTATTGTGTGTTATATTTTGTGCTGTGATGTTTTGTGATTTTGGTTGTGTTATCCAGCGAGCTACTAAAACCAAAACGAAAGAATTTGAAATTTTTACCATACTATTTTTCATTATTCTCAATTGCAATCTAATCTAAACATGGGATTACTTACTGATTGACTTGATGGTGAAATGAGGATTAAATCAATTGAAGGCGTTATCTTGTGATTTTGGTTGTGTTATCCAGCGAGCTACTAAAGCCAAAACGAAAGAATTTTAAATTTTTGTCATACTATTTTTCATTATTCTCCATTGCAGTCTAAACGTGGGATTACTTACTGATTGAATTGATGGTGAAATGAGGATTAAATTTACAGAAAATCAATTGAAGGCCAGAGGCTCTAGTGAAGCTTAATTAATGCACAATAATATGAGGCTCTAGTGATATAAATTTTTTTTTTCTTATGTAAATTAAAGGACACGGTTGAGGACCAAAAGGAGGTCAAGGGCACGAAGCAGGAAGAGAAAGGATGGTCAGCCAACAGGTCAACAATCAATCCTTAATGAAAAGAATTTAGTTTTTCATAAAATAACAGTGACTAAATCTCTCATATTTTGCTTCTCTTGCAGAACATGTTCGCACAGTTGTTGTTTCCTCCAATTTCCCCATTTTGCTTAGCGCTTTGTGTTCGCAATCTCTACTCTCTTTTGCTAATTAGCAAGCCGAGTGTTTGGCTCAGGCTAAACTTTCAGCCTTATTGGATCTGATCGGAAGGATAAAGTTCCAGAAACTAAATTTGATATAAATCTAATTTATGAAATAAATTTAGGGGTTTAGCTTTTTGTAATGGCAAATATTATATTTAGGTCTTTGTAATGACATATATAATATTTTTAAGTTTTTACAATGGCAAATATGATATTTAAGTTTTTGTAATGACAAACAAATATGATATATTTTTTTTGTAATGGCATATATTGAATTTCTTAAAATAACTGGAAAACAATAGTGGCACATCAACAATAAGATAAAAACATTACTTAGTTAAATATTTTTAGTTGTAAACACACATTATCATTTAACGCCTCAAATAAGTATGTGATATTATAAACCTTTTGAAAATGTTCAAAAGATGGATGACAAAGTAAAGGGATAGGATTCATTCTGGGGTTCATAAATTTTGCACAAATATCCTAAAATTTATTTGATTCTCAACTTTCAAGCTACACATTCGATTTCACCGATTCAAATTGCCAATTCTTTTAAGCCCATGTACGTGATTGCCTACTGAGTGTTCCGTATTACATGGGTGACAACTTAAACACAAAGATAAAGAGAAAAAAGGACAGAAAGCATGGAGTTTCCATTGCCCTGCTTCTTGGTTGGCAAGATGGTAGATTATCGTTAGTTATTATCCTTGGCACTCGGCAATTTTTTTTTTGAAGGTTCAGCAGGCGAATTGCCGGCTGAGATACCATTAAATAAGTTAAAAAAAAAAATACAAATTAAGTCCACGAATTCCCCAAGAGAAGCTAAAAAAGCTAAAAGAAAATTCACTCGGCAGTTATTGAAGATTTGTTGATTGATTTCGTAGTTTGAAGATATTCAGCATCCTGGCAGGGTTCCCATGTATGTTTTTCCGTTAATGTGCCTCGTCCTTTTTTAATAAGATTTGAGTAATTGGTCCCATTTGTTGTTGCACCTGCCATTGACCACGGTCTAACACTATATGAGCAATTCAACAAGAGATAATAATAATAAGAATAAGAATAATAATAGCACCGTTGGTTCAAGTACTCTTATGTGTTGGCAATTTAGTTCATGTACTATTGATTTAATTTTTTTAGTCCATGTACTCTTAAAAATAGTGCATCATTAGTCCCTCACTTAACGGCTGGAATTAATCCGTTAATAATTTTATAGAATGACCATTTTACCCTTCAGTTTTTATTTTAATTTCTTTTTGTTATGAATATAATTAATATGGATGTCCAATATTTGCCCCTAAGAAAAGATAAATTAGGAAATGTTTGTAAGAATTGAAGGAGTTGTGGCAGGGTATTTACTACGTATATTCTATTGTATTTATGTTAGATTATTTCCTTTATTGTAATTCTAAATCAGGCAAGAGATTTCTTAGCCAGCACTCATCCTCTACTATATAAAGGGGGCAGTGACTATTGTATTTCTTAATCCACAATTCAATACATAATTCTCTCTTTCGAATTCTCTGTTTTATAGTTATTTGCTCTTTTATTTTATAACACGTTATCGGCATGACTCTGACCCAACGTAAGCGAGACAACATGTTATTATTAATACATGTTTATTTTTTAGCACCAGAAGTTGCTTATAAATTTTTTTTTCTTATACACCAAGAAGTTGCTTGTTTAGTTTTTATTTATACAACTAGAAGTTGCACGTTTACTTTTAACTACGCACCAGAAGATGCTTGTTTAATTTTATTTACGCAACCAGAAGTTGCATGTTTATTTTTACTTATGCACCAGAAGTTGCTTGTTTAATTATTTTATTTTTGCAACCAGAAGTTGCATGTTTATTATATTAAAGCACCAGAAGTTGCTTGTTTAAATCATGCACCAGAAGCTACACGTATATTTATTTTTATTTATTTTATGTACGTTTATTTTTTCGCACATTTATTTTTCGCACATTTATTTTTCGTACATTTATTTTTTTTATTTATGCACATGTAGTTACAATTCAGTTTATTGATGCACATAAAGTTTGAAATTAATTCTTATTGAAACCTGAAGTTTCAATATTAAATTGTGAAGGTCTAATGATTAGTTTTCCTTTAGACTAGTTATTAGCTTATCAAACTGCGATAAATTGCGCAATAATATAGCACAACGTCCATGTAGCACGCTACCAACTTAAGATTATATGACGCAACCTAAAGTTGCAAAATTATCACTCAACCAGATGTTGAGAAATTACTAATAAACTAGAAGTTAAAATAACAAATTGAAATGAAATGAAATATTCAACCCGAAGTTGAAACTTACAAATTAACCTGAAGTTGCAAGATTATTATGAGGCTAGAAATTGAGAAATTATTAATTAACCCGAAGTTGAAGAATTACAAATCAACCCGAAGTTGAAAAATTAAGAATTATCCTGAAGTTGAACAATATAAACAACTTGAAGTTGTAAAGATTATAAATTAACTTGAAGTTATATTGAGACTATGAATATGAATATAAAGTTTAAATTGACCACGATGTTAATGAAGAAGACGTGTGCATCACTGATTGTGGTATTATGCATACCATACCTAAAACTAAAACTATTTCCCTCACCGGACAATGAACAATGCAGAAGTACTATTTCTGGTAGCTCTAATTCAATTGAAGGCTCCGGAAGAGCTAATATCAATGTACAAAAGGGGACAAAAATACAATTAGAAATATTATGTAATTTTTCCCTAGGTCTCTAAGAAATTTAAATTAACAAGATATATGCCGGAACATATATCATATGGAGACGGTGAGTGATTGTTGAATATCTGAAGAATATTTCAGGAAAGATATGTATTTGAAAAACCTGGAGTTTTTCTACTAATTTGTATTATATGAGAATAATAATAAACGAATGAGAACTTTCACTCTTCCAATTTCTTTCTTTAATTTTTGCCCTTATTATATTTTTATTTATGTACCAGAAGTTACAATTATATTTATGCACCAGAAGCTGCAAAATTTATCACATTTATTTTAAGCACATTTATTTTTAAGTACATTTATTTTTATGCACATTTATTTTTCTGTACATTTATTTTATGCACATTTACTTTTATTCACCTGTAGTTGCAACCTGATTTTTATTGATGCTCCTGGAGTTGCAGCATTATTATTATTGATAACCTGAAGTTTCAATATTATTAATAAAGAGAGATAAAGTTGCAATGCTATTTTTAATAAACGCACCCAGAGTTGCGCGATTATAAGTTAGCAAATATGTGATAAAATTGCTATAACCAATGTTTGTTGAATGAATGTTATGTAATTGATCAAAATTACATTTAGGAAACTAAATATTTACCTTTTGAATGTTGATATATATATTGATGATTTAAAATCTTATGGTACTCTCGAAGAGCTCCAAATGCTACCATATTATTTAAAAGAATATAAGATTAAATTCTTTAAGGCATAAAATATTATCTTGAATTATAAATTGAATATTTTCCTGAAGGAGTCATTGTTTTATAATCCATCTATTATAATGATATAATATGGAGAAATTGCATCCATTAAGGTCATCAAGATAACTTGTTTGATGTATTAACAATTGAAATAAAGGATGGTGAGTTATTTAGCTCCTCAAATAATGATCCAGCAGATCTCTTCTTAAGCATATATTACAGAGATTGAACTTTGTCATCTCACATATAGTTGCATATATGAGGGGGAGAAATAATACGCACTGCACTCTTTTTTCTTTGTCTATGGTTTTTGTCCCAATGGGTTTTCCTAGCAAGATTTTTAACGAGGCAGCTTTTGTGCGTAATATAGAGAATGATGATGCACTCTTTTTCCTTCACTAGGATTTTTGCCGAGAGGGTTTTACCTAGTAAGGTTTTAACGAGGCATATTTAATATATGAAATAATGAGAAATAATAATAATACGCGATGCACTCTTTTTTCCTTAACCAAGGTTTTGTCCTACTAGGTTTTCCTTGTAAGGTTTTTAATGAGGCAACTTCTAATGCGTATGAAATATGGACATCCAAGGGGGAGTGTTATGAATATAATTAATATGGATGTCCAATACTTGGCCCCTAAGAAAAGATAAATTAGGAAATGTTTGTAAGAATGGAAGGAGTTGTGGCAGGGTATTTACTACTGTATATTCTATTGTATTTAGGTTAGATTATTTCCTTTATTGTAATTCTAAATTAGGCAAGAGATTTCTTGGTCAGCACTCATCCTCTACTATATAAAGGGGGCAGTGACTATTGTATTTCTTAATCCACAATTCAATACATAATTCTCTCTTTCCAATTCTCTGTTTTATAGTTATTTGCTCTTTTAATTTATAACACTTTTAATTATTTTTTATTTTCTTTTATGTTTGCCTTCTCTTTTCTTCTTCCTTCTAGGAAAAACCCTTCCTCTTCCTAGCTCGACCCAAAATCAGAAAGGCTTCCAATCAGAAAAATCATTCCTCAATCGCCCTCCCAGTTTTGCGCTTCCCACCTCCACCCTTGCCGGCGTCCCTCCGCCGGTGGTCTCCCTCCGCCGGACTTCCTTGCCCACTCCGCTACCGTTTCTCTGCTCGTCTTCGTGAGTGAGAATCTCTGTGAGGTGAGTGGTTTCTTTTTTATTTCATTTGTTAGTTAGAACTTGGCAGATTAGGTTAGATCGTGTTATTGGGTTATTGTTTCAATATTTATTTTACATGGCAGCCATGATTAGGTTGCTTCTTATTCATGTTATCCAATTCATAGTTTAATCAGAAAAAAAAATTGCACTATTTCTATTATGTTTTATTTGCTTGTAAAAATTAATATGTCTAGTATTTGTACTGTTGTTGTGCGGTAAAGAAATTGGAATTGCTACCCAAATGATTGTATTATACAAATGCAATCTCCAATTTCATATTTAGGTGCTTTGAAATCTCAAATTCTTAAACTAATACATACAATAAAGGTTTTGCAGACAAGAAAACAAAATTTCTGAAATTAAAGAATACAGTTTAATATGCTTATTTTTTCTTCTCTTCTTTTACAAAATTGTGATTCAATTTGAGATTATAGGTGTCAATATTATGCTAGTTTTCTATATATTCCTTTGGTAACATAATTTCTATTTATTTAGGGATTAGTTCAGTATATTGATGAGCAACTTCCTTTCACTGAGCATAGATATTGCGTGAGGCACATGTACAAGAACTTCAACAAATTGCATAAAGGACAAACACTAAGAGATAGGATGTGGGCTGCTGCAAAAGCAAGTAATCAAACCATTTTTGCTCAAGAAATGGAGAAAGTCCGTATATGTAGTCGAGAGGCACATGATTGGCTGAAGAACAAAGACCCTAAAAAGTGGGCTAGACACGCCTTTAGTACATGGTCAATATCTGATATGCTCTTGAACAACATTTCAGAATCTTTCAATTCGTATATACTAAAGGCAAGAGAGAAGCCTATTATTTCCATGCTTGAGATGATAAGAAGAAAGCTTATGCATAGACTTCAAGTGAAGAGAGAGAAGATGATCAATTGGCATGGTAACATTACACCAAAAGTTAGAAGCAAGATTGATAAATGTAGGGTGGAGTTAGGAGATTATGAGGTTCATTGGGAAGGAGGACCTAGATTTGAAGTCAGGCATATAGAAGGAATAAAAACTTTGGTAGTTGATTTGGGAGCAAAAACATGTGGATGTGGCAGGTGGGATTTGACGGGTATATCATGTATTCATGCTTTAGTTGCGATTCTGTACCATAAAGAGAATTCTGAGAATAACGTTAGTGCATTCTATAGCATTTAGACATACGCTAAAGCTTATGAATATCTCAATAACCCAATGCCGGGTCCTGATAAATGGCCTAATACACCATGGGATAAAATATTGCCACCAAAACTTAGGAACCAACCTAGACAGCCTAAGAAAAGGAGAAGGAGGGAACCCAACATTGAACCAACTACTAATCTTCCTCAATATAGAATCTCTAGGGAAAGAAACCAACTTAAATGTGGTAATTGCAGGGAGGTTGGACACAATTCTTTAAGATGCACAAAATCTAAAAATCCTAATTATGTAAAAAGAGTAAAAAAGAACAAAACTCCAAATAATCATGTATTGTTTTATTTTCTTTCACACTAATCTTCCTCAATATTTGTATTTTTAGGGTTTTATATTTTTATTATTTTTACACTTTTGTTGATGGTTGTTTGAACACTAATTAATAAAGAAAAATAAATAAATAAGAAATTAAAGTAAATATAAAAAGTAAAGAGATACCGAACGCACGATCTGATGACGGAGTTCGGCGAGGTGGTTACGTTAGCCTTAACCACCCGTTTACTCGTTAGTGGCCCTTACCGCGTTCACGAGTTGCCTACTCTCCGGGACTTGCCTTGCGGCTCCGTTTATCACTAACAAACAAGATGTCGCCTTACAACAACCTCTTGACGGCCGGTGGGACAATAACTTACAAACTCAATCTCTTGAACTTCAATAAACCAACGAGGAACACGTTCAAAACTCCCGTAATCTCACTTTAAGATTTAGAGCAATTTAACGTATTAAGAAAGGAGTATTTCTGCTTTTTGAACTTAGAATTCGTAATTTTTCTGAGAGAGGCGGCTCCCCTTTTTAAGGAGGAAGGGAGCAGTCCTAGAAAAGGAAAATTGCGTAGATCCGTTGACAACGGACCTTGTCTGTTGCCAACGAACTACCAAAAACAGAAGGCAATTAAGGAAATTTCAAACCAAACGGCAAAATTCCTACGGTTCCGTTGCCAACGGACTGTATACAATTTCAGTCAAAAATAAAATGACATAACGAAAGTTTGCTCAACGGAGGGTTCTGTTACCAACACAGTGGTCCGTTGGGAACGGACCACTTCCGTTGACAATGGAACTGGCCAAGAATTGGCAAATTGTAGGTTATACTCCCCTTTTAATAAGAATTAAATTGCTCATCGAAAAGAATAAACACACACGAAGAACTAAGAAGCTTGCTCCCACGCCTTGAGATACTCTCTTGAAATCCTTTGCATGCGTGACGACTTCTTATTCTTCTGAGGTAGGCAGGATTGCGACCGAGACATTTCCGAGAACTTGATCGTGTGACTATCTAGCTCTAGACATTCTTACACAAATATATTAGTAGCTCAGAATAGTTTTAAATATCATCAAACTGAGGACAACAGTTATATCTAGTTAGCTTCAAATTTAGTCCAATATTTGTGTATAATTTCATTGCTATTTATTTGCCAAACTATAAGCTCAACATGTAATTTTAAAGAATGTAGGGGGCCTAAATAAAAAATAGAATATTTTATAAATAAAGGGACTAAAGTGCATAATACTATGTCACATGTGCTATCCTTTCTTCTAGCACATGTACCATGCTCCCTCTCTCTTCTTGATTTTAACTCCACCTACATCCCCATCTTCTTCTACTAAGAGGTAAAGAAAACAAAACCCCTTCTTCATTCCATTAATGAAGCTCAAATTAGTGGAAGGTTAGCATTGGATTAGATGAAAGATTAGGATTTGATCTCTAGATTGTAGTATCTTTCTCCTTCTAGACGTATTCTCTTTTCAACCTCATCCACGACCGTGACCGGAGCCACCATCGGCTGCCACGTCGCCGCCGCCACCGGCTGCCGCCAGTCCTAAGGTGCCGGTCGGATCCTCTCCTTTTGCTTCTTTTTTTGAGGATTAGAGTCGGTATGAAAGTTATTATCTTTTTCCCTCTTTACTCTTTATGGAAAAATCAAAGAAAATAAGTAAATTGAATTCTCCATAAAAGCAAGTGCTAACCTTACTCTACAACTTCAATCTAATTTTTCTTGTATCTTAGAACAAGAAGAAGAGGAGAAATGACCAAGCCTTGGTATATTATGTGCCAATTAGAATTTAGGTTTTCATGAAAAGAGGTCAACCGGTTTGACTTGTGTATTACGATTACGATTATGATACTCGGCCTTAGTTTAGTAATTTGGTAAAGTAGATGCTTGATGTTCAAATTGTAAATTTTAGGGTTTTATCTCGGTTAGTAACCGTTTATGTTTTTTACATTATATTGGATTCAGATTCATATATAAATAAATTATTATTATTATTATTATTATTATTATTATTATTATTATTATTATTATTATTATTATTATTATTATTATTATTATTATTATTATTATTATTATTATTATTATTATGGGAAAAATACACCATTAGTCCCTCACTTAACGGCTGAAATTAACCCGTTAATAATTTTATGGAATAACCATTTTACCCTTCAGTTTTTATTTTAATTTATTTTAATTATTTATTATTTTTTTGATGTTTGCCTTTCCTTTTCTTCTTCCTTCTCTCTACATATTCCAGCCAAGTCAGAACACAAACCCACCCGACAGAAGAACCTGTCTCTTCACTCGCGGCTCCACTCTTCCCCTCCATCGGGCCCATCCGCCCTCTGCGGGACGATTTCTGCCTTCTCCTTCACCGCTCCTTTTCTCCTCTTCGTGGTGAGCCTCTCTAAAGGTTATTATTTGTACTAGTTCTTCCTTTTCTGGTCCAACTAATATTTTCTTAGATCCGATTTTTCTCAAAAAAGAAGAGGTGCAATAAAGACTTCTCTGCAATTAAGGACTAATTTGATTTCGTTTGTCTAGCAAACATCAATTCAATCCAATTTCACTTCATTATCAAGCTTCCATTAAAAAAAGTTTCAGAACTTATCAGTAATCTTTTATATATGTGATAAAAAGATAATTAATGATGTTTTTAACTTTTTACAAGATAAAGCAAGATGATTCTATCGGAATTTAGAGGCCATCACAAAGCATCTAGCAGTTCAAGTATGCTTGACAGAACCCAAGACGGAAAGGTTTTTGTTAATATTTTCCATCATTATTATTTTGTTTGTACCTAATAATATTATTATCCTATAAAAATAAAACTTTATTAAAACAAACGTATTTATTTCAGATATTGTTTTTTTTTTTTGAAGGGGAAAGATTCCCCAGTTTCGAATTGAAGACCTCCCATGTAAGGGGGGGTGGGGGTACGACCACTGGGCTAAGGCCCAGTTCTTATTTATTTCAGATATTGGTGGGCTTAGTAGTAGATAATGAAGAAAGTAATTGAATCGAATCATTATCAGTTGATCAAAAATAAGATTTCGGTGGTTCAGAAATAGAAAAAAAAAAGTTTAAATCGATGGATCAGTCATAACCAGATTTCAGAAGAGATGATTAGGTGCATGAGGAAACATGCTCCTTTGTCAAAGCGGATCTCATAATTGATATGTTTGTATCGAAATGGTGTAATTTGGGTTGGTATTATTTGTCAAATATGTATATGTGTTGTTTGTTATGTGATATTTGATTGTTTTGCAAATTGTTGAAACCTATAAAATGGTAATTTGGGTGGTATTTTTGTCGAACATGTATATTTGGTGTTGTTTGTTATGTGATATTTGATTGTTTTGCAAATAAATGAAACTTATAAAATTTGATTGCTTAGCACTTCAAATATTTAAATTTGTATGGATTCATACTTCAAATATTTAAATTTCATTGTATGCATAAACAAAAATATGTTGACTTTTGGTTTGTTCGTTTAGTCTGTTTTTGGAGAATATGAAGTGGCAACATAAAGATATTTCTTTAGCTAATCATCCTTTTTGCTGATGGCTGTAAAATTGATTCTAACATCACACAAGAACACAGGAACAAAACTTATCAATCCATAAAACAAGAATTTAAATATAAAAATCAAGTACTGATTCTAACATCACACAAGAACACACGAACAAAACTTATCAATCCATGAAACAAGAATTTAAATATAAAAATCAAGTAGCATATCCAGAAAATATCATTTGAATTCGCCAAAAGGAAGAAAAAACATAAATGGGAAATCATCTTTTAATTTTTCAAAATGATACTAACAAACAACAAAAGAGCATAGCATTCCACAAACATCAAGCAACAAAATAATATTAATAAAGAAGAATGATCATAATTGTCACACCCCGAGTACAATTTTTACAAAGGGCGCAACATTTTCTTTTTTTTTCCGACATGAGAGTCTATCAAGTTAATATGGTAGCACAACGCTTCCAAAATTACAACCAACTTAAGCCATAACATATACCACACGAAAGTCTCAAAATATCATACGTAATTTACATACACACTTACCACATATATACATACCAAAATAAAATACAAACTACATTTCATTAGTGGTATATGAAGGCCAAAAGTGATTTACGACGATTATCTTCCCGCTAGAGCGCCCTATGAACCTGGACCCACAAAAACAAGTGAAAAGTGAGTGATAAAACACTCAGTACGGTAGTAGGTCCAGCCCTTATGAATACACGCCATAATCGGCCGATGTATCATAACGGGTAAGAAAATAATTAATACAAATAATAATACATTAGCAATAGTAATACACCGAATCATTTGAAAATAGAAGGGGTACTTTCAAACATTCATGCATATTTTAAATAAACATAAATAAAATACCTCACATCATAAAATCCATGTAGTAAACTTACTACTTATTCCTTTTCTCATATAATACCTCATTTCCATAATATGTGAATTATGCCTTACCTATAGCCTCGGTGTAACTAGCACGCACCATTCTAAGGCTCTCGAAACCCTCGATCGATCTGGATTTACTCGGATATAAGTTTAATCCCACAATATTTTTTTCCCCTTTTTTGTACCACTCACGACATCATAACATAGTGAATGTTCTTTCTTTTTTTTCTTTTTACAATAACAACCTTGTTATATTATAACTTGATACATCATTCAACTTAAAAACTAATTTGTATGCACAAAATATATTTTATAAAACTACGTGCATAGTTATAAAATAAATCCCGTACCTCAACAGTAAAGCCGTTTAGTAACTCTAATTATGCCGCGTACTAATTTGAGTGCTCGGAATGATCTCCAAAGCCCCTAGTATCACCTCGGCCTAGACACACATGCACAAGGAATAACAATATTGTGACAAGTTATAAGAATTAAGGACATGCTAAATCAATACAAAATTTATTTCTTCAATTTTATAAAGAATAATATTTTACAACTTTTCAATTCTTAGCTCATTACACAACTAGTCTTCTTTCAAATCATCTGACAGATTACTCCAACTTTTTAACAAATTAAAGTTCTCCCTGATGTTTTGTTCATTTTCAGCAAATTACCAATTTTGTAGTTCTAATGAGTTTACCATTTTACATGAGTGCGTCTAGTGTTAGTGAAGTCATTGCCATAGTGATTATGTAACCACTTGAGCGTTAGATGCAACAACTATTAATCTTTCAAGTGATATGTGCTGTGTATAAAAAATAATTACATTAAGAGATTAAAGATATGTATATTGAGAAAAAAAATTAAAAGATGGAAGATCTAAATTATAATTTTAAATGATATTTTTTTCTCCTCACCTGTTCTTAGTAAAAAATGAAACCTGTAGGATAAGAACACATTATAATGTTTATTATCTATAATCGTGAAACATATTGATTTCCTCTAATTTCATAGTTATTCAAGCAAAAAATAAAAAAGAACATTTATTTGTGTTATTTTTTTTTTGTTAGCAACCACACTACACGAAATAAAGGTATATCAAATATTATTGACAGACTTAATATATATGACTACATTTTAATAACATACCATACATACTTCATTGCAATTGAAACGTAATGATCATGAACTCAATATTATTTGCATGAAATTCTTCTTGTAAGTCTGTACGTACAACAAGAAATGAGGATGAAATAAATATTCATACAGAATAGTATTTTACCGGTCATTAACAACTTAGGCCTATATGCCCAAAAATGATCTAACATTTTCATGAACCTGGTTCACAAAAACTTCCAACACCATACCTCTTACTAATTAATAGCGATTCCCACTGATTTTCCTTGAAACGAAAGAAAAAACTAAAGCAAAAAACAATAATCAAAATTCCAAATCGATCTAAATCACCTCAGAATAAAAAATAAAAAATTATGTCAGACGAATCCGAGAGGCAAATAAAGATGATAGACAAGCTCTACCACTTCAGAGGGCTAGGGGAGACCCGATCCCTCTATATAAATAAAAAAAAAAAAATTATGTATAGATCCTTGGAGATATTAATTATAATCTTTAATACTTAGTACTTACAGTTTTGTCCTTGGTAAATGGTAATACTCATTTGGAATGAAAATAAATAAATAACATAATAGGAGAGTGTTATGCATAAAAATGAAATTAAAAGCTCAACCTAAACCTATAGGAAGGACTAAAAGGCGAGTACTGAATTTGTCCAAAAAAAGTGAGTACTGACTAATGTGTGAAATAGTAAAATGTAATTTTTGATTTTAATATACGAATTCAACTAACAAACTTACTATACACCATTCATTGGTAACTTTATTTTTTGAGTGGGATTCGAAGCCGGGTGGGTTGTTCCACCCGTGCATGCTTCGAACTGCTGGATTCAAGCTTTGCTTGTCATTGATTGCTAACGTTAGTATGCAACTGCACAAATATCTTACTTTATTACTTGTAAAAAGTCAATATGTTTAAAAAGCATAATAATAAGGGTCAATTATTATAGGTCATATTGTTATTATAATTTAAAATATAGTGATTATATAAGTTTAACAAAATTAATAATTAAAGTCATGAGATAATTTTGATAATTAACTTCATGATATTATTTTGTTAAATATATATAAGGTATCAATTAGCATAGTCATAATTTACTAGCATGAGATAATTTTGATAATTAACTTCATGATATCATTTTGTTAAATATTTGTAAGGTCTCAATTAGCATAGTCATAATTTACTAGCATAACTTTTTAATGTGAATGCTGGTTAATTTAAGTGCTCAATAAAAATTTATTAAATTAAATTTATAACGCTCCATTAGATTAAGTACCAAAATATTTGCTTGTAAAATACATGCAAATGAATTTATAAGAAACCTTCACATTTTCTAAATAAACTATCTAAATAAGATATTTGAGCGATGTGCTATTAAAAATTAGTTCGACTTTATTTTAACTCGAGTCTCGACCTCTTGACCTTTGGACCCTCCCTAAAATTAATTGCTAGCTATGCCCTGCTTTCAAATGGTAAAACCTGTGTATAAAAAAAATTACAATAAGAAATTAAAAATATCTATAAAAGATTAATTTTTCGAAGATGAAAAACCTAAATTATATTTTTTTTAAAGATTTTTTTCTAACCCGTCGGTACTAAAATATAAATCTTGTAGAACAATAAAACATTATGAATTTTACTATCTATAGCATGAAACATTTTAATTTTCTCCAATTTCTCGGTGATAAAGCAAAACTAAAAGAACCGTTTTACAAGTTACTTTTTTCATTATCACTTTAGCAGTCACACTACTTGAAATCAAGGTATCAAATATTATGAACTAATATATATAATCTTTTAATATCATACCACACGTACTTCATTGCAAGTAAAATATAATAATCATGAACTCAACATTATTTGCATGAAGTTCTTGTCATTGCATATGGATATGGTCATTTAATATATGCCCATTTTTACATATGGACATAGAATATATGGACCTTTATTATTACATCCCGTAAAAAATCATTTTAACCGTTATTATTCTATTTTTATGAATACTTTTTCATCTATATATTTGTTAAATATTTATAAGCCCTCTCACTGATTTTCCTCAAAAAGAACGAAAAAAGTTCAAAATCATCTCAGAATCAAAATGAAAGAGAGAAACCATGTCAAACAAATCCGAGAGGCGAATAAAGAAGGTGATGGACAAGCTCTATCACTTCCCCAAACCCAACAAATCCTCCTCTCCCTCAAGGTAAACAATTCCCTACCATCCTTTCAATTTCTTCCTTCGAATTCTCGTTTATTTTGCTTTTTTTTTTATCCATCGTTCAGTTCTTCAGCAGGAAAATACAAAAGGGAGGAGTTAGATACCAGATTGGGGATGCAGATGGGATTGCGGGTGCCGCTCGTCCGTACGCCGGCCGCGCCGCCGCCACCGTGCCACCATGGGACCGGGCGGATCTCATGCGGCAGCTCACGACGTTCAAGGCCATGACTTGGTTCGCCAAACCCAAAGTGAGGATCTTTACTTCTCTTTCTTCTCTTTTTTGACAATGATAATGGATGCCAGGAAGAACTTTAAAAAATTCTGAATTAATTAATTCTAAAGTTTGTTTAGATGTTAGAAGTATAAAATTGTGAAATTCTGAATTAATTAATTCTAAAGTTTGTTTAGATGTTAGAAGTATAAAATTGTGAAAAACATAATTCCATGTTTGGTTATTTGTAAATTATGGAATTATATTATGATTATACAAGTATATAAAATATGGAATAATATAATATAAAGTAATGTAAAATAATATAAAATAAAATATATTACATAAAAAATATAGAATAAAATATATAACATAAATAATATATAATAAAATAAATTAATATAATATAATATAATATAATATAATATAATATAATATAATATAATATAATATAATATAATATAATATAATATAATATAATATAAGAAATATAATATAATATAATATAATATAATATAATATAATATAATATAATATAATATAATATAATATAATATAATATAATATAATATAATATAATATAAAACATAACATAACATAACATAACATAACATAACATAATATAACATAATATAATATAATATAATATAGTATAGTATAATATAGTATAAAATAATATAATATAATATAATAAAAATAAAATAATATAGAGTAAAATAATATAACATAAGTACTATAAAATAAAAATATAATAGAAAATAAATAATATAATATAATATAATATAATATAATATAATATTTAAGTGGAACCTCGCATGGAGATGCCACACTTTGGCATTCCAACTTTGAGATGGAATTATATCTTGTTAAGTTTACATATGAGAGACATTCTAAGAATTATTTAATTTTTTTCCATGATGCCTACCAAACAGAGAATTTGTATTGAGCGGGATTTTAAAATCCAATTCCAACTTGAAATCCTAGTTGCGAAACGGGCCCTAAGGTAATTTTAGCTAAAAGCAGAATAAGTTAATGATAACACTATTAATTTGCTTTACATGGAATTGTCCATCAAATATAGACAACAAAATAATAGGTTGTAAAATTATTTGCCTAATTTTAGCTAAAAAAGAATAATTTGATGATTTAACGCAAGAAAGATTTGTGATTTATTTGCCTAAAATAGGTGATAATTTTTTACAACTTTTCAATTCAGAGCTCATTACACAACTACTCTTCTTTCACATCATTTGACATATTACTCCAACTTTTTATCAGATTAAAGTTCTCCTCCCCGATATTATTATTATTATTATAATTTTATAATATAGTAGACATAAATGCTGGACGTTTTGAATCCTGATTTGACAAGTGTCCCGTACGGAAGCCCCACACTACTTGAACTCATGAAATATGAGAAATATACTATATTAAGAATAAGAAATACTCATAACATTACTTTTATTCCATTACTATTTTGCATATAATTAGCTCCAAGATAGTGGTATGGTTATATTTCCTAACGCAGAACAACTGAAAGATTTGTGATGCTGTGTTGGGAGTCTATGCTTGGGCCATGAAGAATTGGGTTCGAGCCCACTATAAGGTATTTATTTAGTGGCCATTGTGTTTGTTAAAAGAATAAATAATGTTTTGTAAGATATATTGCACAAAACCGACACAAAATGTTAATGCTCACAAATGGTGTTATATGATTAATCCTCTTTTCATCTTTCAAAAAACATAGATATTTATCCCTGAGGTTTGATTTTTACACATGAATGTACGACCAAGTAAAATGTTAAAATAGCATGTATTCATTTTTTTTTTTTGTAAAAAATACATTAGTTTATTTCCATTACAATTTACTCGCCCAAATGCTGGACAATATCAAATCTATACAAAATAAAATATTTAGATAAAAAAGCTAATAACATCAACGGAGGCGCACCTCGAGCATTTAATATTTTGTTATTAGCAATAATGCATTTTTGTTTCGATTCAAATACCAAATTGCAATTTAAACGCCCTCTTGGCATCACACAAGGCTTCCTGAGCGCGCATTGCCTTTCCCCTCCTTCATGATGGCTTTTCATTATCTCGGATTGATTGGGCCCAATTTCCCATCTGTTGAAAGTTGAAACACCAACTTTGAATTAAAAGTGTAAGAACAAAAAAAAACAAATTAATTAACTTAAAAACAAGATTAAATTAGACCTTGTCACAGCAGTTTGCACGAGGGATCATCGCAGATGTGAAACTTGGCTACATTATAAGGGCTTCGCTGCAAAGTTTCACGCATTCGCCCTATTGGCCCAGCTTCTCGTTTTGTTCATTTTCAGTAAATTGCAAAAAAAATTCGGTTGACACATTCAAAAGAGCTAATGAACCCATTCCAAAACTTGTTTCATTCTCTCATGAGTACCATTTTACATGACTAGTGGTAATGAAGCCATTGCCATAGTGATCCGGTCACCACTTGACCATTAGATGCAGCAATTATTAATCTTTCAAGTGATATGTGCTGTGTATAAAAAATAATTACATTAAGAGATTAAAAATATGTATATTAAGAAATTTTTTAAAGGATAGAAAATCTAAATTATAAATTTTAAATGATATTTTTTCTCCTGAAGTGTTCCTAGTAAAATATGAAACTTGTATGATAAGAACAAATTACAATGTTTATGATCTATTATAAGCGTGAAACATTTTGATTTCCTCTAATTTCGCAGTGATTCAAGCAAAAAAAATAAGAGAACATTTTTTGTGTTATTTTCTTTCAATAGCAACCACACTACATGAAATAAAGGCATATCAAATATTATCAACTAGTTTATATAACAACCTTTTAATATCATACCACGCATACTACTTCATTGCAAATAAAATATAATAACCATGAACTCAACATTATTTGCATGAAGTTCCTGAATCGTGTTATAAGTTTCAACAAGAACTGCAGTTTCGACAAAACATTCCTGAATATGAATGAAATAAATATTCATTAAAAATATTAAAACTGAGGCCCATATTTTTAAAACCCATATATCATCAAAACAGATTGAATTAATATTTCAATGAACCTGGTGCACAACAATTTCCAACACCTCAGTCGAGCTCTCAGTTAATGGTAGGTATTTTCCTCAAAACGAAAGAAAGAAATCATCTCAGAATAAAAAACCATGTCAGACGAATCCGAGAGACGAATAAAGAAAGTGATGGACAAGCTCTACCATTTCCCCAAACCCAACAAATCCTCCTCTCCCTCAAGGTAATCAATACACAAATTCCTTCACCTTTCTTTCCTTCGAATTCTCGCTTAATTTCCTTCTTCGTCAGTTCTTCGGGCCAGAGATATAAAAGGACGGAGCTGGATACCAGATTCGGGATGCAGATGGGACTGCGGGTGCCGCTAGTCCGTACGCTGGCCTCGCCTCCGCCGCCGTGCCGGCCCTGGGACCGGGCGGATCTCATGCGGCGGTTGATGACGTTCAAGGCCATGACCTGGTTCGCCAAACCCAAAGTGAGGATCTTTACTTCTTTTTCTTCTCTTTTTTGACAATGATAATGGAGGCCTGGAATTACACATCGAATTTGGGCAGAAAAGAAGAGAACTTTAAAAAGACATTTAACTTAATTATAGCTGAAAACAGAATTAGTTAATGATTTAACACTATTAATTTGCTTTACCTGGAATTGTGCATCAAATATAGACAAGAAAGGAATAGGTTGTAAAATTATTTGCCTAATTTTAGCTGAAAAAAGAATAATTTGATGATTTAACGCAAGAAAGGTTTGTAATTTATTTGCCTAAAATAGGTGATAAGTCCAGTGAATTGTGCAAGGAGAGGCTGGATAAATATAGAAGTCGATGTTATATCATGCGAGGCGTGTGGTGCCCGCCTCCTTTTCTCTACCCCTTCTTCTTGGAGTTTAGAACAAGGTATGTATTTTATACCCTAAAATCTTAAAATAATAATATTATTTTAATAACTATTATACAAAATTGGTATATTATATATTTGGAATCTACAAAGTGGTATGATTACTATGCGAAATTGGTATGATTATTCCTGAATTATTACAAATCTACAAATTATGGTGCGAAATTGGTATGATTATTATGCAAATTAGGGTTTAGGGTTTAGTTATATTCTGATTTTGTGGGTGTGAGATAATTTTTTTACTTTCAATTATTGCTCAATCCTTCACAAATACTTGTACGTATTTTTTTCTAGTAAACTTTGGTACCATTATTTCCATTTTATTGTCGCTCTTCATACCCTGAATTCAGAAACACAAAGAACAAAAAAACAATAAACGAACAGATCGCAAATCAAATTCGCACCAAAACTCCTTTTTCCTTGTATTCTCTTAATTTTCAGTGAAAAAGTGGCTATATTATTCTGTCTTAAACTAATCAACGGCCACAAAATTAGGGTTTAGTTTGCCGGTACTCAATTTCAGCACCATTTATTCATTTAACTATCTCTCTTCACAGCCCAAATTCAGAAATCAAAGCAATAAAACAACAAAACACAAATAAAATTCACACTATTTTTCCTTCTTTTTTTGTTAATTTTCAGTGGAAAAAGCGGCGTTAGTATTCAGCTTAAAACTCGACAGTGGCCACAGACTGCTCTGTCCATGGATAGACAACATGTGCGAAGGATCCTTAGTCCACTTCCCCCCTACACTCCCCGCAACTCTATCCCAAAACTACTCTTCAAACCTCTCTTCCCTCTCGCAACTATTCTACCTCCCCGCAATTTCATCATCTGCAATTCAGTATTTGAAGGGACGGGCCCCGCAATTGGAGGATTTTTTGAAGGAGAAGGAGATAGAGGGAGTGTTGAGTGGGGGAATTAGGGTTTGTGAAGAAGAGGGGGAATTGGAGGATGTGGTTGAAGATTCGCATTTGTATTATCAGGTTTGGATTTTTTTTTCCCGGATTTTTAGGTTTTGGTGGGGTTAGTTTTCTTATCGTAAGATCTACTTATCAATGTTAATTATGATAATAATAGTACTTTAATAATATAATAATAATTTAAGAATATAATAATTCTCTTCCCAAAATACTCTTCAAGCCTCTCTTCCCTCTCGCAACTATTCTATCGCTCCGCAATTTCATCATCTGCAATTGATTATTTGAAAGCACGGGCGGAGGGGTTGGAGGGGTTTTTGGAGAAGGAAGTGGTGGAAAAGGGAATTAGGGTTGGAATTGGAGGGATTGGTTGAAGATGAGGGTTTGTATTATCAGGTTTGGATTTTGTTGTTTTTTAAACTTTTTTTGTTATTACTTTTGGCTTTTTTAGGGTTTTGGTGGTGTTAATTTTCTTATCATAAGATCTACTTATAGATTTTAATGATTATAATAGGAATATTATAATAGTAATAATGATAATAATAATGATATTAATAGTAGTAGTAGTAATAATAATAATAATTTGTGAAATGTAAATGTATTATATGGAGAGAGAGAGAGAGAGAGAATTTGTGATTTAGTTTTTTTTTCATAAGATTTGCATCAAGATTTGTGCACTAAGATGAATTATTAATTATGAGTACGAGTTTCGTTAAATAATAATAATAATAATAATAATAATAATAATAATAATAATAATTATTATTATTATTATTATTATTATTATTTAACGAAACTCGTACTCATAATTAATAATTCATCTTAGTGCACAAATCTTGATGCAAATCTTATGAAAAAAAAAAACTAAATCACAAATTCTCTCTCTCTCTCTCTCTCTCACATATAATACATTTACATTTCACAAATTAAACGCAATGTTACAATGCAGGCCTTGAAACTGATCAGCCTATGCGGCTGGGAACCTCTCCAGCTCCCCTACACCATCGACCGAGTCAACTCCAACTCAACTGGCGATCCCTCCACTCCCTCCTCCTCCTCCTCCTCCTCCTTCACTCTCCACTGCAGCTTCTGCGGGGCCCGCGTGGCCCTCTGGACCTTCAAATCCCTCCCCCGGCCCCTCCGCCTCTTCACCCTAGTTACAAACGATAATATTAACAGTGAGGATGGTGCGGAGAGTGTGGGGGGGAGTAGTATAGGGGGAGGGCCCGTGCCGAGCAGGAGGAAGTTCAGGCCCAGGGTGAGGTTCCCGGTGGTGAGCAGGAGTTTGAAGTGCGATTTGGGATTAGGGTTTGGACTTGGAGGGGCGAAGAGGAAGAAGGGGAGTGAGGAGGGTGAGGGTGAGGGTGAGGGTGAGGAGGAGGAGGGGTTGGCTGAGGGTGCTGTTGAGTCGGTTGTGGAGAAACAGAAGGATGACGGTAATAGCTTTTCTTTCTCTTTGTTCTCAAAATTAGTTTTTATTTTTTATTTTTTGAATTGCGCTAGTAGTGTGTGTTATTTGCGAAAAGGACCGAATATTTTTCATGCTTTTCTTTCTCTTTGTTGTAAAAATTAGTTTTTTTTTTTTTTTGAATTGCGCTAGTAGTGTGTGTTATTTGCGAAAAGGGCCGAATATTTTTCATGCTTTTCTTTCTCTTTGTTGTAAAAATTAGTGTTTTTTTTTAATTGCGCTAGTAGTGTGTGTTATTTGCGAAAAGGACCGAATATTTCTCATGCTTTTCTTTCTTTTTGTTGTAAAATTTTTTTTTAATTGCTCTAGTAGTGTGTGTTATTTGCGAAAAGGACCGAATATTTCTCATGCTTTTCTTTCTCTTTGTTGTAAAAATTAGTTTTTTTTTTTTAATTGCGCTAGTACTTTGCGGAAAGGACCGAATATTTCTCATATTTGTTAAAATGACATCTGATTGTTAAGTCGATCCGTTTTTCTTGAGTTAATAAGTCGAGCATATTAACTATTGAATAGAACTAGTATATGATATTCTCTCTCTCATGAGAATATGAGAATTGTATTAAGGCTCTTTGTTTTTTGCAAATTACACAAATATTTTCATATTTGCAATAAGCATCAACATTTCTCATATTTATAAATACTTTTCATATATATACAAATAACACCCACTCTTTAAGTCAAAGCATATAAACTATTAAATGCAACTTTTGTCTGATCCTCTCTCTCTCCCTCTCTAAAATTTCCTTTTTTCAGGAAATGATGAATTTGACCCTGTGAAGCAGCACAGAACCTTCTGTCCATGGATTTCTCCTGAGGATAATTCTGAGATTTTACCCGGGTGGAAATTGACGTTTTTAGCCCTACTTTCGCAAGAAAAAGAAAAGGAAAAGGACGGTGAGGCCTCGTTTGAGGAGAGAGAGAAACGGAATAGCTTGCTTGATGAGGTAGTTGATTTTTCTCTCTCTTTTCTTTTTCAAATTTGTGAAATTAATTGAGGAGTAATTTCATTTGTATCGTTAGAGATCATCAATATGTCATGTATACAGTACACCCTTACAAAAGTGCAAATTTGGTGTTTTTGTGTATAGATCAATGTGTTGATATTTCCTATCTTTTGTAGGTTTATGTTTGAGATTTTGCAGGGTTATACATGAAATTGTCGTATTCAAAACTGAATTTCATTTACAAATCAGTGCATATTCAATAGTGTAATTCATTGATTTATCATATAAAATTTGTTTATGAAAATATGTGACCTTTTTTTATACTGTTGACAGGAGGAAGAAGATCCAGTAGTTTCTGTGCGGAGGCTTTTTACAACACCGCCCTCCAAAAGATTGAAATTCAAAAGCACTCCTTAATTAGGCGTATAATAAAGCACATTGTGGTATATTGAATTTGACCAGACAAGTTTTCTTAGCGCCAGGAGAGACATTAGTTTTGAGTTTGATAGTTTTTTTTTCTTATTTGTATGATTAAGCAAATTATAATCATGTCTCCCGGATTTGATCATCTGAAAAAAGAAATGGTTTCTTTATGGAGCATCATATTTTTTTAAGGGGAGGGAATGTAGGAAATAGCACATTTAACTTTTTTTGTGAGGATTTTGTTGTAATTTTTTTTAACACCCTGCATTATGATATTTGCAAGACATCCTATTGCAGTAGAATTAATTCTCAGAATAAGAATAATTAAGCATTTTCATTTATTAAGCATTACGCCACTTAGCATTTGAAACGAGAGAAAAAAATTATGTCGACATCCAATCTAATCTACCCCCGTTCAGAAAAAGTTGTTTATATCAAAACAATCCAAAAAAAATCTCAAGTTTACATTCACTCAGTAATTGAGATCCCGTTCTGCTCAGAATGATTAAGCTGAGGCGCACCATACATTTGTATCTGCTCATAAAATAAACAAATATCAATTTGTAGTATATTAAAGAAGAAAAAGGTCCTTGTGCGTGAAAAATCACTTCAAACTTGGAAAGAAATCTTTAAAAAATCCAAAAAATTGAAAAACATATTTTGATAAAAAAAAATTATCCATTCACTTGGGAAT
The DNA here is from genome assembly GCA_024447665.1 of Juncus inflexus. Lineage (NCBI taxonomy): Eukaryota > Viridiplantae > Streptophyta > Magnoliopsida > Poales > Juncaceae > Juncus > Juncus inflexus. The sequence goes on from JAJHPC010000018.1 coordinate 7,246,138, forward strand.
TTTATCGAACATGAGTGTGAATTTTGAAATGTTATGCATGATGGCTCATTGGCTTGTATAGTTGTATACTTTTACATGGGCATTTTATCAAGCATATGGCTTGCATAGTATTGCATAATACATTTATTTTATTACCATATTTTGGAAGAGCATTTAATCAACTTATTATTACCATATTTTAAAGAGCATTCGATCAAACATATGGTAACATTTTGCTGTTAATTCAAGGCAACTAACGTAACACAGTTAATTATTTAAGGCAACTAATGTAACACAATTAATCAAACATATGGTAGCATTTTGCTGCTAATTTTCCTTCGCTTTCCATATCTACTGAGATCTCCACTCTTAATATCATCAGCACGAACAACAAAACACAGTTCCGTCCAGTGCAACTCGAAAGCCTTTTTATGCAGAGAGTTACGTACAGTAGATCTCCATTTTTTTTCACTGGAGGGGACGTGATTCGTATTACCGCCTTTTTTCTTCGATAAAACAGTGCTTCCCTCTCTCAACGGTCATATCATCTCTCTCTTTCCTTCTTAAACCTTAATTCATCTCTCTTCTCTCTCTCCGTTCGAATCTCTTTCGATTCTCTGAGTGTCTAATGGCGAAATCAGAAGCAACGATCGTCAAAAGGAAGAGGAAAAGTAATCCGATTGATTCACCTCCCGTCGAGAAATTTCGTCGTGTAGAAGCATTAGAAGATGAAGTACAAGGAGGCGAAGGGGATTACTGCCAGAATCAGGGCTGCTCTGTGTCACTTCATGTAAGTGGAAATTAGATTTTCTCAATCGACTTTATTGTTTTTATTTACTATCAGATAGATCTAGGCTTCTTTTTGGGAATTTACAGACCTATTTAGTCTTTTATAATGGATTTTTGTTCTTTCATTGTTTGAATTGGATCAAGTTCCTGAAAGTTTGTTCCTTGTGCTTTTGCTTCTCTGATTTTACTCATGAAAATCTGAATAATTCTATAAATCGACTTTCTTGTTTAAGAACGAATCTGAATTTGCTAAGATAATTTCTGAATGTAATAGAATCTACAGTCTAAACCTACTGAAAGTATAAAATATCTAGAAATATTCAGACCTTTTTTCTTGTACTCTTTTTGATCTGTTTCTGAACAAATAGTTCAAGAATCAGATTTGAAATTTACTCTGTCATAATTTCAAATTTGGTACAAACTTTTCTAACAAAACCTTAATTTTTGCTTGCTCAGAGAGATTACGAAGAAAAGTTGGCAGAACTGGAAAAGAAACTTCAACAGGCCAAGGAAGAAGCCGACTTTTATTTCTGGAAGGCCGAAGAATTGGATTCACGTCTCCAAAATCTGCAACACAACACCGCCCAAAACCAAATTGCTCCTTCTCTAACAGAAGGATCGGGCGAGAATGATGAGGAAGCCACATCATCAGAATGCTCCACCGCCCAATCAGGAGCTGACAAGTGGACGTGCAGTCTCTGTGCGAAAAACAAGGTGTGTGTTGCGGTGGTGCCGTGCAGCCATTTGTGCCTCTGTTTTGATTGTGCAGTGGATATAAACCCTGAAAAGTGCCCTGTTTGTGACGCGCGTCAGACCGGTTTATTCTTTGTTCGCATGTCTTAGGTGCGGTTTTATGGATGTTTGTTTATTGGAATTTTTTGTTTTATTAGATATTTAGTTCGGGTGATTATTATTGGGATTAATTGCTTAGAGTTAGAGTGGTATGGTATGGTATGTCTGTATGAGGCTTATATAGATGAAACTTTTCTAAGGGTGATGTGAATATAAGTAAATCAAATTTTTTTCGCAATTTATGTGTATCACTGTTTCTACAAAATATTTAAAATGATTATATTTTTCCTTGAATTTTTATATCAAAGTGTGTGAATTTCGTACTGATATGCACCACGTTGACCCAAATCGGCTTGAGTGCTGATTATCGCGAGATTGTGGGTAATAACTAAATAATTGATCCATAAATGAAAAATATGGAGGAATAACTAAATTGAGGTTTTATTTGGACATAATTGCAAATTTGTGCATTTTATCTACAATGCACCTGTTAAGGATTAAATATCTTATACCACTATGCCAGTATATAGAGTTTGAGATAGAATTAAAGAGAGTAAGGTACCTCTATACCCTATATAAAGTTTGAGATAGAATTAAAGAGAGTAATTTAGACATTTTTTTTTGAGAAATGGCCATAAAAAAAGTTAATTCAAAAACTAGCCTAGTTTTCAAATTATTTACAAAACTAGCCGTTTCACTCAGCAACTGGGCGAAATAGCATTGTTTTCATTTTCTGCATTGCATCCCTTCAGCTATTACCACTAAAACAACTGTTAATTAAGGCAAAAATTGAAAAAAAAGAAGATGTTGGGCAAAACAAGTAAAAAAAAAATTTGCTCTAAATTGAAGAAAAAAATGACTGACATCTTATTTTTTTTAATTTATTTTAGTTAATGGTTTTTTAAGCGCTACACAACTGAACATATCAAACAAATGAAATTTTTTTTGTTTTGCCCAGTGGAGGAGCGAATCGGCTAGTTTTTCAAATAATCTGAAAACTGGGTTATTTGCTTAATTTTTTTTTTTCCATTTCAAAGAAAACAAATTCAGTATGTTACCAGATGTATTGAATCCGATCACTTTGAGATATTTCAATATTTCTAGGTTTATATGTATAAGTGCATATAGAAGGATAAAGAAGGAAGTGAGCAGTCAGGGAGTTGATATGGACAGGCAGAGTTTTGATGAAGACGGGCATACAAAATGTAAAATTACTATTTTGCCCATATAGTAAATGCATAATCAGTAATAAATGCATGATATTTTTAGATGTCAAGTTAAAAGAAAAAGAAATTTCTTATTTGCTCTTATAGGATGAATTCATCAATCATATTTTCTTAATTATTTTCATTAATTTTCTAATGAAAGAAAGTTACTGAAAAAATAATCAAAAAATTTATGGAAAAACATTGTTTGTGAAATTCATGAAAAATAAATTATGTGTGACGTTTCATATATCATAATGAGAATTAAAATAAAATATATTATGAAAATAAAATATTTCAAAAGAGATAATGTGTCACATTTTATATATCACAATAAAATAAAAAAAATTCTTCCAATGAAAATAAAAAATATTTGGCTGATGATTTATCCGATATTTTATCTCATTTTTTAAAGAAAACGTATATAATTGTTTTTTTGTATTATTTTTTTCTTTGACTGATATACACTATATAAAAAAATATGATGATTTTTGTTGAAATTATATATTATAAATAAATAAATATTTAAAAACATGATATGAAAAATATGGGATCTATGTTTGATATGCAAAAAACATATATGATAGGCAGAATATGTAATCTTCATTCCTAGAAATAATATATTATACTTGTGCAAAAATATAGGTTACCAAATTTTGTTTTAATTAGGTAGAGTAAGAAGGTAATTTTTCATAACGGAAAGAATAATAATAATAATAATAATAATAATAATAATAATAATAATAATAATAATAATAATAATAATAATAATAATAATAATAATAATAATAATAATAATAATAATAATAATAATAATAATAATAATAATAATAATAATAATAGTTTTCATTCTTAGCATTAAAATTAAGTTATGTAACAGTCAAATAAAAAATGTAAATGAAAATAAAAAGTTAAAGAACTAGGAAGGATGAATAGATATAAATCTACATAATTTAGGCATCATATTTGAATTGTTGGAAAGATATACATAGTTACAAAAAATAAAAATATGTTGTCTCTTAATTATGAGGGGTAATAATGTCATTTATTAAAAAGTTGTCTGGCCGAATCAAATCATTGCCTGGCAATATCATTTCCCGAGCAGTCAGTGGGAGAAGAGAATGAGAGGTTGAAAATATTGAATTTTAGATTGATTATAAATTTAGTTTTATATTTGTTACAAGTTAAAAGTTCAGATAGTTGTGCTACAATTTTGGTTAATTAGAATGGGCAAAGTGTAAAAAGGATAGATTTAAAGTACAGCCAGCTAAGCTAAGTTCAATAAAACTTCATGAGGGTGAAAAATGCAATTGCCACGAGTTATAGTTCATCTGATTTGTTCATCAGTATTCCATTTCCTCATGACTGAAATAATGCCTTCCTCATGATCCATGGACTTACTTCGTAACAAGTATTTGTGAAAGCTAATATATATTTTTCATCCGACCAAAAGAAAGAACACTTGATTTTTTTTGTTTTCACATATTGTTATGAATATTTAACACACTCTTCCATTTAATATTGGTATCAATATTTATAATATGTTAGTAAGATAGTGGAGAGAATCAATATTTATAGTATGTTAGTAAGATAGTAGGATCGGGACAGGGGGCTGATGGCGGCAATTTCCACCATATGCGTAGTCGAATTGCAACCGAAACAGAGGCCGAGGGTCTGATAATCAGGCCAAGGGTCGGAATTCCTCCAAGAATAGAGGAGTCTCATGTCAAATATGTCTCAAGCCGGGTTATACGGCTCTCTAGTGTTGGAATCGTTTTGACTGCAATTTCCAACCACCTCAAGCACAAATGGTGATGGCCAGTTGTCAGATGCCTCCTCCTCCTGTGCGGTGTTACCATGCAGCCATCTGTGTCTCTGTTTTGATTGTGCCGTGGATACAGAGCATGAGAAGTGCCCTGTTTATGAATAGTTAGTTATCATGGTTTTTATGAGGATGAATTGTATAAAGTGGTGTTATTTTTATATGGTTTAGATATATGTGGTTTATATAGATAGTTACGATGATTTTGTTGATAGGGGCCAAAAAATGAAAAAATTGAAAGGGTGATATTTTTCCCAATTTATGTATTTTTATAAAATATTTGAAATATTTATATTTATCTTGAATTTGGTAGCTATGTGTTAATTTTGCATTGAATGCACAAGTTCGAAGGAGAGGGTGGTTTTTTTTTATTTTTTGAAGCTAGGGTGAATTTTTTATTGAATGCACAAGTTCGAAATAGAGCATAAATTTATATTTTGGTGATATTTTATGTTAATTCTGCTTATTGAGCAATAGAGGGTAAATTTATGAAAATTTAAGTTGAGGTAAAAACTGCAAAATTGAGTTTTTATTAGGTTTTTTTTAAGCTTCAGGAGGCGTTTGTCTCAATGAGATTTTCATTTGAAATAAAAGAAAAAAGAAAAAAAAAGTTTTTTACAACTTAGAGAGTTTAGCAAATTACAGACCAAATAGAAAAAAGAGTGTTACACTCTGAAACCAAAATAGTATAAATGAGGGTTAATTGATTAGTCTCATCTTGAGTAGTGAATATGAATTGGAATTACTTAAATAGATTAATACATTAACTACTAGCACCAATCAAGTTTAAGCTTTTTTCAGCACAACATAGTGTGGGCCTAATGGTTGGGCTGAACCAGTTAATATACTAGGTTCTAACAAATGCTATTAGCCAAATTCTGGGAGTATTATCGTGCGGTTAGAAATGTGCCATATTGTTATCATACCCAGTTAACCTGAGGATCTTATATGCCTCATTGGGAATACATGTATGGGGTGAAGGTACGTACGGATGTATACTAGGATGAGACCGGGACCGTATCCTAGTTCTGACGGGGATATCAGAAATTTAAGTGTGGGAGCTTGTTACACCCCGGAACCAAAATAGTAGAAATGGGGGGCTAGTTGATTAATCTCACTTTGAGTAGTGAATATGAATTGGAGTCACTTAAATAGACTAGTGCATTAACTATTAATACCAACTAAGATTAAGTTTTTTTAAGGACAATATGGTGTGAATCTGATAATTTGGCTGGATCAGTTAATGTATTAAACTTTAACAAAGACCACATTAGATTAAACTACAACTACAACAAGGAGAGCGCTCCTTCTACTTGCAATATTCCCACCAATTGCTTGTCTGTTGTAGGATCTCCGCTCAAACGCTGGATTGATGTGCACTGCTACGACAAATACACATGTGAAGATTAACATTGGTATATAAAGTTTGAAATAGAAACAAAGAGAGTAATATATTAGTATCAGATGTAGTGAATCAAATAGATTGAGAATGACTACTTTGGTGTTTCCGGAATTTTGTGAATTAATGCAGATAGAACGATAAATGAGAGGAAGGAAGCAGTTAATGGGAGACATTGAATTAGATTGAAGAAATTGAATAGACAAATTGATCATAAACTTAGTTTTATGTGTTACAATGCTACAAGTCAGCATTTTTTTTCCGAAGCAGTAAACAATTCAGAAGTTCAGGATTTAAACAACGTAATTGCACAACAGGTGTTATTAAGGCTTTATTTGGCATCATTGCAAAATTGATTGCAATGTTACCGCAATGCACCTGTTAGATCTGATACTTGTGTGATGTCAAAAGAAAAATCTAATACTTGTGTATAGAGTTTGTGTTATGTATGACTCTAAATCTCTCAATAATTTCTTTTCTTTTTGATATTGCTGTTTAGGAAATATTTATGCTATAGAAATAAATATTTAGGGAATATTTAGACAATGGAAGGAGGTTGATTGTTTTCATTCTTGCATTGTATATTAGATAATTGTATCTATAATTTAATTTATTAGGTAATTAGTCATGGCTCTCTCCTATATAAAGAGCATTTTAGCTATTGTAATAGTATCACAATTCTTACAATGTAATCTCTCAATTGAATAAACGTTTTCTCTCTTCTTTTCTTGTTATTTCTCCCATGAGTTCTCTTACTATACATCAATATTCTCCCATTACCTTAACAAATTGGTACCAGAGCTATGTTACGATAATCTTTGTGCTTCCGTAAGTCAAGTATACCGTCTTGTTCTATCATGAATTCAAGTACGGTTATGTCGACCAAATCTGATATTGAGAAATCTGATAGCATGAAGAATTTTGCACTATGGCAAGTGCAGATGAAGGCTATACTATCGAGTCAACGTGTGAAGGCCGTCATTTTTGGACGACCGAAGGAGATGAAGGGCAAAGTATGGGAGATGATGGATGATAGAGCCCTCTCGACAATTCAGCTATATTTGGGCAACTCGACTCTTCAAGAAATTCTGACGGGGACTATATCATATGTCACATGGAAGAAGTTAGAAGAAATCTACATGCAGAAATCGGTTACAAACCGGTTATGTTTGAAGCGCCGATTCGACTCTTTGAATATGACAGTCGATATGTATGTTAAGGTCCATGTTTTGGTGTATATCTGTTTCTTTAATACTATGGAGAGAATCAGTATTAAAACAGACAAAGATGACAGAGCCGTGATGTTGCTGTGCATGCCGCCAAAGTCATATAATGGGTTTAAGGAGACCATGCTTCATTTCAGGGAGTTTTTTATCATTGAGGATGTCGATAGTAACTTATTAGTCAAGTCATGTATCGACTATGACTTGTCCTTGGCTGAAAGTAGTCATCAAGAGATTGGATTGTTTGTGGAGAGGGGAAGACGTAAGGAGAGAGATGCAACATTAGAGAAGACTCATTCGCAATTCAAGTACAAGAATCTTGATGAGCAACTATTGCATGAAGACGGAACACATTAAGGCCGACTGTTACAAGCTTAAAGAGAAGCAAGAGGCAGATAATGGTGTCCGGTAAAGCTGAGGTACTTTTTGTGGCGAATGAAAATGAGAGATTTGAGAAGAATTGGGTGGGTTCGAGTAATTCAAGTCAGATGATCCCGAATCGAGAGTGGCTCACCACATATGAGGCGTCTAGTGGAGATGTTCTTTTGGGAGACGATCATCTATGTTGTGTTGCCGATGTTGGTACGCTTGAGATCAAGATGCAGGACGGGGTTGTCCATTTGATCAAGATGCAGGATGAGGTTGTCCATTTGATCAAGATGCAGGACAGGTTGCCCATTTGATCTTATTAGGCGTTCTCGGAGATATCGGTTGTAAGTTCCGATATGAAGGTGGAGTCCTCAAGGTATCTAGATGGGTTCTTACATCGATGAAGGCTAGAATGACTGATGTGTTATATATTCTGGAAGTCCAGAGTACCGGAAAGTTATTTCGGGAAGTTGGCGCAGTTTTAGGCTCGTTTGTCGTCACCTTCTCTGCCTCAGTTAGAAGGTCAGAGTTTATGATTGGATGCGGGGTGACAATTTTGAGTACGAGGGATCTACTGTGTGGCCAGAATATCGGTGTGTTATATTTTGGAAGTCCAGAGTATCGAAAAGTTATTTCGGGAAGTTGGTGCAGTTTTAGGCTCGTTCGTTGTTGCCTTCTCTACCTCAATTAGAAGGTCAGGGTTTCCGATTGGATGCGGGGTGACAATTTTGAACACGAGAGATCTACTATGTGGCCAGAATACCAGAAAGTATGAGTTGTGAAGATTTCGTTTGTGGCAAATGGAGGAGACTCAACTCTTGTAAAGCCGTTCATCGCACGAACAAAATTTTGGACGATATCTATTTTGATTTGTGGGGACAAATTTGTGATCATTTTATAAGGATTGTTCAGCATTGCATGATTGTTCGCTCTCGGCAACATAATGGATGGCTGATCGGAAACTACTCGAGAAGGCTTGGTGCATGTTTTTGGGGCGGACTCAGGCGAGGAGTTCTGTACAGAAACCATTTTAATACTGCTTGGTGATATTTAGATATCCCGTTTATGCACAAGTCATTAAATGGATACTCGAATATGAGGAGAAGAAATGTATTCTTCTTGGGATATGCTTCAGGTGTAAAGGCATATAATTTGTGGTGTCCTGTTGCGGAACTACTTGTTTTGAGAGATGTGGCTTTTGATCCGGTTATGTTACGAGTAAGGGAGTGATTGTCTGATCTGGCTTTTGAGGATGGTGAGACGATCACAAAGAAGGTGGAGTTTGCTATTCCCGATCAACAAGGTAAAGTTACTCAACGTAACTTGGAGCATTGTGTTGACTCTCACTTTGGCGACGGTGTATTGATTAAGGAGATTCAAGAAGGGCAATGGCCTTATGCTTTGGTAAGGGATACTTCGATTTTATGTGTTGTTTGGCAATGACCAATGAATCTGTGTTTGGCGAGTTCTCAATTTGCAAGGAGGTGATAACCTCATGTGGAGCGGCAAAGTGGATTGCTGCATTAAGGTGGAGCTCATTTTGGATATATTGCTATTGCGACTGTGTATCATGAGTGAGATTTTGAGTCAAGGTGGAGATTGTTATGTATGATTCTAAATCTCTCAATCCTTTTTGGTATTATTGTTTATGAAATATTTATGCTATAGAAATAAATATTTAGGGAATATTTAGGCAATGGAAGGAGGTGGATTGTTTCCATCCTTGCATTGTATATTAGGTAATTGTATCTATAATTTAGGTAATTTATTTTGGTAATTAGTCATGAGTCTCTCCTATATAAAGAGCATTTTAGCTATTGTAATAGTATCATAATTCTTACAATGTAGTCTCTCAATTGAATAAACGTTTTCTCTCTTCTTCTCTAGTTATTTCTCTGATGAGTTTTCTTTTTCTATATCTACATTTTCTCTATTACCCTAACAGTTTGAAATGAAACAACGATAGTCTGTACTAGTAGTAGATGTACTGAATGAGATGGATTCAAAAGTCAAAACATATAATTTTGATACTTTTGGTTTTTTGTGAATATCAAAATAGAAAGATAATGGATCAGCAATTGAATAGATAAATTGATAATATAAACCTAGTTTTATTTTGTTAGTGTCACAAATTAGAAATTTTGTTTTCTTATTTGTAATTTCTGTTAGTTAAAGGGGCATGTAAAATGGATGGATTTAAACAAGGCCTACCAAAATGCAATTGTCATGCAAGGGGGTTCATTCGATTTGTTCACAGAATTTCTTTTGCATGGCTTGAATATCTTTTGCATGATACATGAACTTACAATAAATATATGTGAAACCTAATGCATTTTCATCCTAAATAAACAAGCCAAAGAAAACTATGAATTTGTTTCTTGTTTTCAGTTTGACATTTAAACATTGCTATATCAGTATCAATTTGTTGGTATCCACAGTAAGATAATGGAGAAAATCAAATAAAGTATATGCGATGTTTAGTCTCTCTTAAATATAGAAGATATATGCATTATATTGGAGTTTTACGAACATGATATATTTATGTCGGACAACATTGAAGTTCATTAGTTCAAACTATGCATTATATCAGAGTATCATATATATTATGACAGGCTTTATTGCGGATGGATAATGAAAATATATTTTAGTTAAACCGCCAGTTGGCGCCCAATATTTGTCACACTCAACAAGTCGTAGCATTTAATTATATTGATGATCTTGTTGCATTTTGGCAAATACACGGATTTAGTCTTTAGGTTTCTATTTTAGTTCAGGTGACGTGGTTATAAAGTGTATAAATAACAATTTAGTTAAATGAAATGAAATTTATTTTCTGTATAACGTCATAAAAGTACAAATTTCGTGTTTTTGTGTATAGATCAATGTCTTGACCTTTCCTATGTTTGTGGGGCATATTTGAGATTTTGCAGGGTTATAAATGAAATTATTATCATTTATGGATCATTGCATTTTTGCTAATATATTCATTTATCAATTCAAGAAAAATATATATTAATTTATTAATCATATATAATTTGCTTATGAAACTATGTGACCTCTTTTATACTGATGACAGGAGGAAGAAGATCCAGTAGTTTCTGCGTGGAGGCATTTTACAGTAGCACCCTCCAAAAGAGCAAAATTGAGAAAAACTCCTTAATTAGGCTTCTAATAAAGCGCATTATGGTATATTGAATTTGACCAGACAATTTTTTTTTCTTATCACAAGGAGAGACTTTATGTGGAGTGTTTAATTTATAATAATATGAAAATTATAATAATGTCTCCCAGTTTGATCATCTGAAAAATCTGCAAAAAAAAAAAAAAAAAAAAATCTCTTTTTGAAGCAACATACAATTTTGAGGAATTAAGACAGTAGCACATTCAGTTTTGCTTTTGATGATATTGTTGTAGTTATTCTTAACAAATTGTTGTAGTTATTCTTAACAAATAATGACCATGTATTTGATTGTTGTAACCAAATCCAGAAGTTTGTTTATTGATACGCTTCCAGTCAGGAAAATGTTATTACTCCAAGTCCAATAGTGGAAGCTCTTAATCAACTTTTGGTATAATCTACAATTTGTTGATGAAAACAACGGACATTCACTCTACTCATTAAGAACAAAAATATTTGTATCGAAACAATCCAAAAAGGATCTTAAACTTAACAATTATTCATCTTGGTTCAAATATTAATAAGAGAAAACATACAGCAAGTAAACACACAAATCTCTTGTATGAACAATAATGATACAAGCAAAATTCAATCCCTCGTTTCTTGAATTTGAACTTAACTTTCACGGATTTCAATTCACTTAGTAATTGAGATCCCGACATACTCTAAATGATTAAGCTGAAGAACCTAAAATTTATATCTGCTCATAAAATAAACAAAGTGTATCAAATTGATGTATATTAAAGCAGAAAAATACCATAACATGCATGAAAAAGCACCTGAGACCCAGAAAATTCTGAAAGAAACAAAAAAAAATGAAAAAAAGGTCAAAGAAATCCATAAAAGGATAACTGCCAAATGAACATTTTTTTATTCATATTTTCACTTGGGCATTTTACCAAACATGTCGATGGCATAATTTGAAAAGATTGGATTTTTCCCCGAAGTATATTTTTGACATGGCCATTTTATCAAACATATGGTTTGCTTAGTTTTGAAAGAGTAAATTTATTATTACCATATTTTAAAAAGTGCATTCAATCAAATATATAGGACATGTTTGGTTTGAGGTATTTCAAATTTGATGTATATCTCAAATATATCATCATGATTATACATGATTTTGAGTTGTTTGATTTGGTATATTTTAAATAATCTAAAGAAAGAATCCATTGTTTGATTTTTTATGTAAATCCGGGATTTTAATTTTGATTCAAGATAATTGTTTGATAATTGTAGAGTATCTACATAAAATTTTGTACCAATTTTTCAAAATTATTTTGTGCTGTTAAATTCATTTTGTAATTTATAAATCTCACACATTACACATACAATTATTAAGATAAAATAAATAAGTATCGTTAGTTGATATAAATGATTAATTAAACAAAACAAAAAATTAAGTGCAAGAAATTTAAGAAATTTAAATATAAAAAGAAAAGAAATATTTTATTTTAATATTTTATTTTATGTAATTTTATCTGACAACTAAGACAAATAAGATTTATTCTGACAAGGTATAGTTTTGACTGGGAATTTTATCAAGCATATTGCTTGCATATTTTGGAAAGAACATATTCATTATTACCATATTTTAAAAGAGCATTTAATCAAATATATGGTAACGTTTCCCTGTTCATTGAAGGCATCTAGGATTATGATTATATGAAACCCAATGGTCAGGGATGGAGCATTCATAAGGGACCAAGACAAATCGTAGTATAAATAAAGCATAAATCATTTTTTTCTCTTTATTAGCCGTAGCATTTTTTGAAATAAAAAGAAATTGTTTATCTAGCATATATACGTAATTTCTCTAGTAACTAATGATTAAAAAAATCATTTATCGCTATTTTTTCCTAATTTAATACTTTATATTGAATTTAAAGAAAATTGAACTTAATATTTAATAATATTTCAATTATACATTAAAAAATTAATTCAAATAAGAATACACCAATACAAACAATATCATATAGTAAGACTTCATGATTGACATTTTGAAAACAATATAGTAATTGCATTTTAGGATTTAATCTATAACTATTATTATGACCTTATAATATATACTTCATTTGAAGTATTTTTATCTTTTCTAGAAAAGATAAAATGTTAAATTTATGTGCAATTCATACACACTACAAGAAGTTTGTTATTAATATTATAAAATATTTTTTTTTCCTTTGCAACCCCAAGGCAATTAGAAAATATTTTTTAACGTAATGGAAAATAGTTAAATTTATGGGGGAAATGTATACAATATAACATAAATAAGTTTTTGACTTTGGCAAGATATAACTAGTTGTGGTATATGATACAAGGCTACAACCTTATGATTTTTTCACTCACCATAAATTTCGTGTAATGAGTTTGTAAAGTAGATTTGGATGATCTATATTATATACAATATACATTAATATTAGTATGATTTTTTCATTTGTTCAATTTAAGATCACATAGAATCATATTCTTCATTTTGAGAGGGGTATGCTTGCAGCTTTTGTTCTAGTTTCATTAGCTTCTTTATTTATCTATATAACTCTAATATTTTTGTTATTTCTTTATAGACTCACTGTAACAAATAAGAGGGACCAAATATTATCACTTAAGAACTTCAATAAAAACTCTCAAGAAATAAAAATAAATTTTCAGATTCATAACGAGAGCCTTTGTCCCTATCTCCGTTCCTGCCCACGGCTAATGACTCCTTCCAATCTTTACCATATGTACTCAGACTTCCAGTCTTAACATCATCAACTCTCACATAAATGGAGACGTCCAAAGGCCTTTTTGGTAGAGAAATTTAGGTAACGGCATATCTCCATTAATAATAATCACTGGAGGGCTTTGAGTCGTATTAACCGCCCTTCTTAAACGATGCTTCCCTCTTTTACAACGGTCATATCATCTCCCTCTTTTCTTTCTTCAACCCTAAAGCCATTCTTCTCTCTTCTCTTGCTGTCTAATCTCTCGAGATTTTTCCTTTCTTTCTAATGGCGAAAGCAGAAGCGACGACTGGCACAAGGAGCAGGAAGAGCAATTCAAATCTGATCGACTCGCCCCCTGTCAAGAAATTCCCTCGTCTAGAAGAAGTAGAAGGCGAAGTACAAGGAGGCGATGTCCGAAATTGGGGCCCCTCTATCTCGCTTCATGTAAGTTGAAATTAGATTTTATCAATCGACTTCATTGTTTTTGTGAAGTTACTCGAGCAATGGATTGCTTCGTTGTTGTTAATTTATCTATCAGTTCAGTATCAGATCTGGACTTCTTTTTGTAATTTACTGATCTACTTGGCCTTTTACTATGTAATTTTTCTTCTATTGTTGATTGAATTAGAATGATTCCCTGAAAGTTTCTTTCTTTTTGCCTTTGCTTCTCTGGTTTCACTCATGAAAATCAGAATAATTTTATCATAAATTGATATCTAATAGAGCCCTAATTTTTTTCTCCTGTACAGAGAGAATATGAAGCCAAGCTAGCAGAGCTAGAAGAGAAGCTGCAACAAGCCAAGGAAGAAGCCGACTATTACTTCTGGAAGGCTGAAGAATTAGAGTCGCGTCTCGTCCGAAATCTGCTTCTCCAACTCAAGACGGCTCAAAACACTCATCTAACAGAGGAATCCGGCGAGAATGACAGCGCCATGTCAGCATGCTCCTCTGCGGGCCAATCAGGAGGCGACAAATGGAAGTGCAAGTTTTGCGGGAGAAAGGAGGTGCGTGTGGCGGTGCAGCCATGCGGACATCTGTGCCTCTGTTTTGACTGCTCGTTTCTGACACTGTCAAGTCGGGGTGAAAACTGTCCTGTTTGTCACGCGCGTATCACCGATTTGTTCATTATTCAAACGTTTTAGAATGATATTATTTGTGTTTGATTGTGGGGGTTTTATAGTTAGTGGGTATTTAGTTATCGTGGTTTTTATGAGGCTGAATTGCATAGATTGGTGTTATTTTTATATGGTTTGTGTATGTAACTATGTATAGCTTGTATAGATAGTTGTGATGATTTTGTTGATAGGAAGGGACATATGAAAAATTTGTAAGGGTGATGTGTTAATGTAAGTAAAGCATTTTTTTTTTTCAGATAATTTGTTTCTTTACAATATTGTTGTTTTTATATTAAATGTTGGTATCATTATTGGTAAGTTTGTATTGAATATGCACTAGTATGATATGAATCACATGATCATAAGTTTGCCCTTTTTCCATTTGTCACTTGGCTTGATTGCTGCTTATTAAACTGAGGTAACGGAAAGATTGATCCATAATTGAGGCTTTACAATTTATTTGGGCATAATTGTAAAATTCAGTACATTGTTACCATACCACAAAGCACCAGTGAGGATACTGGTATAGTTGAAATAGAAACAAAGGAAGTCTGATGTATTGAATCAGAATGGTTGAAAAAGTAATATTTTGATATTTTTGGGTTTTATTGAATAAATATAGATTGAAGGATAATAGTGGAATTGATAGTAAAATGAAATTAAGTGGTACCTGTCAAAATAAAATCTTATTGGTGTTTCTGGATTGATAGCAATCAATAATCTAAGCCCAAAATTGCACTAACCATATAAAGAAAATGCAAAACAGTCATTAGATAAAACACTGGAATCAATTAAAGTTAAATTTTGGTACAA
The DNA here is from genome assembly GCA_024447665.1 of Juncus inflexus. Taxonomy (NCBI): domain Eukaryota; kingdom Viridiplantae; phylum Streptophyta; class Magnoliopsida; order Poales; family Juncaceae; genus Juncus; species Juncus inflexus. Next base: position 7,261,530 of record JAJHPC010000018.1, read on the forward strand.
TTTGATTCTGGTGTGAAATCTTGCATGTTTCAGAGAAGGAAAATTGCATGTTTCTTTGACCTTCTGGCACTTTTCAGTCTTCTATTTTGAATAATTAGAAATTTAGATTGAAGGTGGAAAATCTCATGACTTAGAATAAGTAAGGGGCCAGCTAAATTCAGTAAAATCTCATGAAAGTAGAAAACGCAATATTCATTAGTTCTACTTCATTTGATTTGCTCATCATAATTCCATTTCTATTGGTGAGTTAAAGAATACCTTTCAATCCATGGACTTACTTAATAACAAGTTTATGTAAAAAGTAATTTTTTTTTCATCCTAACCAAAAGAAAGAAGACTTAAGTATATCAAGATTCCTAGTATATCAGAATAAGATAGTGGGGAAAATCAATTATGTATAGGCGAGGGTCAGTTACTCCTAAATATACAAATTGAAATTTTAAGTTCAATGAAAAGATCTAATTCTTATGGAGTGATAGTTTCGGAGATAAGGAAAACGGTGTTCATTTGGTTCCACAATTGTTGAGCTCTTACATGCATTTTACTCAACTCATCATCTTGTAGTACGTTGAGTTTGTTTCCTTTGAATGGATCATGAAAAGAAATTTCCTTTATTATTCTATTTTAGTTACATTCAACAAGTCGTAGCAACAATTTATATTGATGATCTTGTTTATTTTGGACACATTAACATGACCGATTTTTTTGATGCTATTTTAATTAAAATGATGGGGTTATAAAGTGTATAAATGATAATTTATTTAATTGAAATCAAATGTAATTTATGCAAAAGTGCCCTCAATTGTTGTTCATCTATTTATTGTCTAAGTTTTGCAATTTATTACAGAAAAAATAATTTTAAGAAAATCCCTTCTTAGAAGTTATAACTTTTCTCAAGAACATCTAGTTGTTAATGGGCATGTAGATAGATATTATAGCTAGTTATTGTTTTCCTTAATTTAATTTATTGATAAATTATTTTGTACCAGAAAAATGTGGTGATATAATCTTGATACCTGTGTTCCACAAACACAGACAGAGTTATCATATTTGATACTATATGGACACAACGACACGTCAATCTCAAAAAAATCTCAGGACACGACATGTTTTATATATAACATTTTTTATAATTTTTATGTAATTAATAATATATCTAAAAAATATAAAAATAATAAATGTGATAATGAGAGAGTCGAGAGGAGAACAAGAGTATAACCGCTCTCTAATACGGAAATTTACAAAAAAAGGGAAGATCTAAACTGGAGGAAAATGCACAATCATAATTGAAAAAATAAAAGATAACATGTGAATCTATCGGATTGAGGTATGTATGAAGAACATCAATTAATGTCAGAAAAAGGAAGAACTAAACCCCATATAAGAATCTATAGGAAATGGATCCGATATATATCAACATATTTATTACCCATATTTTTTACTTCATCATTTTATCGAACATTTGACATGCATAGTTTCAAAATGTTAATTTTGAAACAGGTCATGCATATTGTGTATATCTTAATTTTTTACTTGGTACTTTTACCAAACATATGGCATGCACAATCGGAAAAAGAGAACATTTGCTATTACCATATCTCTCTGGCAGGGTGAGCCTGTGAGGGCAACATTCTCCTTTCATTTAAATTTAAACAACTGAGTCTTGATACTACTGTACTACAAACGGCTAGTCAATTATTTCCATATCTCCTGCCAATTAATTAACTCTTTCCTTCATTAAGGCAACTAAGTAAGTCTGAAGATTGTATCTCGCAAGTCCCAACGGCTAATTAGATGCTTTCCAAATCTCTCAATGGCTGATTAATTATTTCCATATATCTCCAAACACCTAATTAATGAACTCTTTCTATATCTTAATATTATCAGCACGAAAAGCAACTGGATTAAGCCAGTGAAGGCGTTTCAACTAAATAATTCTAGCACCGTACATCTCCATTTCTATTTACTGGAGGAGATTCGACTGAGATTACCGCCTCTCTCTTCGTCAATAAAACGATGCTTTCCCTCTCTTCTCTCACAACGGTCATCATCTCCCTCTTTCTTTCTTCAACCCTAAAACCATTTCTCTCTTCTCTCTATCTCTCTGTCTAATCTCTCTATATTCTCTCTGTAATGGCGAGATCAGAAATCTCTACTGTCAAAAGGAGCAACGTGCGGAGGAGGAGGAGCGACAGGCGAAATCGGGTTGGGTCCAAGAGAAGCCAGCCGAATAGGATTAATTCGCCCCCTGTCAAGAAATTTCTTCGTCTGGAGGAAGTAAAAGAAGGAGACGAAGGAGGTTTCAGCCAGAATTGGGGCCCTTCTACCTCATATTATGTAAGTATAAATTAGAATTTCTCAATCTGACTTCATTGTTGTTAATTTGCTATCAGATCTGGACTTATTTTTGGGAATTGGCTGCACTATTAGTCTTTTAGAATGGAATTTCTCTTCCATCGTTGTTTGAATTATGTTAATTCTCATAAAGTTTTATTCTTTTGCTTTTGTATCTCCTTTTTTACTCATGAAAATCAGAATTTTTTTGTTAATCGCATATTTCTTGTTTAATAAATCATGTTAATGTGGTACGACAATTTATGAATGGAATTTTTGAGGAAGAAGGTTCCTATTTCCCTTGTACTGGCTTTAGATCTGATTCTGGGCAAAATTCATGAATCAGATTTGGTACATATTATTCAAACAACCCCTAATTTTTTCCTTGTGCAGAGAAAATATGAAGCAAAGGTTGCCGAGCTAGAAGAGAAGCTTAAACAAGCCAAGGAAGAAGCCGACTTTTACTTCTGGAAAACCGAAGAATTAGAGTCAAACATCCAAAATCTGCATGTCCAACACGGGACGGCCCAAAAAACTCCTCTTCCAGCTGAGGGATCCGGCGAGAATGATGAAGCCACGTCATCAGATTGCACCACAGCCCAATCAGGAGCCGACAAGTGGACGTGCAGTCTCTGTTGGAGAAATGAGGCGAGTGTTGCGGTGTTACCGTGCAGCCATTTGTGCCTCTGTTTTGATTGTGCGGTGGATACAAACCCTGAAAAGTGTCCTGTTTGTGACACGCGTCAGACCGACTTACTACTTGTTCGTACATGTTAGAAGTATTTTAGGTCTGTTTGATTGTTGGTATTTTTTTGTTTGCTTAGATAATTAGTTAAATCGGGATTAATTTCTTAGAGTTAAGAGGGGTATGGTATATATGTATGTGGCTTATATTATATATATAGTTAGATAGTTACCACAATTTTTGTGGATAGGAGCGAAAAGATGAAACTTTTGTACGGATGACATGTTAATATAAGTAAATCAATTTTTTTCCTAATTTATATGTTTCATTAAGATTTTATATTTCTTTTGAATATATTGAATATGTACCAGTTTGACCCAAGTTTGTGTTCTCTGCCTTTTTTTCTTGAGTACTGCCTATAGAGTATTGAGTCATTGAGGGTGAATTCCTCAAAAATTGATCCATAATTGAAAAATGTGAAGGGTCAATTGAGGCAAAAATAGCCAAACTGAGGTTTTATTAGGTATTATTTGGGAATAATTGCAAATTTGAGTGTAAGTGTTACCAAAGGCACCTGTGAGGATTAATATTAATAATGTCATACAATGTTTGAAATTGTAATAATCATAGATAGATGTATTGAAAGTTGAAACAGATAGATTCAAAATGTAGTACTACTGATAGAGGTGGTAAAGGTAATACAAGCGGTACTGAAGATGGCATGCATGGACGGTGTATGCGGTAATAAGATCTTTTAATTTATATATAAACGTTAGTATAATAAAATAAAAATAAATAAATGTTAGTATTAGATTGGATAATGAAGATGCTATGGATTTTAAATTATGGCTATTCATTTCTGTCGTAATCATGTGGTTGACAAAATATTGGTTTTCTATTTTTGTAACTTTTGTCAATTAATTTCTTATTACTTTTAATAATCAGTAAACAGTATGCATTTGTCCGGAAAAAAACATCACATACAATCTCATTTGCATTTACAATATTTTATAGTAAGTACATGGACAATCAAACCCGAGGTCCAACAAATCAGGCGTGCAAATTGCAATATCTTAGTCTAAAGAGGTCACTTTCAAAACGGCTGTGTCATGTGTTCCCAAAGACCTATAGAATCCTCAGACCACCTCTTCCTCCATTGCATAAATGCGTCTCAGGTTTGGAGAATGAGGAGTTACAACATTCAAAACCGCGAGACGATAGGTGACTTCTGGATGAGAACCAGGAAAGGCAAAGATGTATAGGCCAAGAAGCGATGGGACACAGAGTGGATTGGAGCTTGCTGGACGATTTGGAAAGCGAGAAATGCGAAAATCTTCAACAACAAGACTCTATGCATGAGGATTATCTCCATGACAATAGACCATGATACCTCGGCATGGCTGGAGAATTGCTAAAGACGTTCTTATTTACTTTCTCTCTTTTTTAGGATATTAGTTTTTTTCTTTTTTCTAGTAGCCGATTGATATCCTATTATGTCTCTATTCTTTTTCTAAACTGTTGTAAAAACATTTTTAACTTTCGTTTTTAATAGAATCTCGGCAAAGCAATTCGCCTGCTGAAGCATAAAAAAAAAAGAGGTCCCTTAAAATGTAAATTTCATCTTCATTTTTATTTTTTTTATGCACCGAGTGTAGTGGGAAAGTGAATAAGTAGCATGTTAATTTATATAATATTAAGCATGTCATGTAAGGATAATATCGACTAATTAAGTAAATAGAAATTATACATATTTTATCAGTGTATTTTAAAAAAATTCTATAATGAATGATTTTGATATTGTATAAAAATTAGCCTTCATAATTTTGCATAATTTTGTATGTTAACACAAGATGATTATTAATAAAGAAGCCTTTTAAGCCACGAAATTGTCATTGTGTATGTTTGTGTTGTAACTTGTAACTATAATGCCCTCATAGTTGTGTTAAGAAAATTACTAAAAAGAATAGTATATATGAAAATAAATCTCATAGATGTTAAAATACATTATGTATTAATAGTAGCTTTTATTTGATTCTTAAGTGAATCACATTTTTGTCATGAGATGAGCATGCCTTATTTATGGCTAATGTATTCATTCAAGTGCAGAAAATAAAAACAATATCCTTTATCTGTCCTATCAGAGAACTATTAATATCAAGGGAAATTCTTCAAAAACCCCCTAACTTTTGTGGATATTATCAAAAACCTCTATCTTTTTCATTTCTTCAAAAACCCCTATAAAGCAACTTGAATTTTTTTTACCCCCTATGGGGTTAAGTTAAACATTTTCCATCCATTCTAATTTTTATTGACCAAAATGCCCTCTATTGATTATTTTTATACTATATTTAATTAAATTAAAAATATAATAAAAAATACTAATATTTTTCAAGATAATATAAATATTATATTATATTATTTTATGATGCATTAATTAATAAATTCTGAAAAAAAATTCTTATAAAAAAATTCAAAAAAATATTTTTTAAAAAATATTTTAGAATTTTTATTGATTTTTTTTCCATAAACTATTTTTTAAAAAACATAAAAAATAATAATAATAAAATAATATTTTACTGAGAATAAAATTATAATATACAAATAAAAAAGAGAAAATATTTCATCTAATATAATACTATAAAATAAACTAATGCAACATAAAATTATATAATATAATAAAAAAAATTAACTAATGCAGCATAAAATAATATAATATAATATTTATATTATGTTGAAAAACATTAATTTTTTATGATATTTTTTAATTGAATTAAATATAATATAAAAATAAATAGAGGGTATTTTGGTGAATGCAAAAATTGAATGGATGGAAAAGGTTTAACTTAACCCCATAGGGGCTAAAAAAAAATCCATGTGCTTTATAGGGGCTTTTTGAAGAAATAAAAAAGATAGGGGGTTTTTGATAATATCCAAAAAAGTTAGGGGGTTTTTAAAGAATTTCCCTAATATCAATATTTAGTTTTTTTTTTTTTTGGATATCGAATATCAATATTTAGTTATTTATGTTATGTTTGAGATGGTGGAGAAAATCTCTCTCTATATATATATGCATAAAAAAGTATGTGAAAATCTGCTCGTGCTCTATTTCAGTACTAAGATCAGCCTAAGAAAATGTTAGCTGTTTCCAGCTCAATTCATGACATTAAACTAAACAAGAGAATGACTATGATTACGGCCTTTTCCTTTTCGGATTATATTTTTTGGAGAGATTTTTTGAAAAAGCCTCTAAAAGATTTAAAATACAAGATCTCCTCTCATTAGTAATTTGCAATAAAACCCATTACAATAATCATTATTTGATACTATATTGAATAATTGCACGCACAAATTTTGATTTTTTTTTTTTTGCAGTTTGAAAAAGATGGCTTGAATAATTGATGCTTCAGGTTTGAGAAAGAAAATAAAATGCCTGATTTTAGAGGTGTGTTAGAAGTCTAGATTGGAAATTTGTACGAGTAATTCCACATCCAATAGAAAATTAAGAATTAATTAGGGTTATTTTAGTAAAATTTGGATAATTTGTATTTCTTTTTATATGTCTTCTTCTGAACATTTTACCATTTTTTAATATTAGATTGTGTTTTAGGAATAACAAAGAGATATTGCAGGATGATAACTTTTTTATAATATAATTGTTTCTTTTTTTTTCTCTTAAGAAATTGGTTCTTATGGATTTTTGCTTGCGCATAAAGAAAACGGAGAGAGAGAGATCTGTTTTATAATATGGACCGATTAATTAGTTTCCTTAATATATGGCTCTCCGGCTCCCGTGCAAGAAGAAGTCATCACGTATCCATAAATTGAAAGTCATATCTAATTCATCCGGAGCTTCCGATTCTATACACTTTTAAACTCCCATATCTAGCTGACAAAATTAGGAGCTCCAAATTGTTCCCATAAAATTTAACTTATAATTGTTTTGTTTAGTAGTTTCATGTGACTCCCAGTGATTTCTCATGTAAGGTATATTATTGGGAATATAAAGGTATAACATTTATAATCTAAGATATATTGTTGTGATATAAAAATATATTGTCTTTTTTTAGCGGAGAGATCTCTTCATTAATCTCATACTCTGGGTTTGTATATATTACTTGTACCTTCATTTATTTTAGCCTTACATTTTTCTTGTTTATAATGTAAGGTATATTGTGATAAATATAAATATATAATGTTTATAATGTAATGTAAATATATTGTCGGGATTATAAAGATATAATATTTAGAATCTAAGATATATTGTTTTGATTATAAAGGTATAAATAGAAACAACAATAAAACTACAAAACCTTGGGCTAAAAGATTTGAGAGTCTCAGAACCAATAATAGAGGTCGGTTGAAACTTTAGGCTGAAATATACTTGAGTTATTAGGAGTTAATAAAAATATTCAAGTGTATAAGTTGGCTTCCAATTTGAACTCACATCTTATTGAGAGCCAATAGAAGCTACATAAGAGAGGTTCAAATCTTTTTCCTTTATAATATTATTGTATAAAAAATTTCAATGGGAATTTTATCAAAAAAACCCTAACTTTTATGAATTTTATCAAAAGCCCCTCTAAATTGAAATGAATTCTTTTTTACGCCCTACCATCTACTTTTCCATCTAATGTATGGTTATATGTTTGTAAAAATGCCATTTCACCCTTATATGTTAGTTAAAGAAAATGCTTTAATAAAATATAATATATAATATGTTAATTGTAGTTAATTTTGATTATTGTCTGAGGATTAGGTTTTCATGTCTTGTCTATTTTTATTATTATATGATATGAAATCTTGTCACAAAATTTTTAATGCAATATAATGCGTCCAATGCTATATTTGATGAAATATCATGTATATCGTACTATCCCTATAAATTATTGAAAATATCATACTATCCTATAAATTATTGGAAAAATCATGTATATCCCTGTAAATATAAAAATATCATCTATACACACTTCCTTTTCCATTTTATTTAAAAGTCTTCAAATGATCATTATTCTTTATCTTTTATTTTCTTAATGATATTTTTTTTACGAAAATAATGTGAGGAAAGATATTAATGATTTTTTTCAAATGGTAAATATAAAGATATATGACTCAGACAAGGCGCTCGGTAATTGAAATTGTTATATACTTTTGATAAAAATAAATAATTCATTTTCAATATATTTTTTTAATATTTTAATATTCAGAGGCTTTCATCACAGAGTAGAAACCCCATGATCAAGAAGCAAAAAGAGTGCTTCAAAAAATAACTAAAAATGGACCCAAAGCAAAATGTTAAAATAAATAGTGTTGGATGTAAAAAAAATTAATTTAAAAATCTAGTAATATTATTAACTTAATAAGGTTGAATATTAAGCTTTGAATCCTACATGTGGTTAATGTAATAAAATAAAGGGGACATCATTAATCATTTCCTTAGGACACTAGGAATCGAAATAGTTCAAACTAGCAAAAGCTTCGCATGCACGTTCGCGAGATTCTTTAGCACTATCAAAAATTTATTTTATGACAATTTAGACAATGTGATGCTTGCAATAATAAATAATAAATAATGTGAATTACATTGTCAAAAGAATATATAATGAGAATTTTGATCATACAATATGTACAATAACAAATAACACAAATAGTGTCATTGCATATGGTACTATAGTACCGACTTAATAAGAATACAAATACAATCAACATACAAAAAGCAATATATTGTTAGTAATGACTAATGCCGTTAGTCAATACAATTTCTTATTTGTCCAACATCATCAATCTACAAAACAAAATAGCTTCTGAATGTTGTATTTCAATAATAATATTGGATGATTATATGAGCAAATAAAAATTATATATAGATGTACAACCTTGATAACAGAGAACTACAACCAATAAAATGGTCAGAAAATATCCTCTAGTAATTAAAATAGAATAGCAAAGAATACATAAACATATAACATCTTCAATTGTATGTTACATGTATGTCCTTAAAAAATGTTAGCATCTAGTACTATAATAAGTAACCTCCGAAAAGTATTTTTGCATTAATCCATCAGGTTTGATACATCAACCAAGAATCATGCACAAAATGAACATTTTATGTTGTCTATGCATACACAAAGTTCATAAATCTAAGACATTGATTGGTATCATCTTTCCTAACTCTCACCCTCCTAATTTTTCTCCCATATTAATTTTCGGCACACGAAAAATAAAGTTTAGGCATTCTATCTTGTCCTTCCCGTCTAGCTCATCTACTGAACAGAAAAATTTCCTACGTAAATTAAACAGTAGAAAATATTAAAAGAATTAAGATTATATACTAAAAAGAACTTTATTTGTTTGATGTAACCTCACAATTAATTGTATCATCAAAAGCATTTGGTCGAAAATGAAAAGAAACCAGACAGTCACACAAGGACTGAACCAGATAACCGCGTCGCTAACAGAGAAACAGAACAATAGTGACTGCGCAGCAATACGACAGCACTAAACCAGCAGCGACCTTGTGATTATCAGCAGCGGAAATAATAGTGCAGCAATATGCTCACACTAGCCCAAGAAGGAACAATAATAGAAGAAGAAATGATTGAACAATGGAACTTGAAAAATAAGATAAATTTCTTATTACAAGAGAAAAAAGAGATACAAAATATTGTTGTTGTTGGAATGAATAAAACTCTACCCATACTCCTTTATTTATAGGATAGTCATATCTAATATAAGGAAATAACTCAAAGAATTACTGCCCCATTTAACACCTAAACATGGAAATATGAAACCTCCTTGTCAAGAAATCTAATATATGGTAATACCAAAATTCCTTGTCAAGAAATTTTATTTCCAAGAAATATATTTCCTAATTTGTTAAATGCCTTCATAATATACAAATGCATCTTTATAATTTAACAGTCCCCCTTAAAGTGCATTTGGCCATGAGCCCCAACTTGGCTCGCAATAACTCGAATGATCCCTTGGAGAGAGACTTGGTGAAGATATCAGCCACGTTGTCAACGCTTCTCACCTCCTCAACACCAATAATTCCATCAAGCACCTTTTCACGAATGAAGTGATGCTCGATCTCGATGTGCTTGGTTCTCGCGTGACAAACAGGATTGGTCGCCAACTTCAACGCACTCTGATTGTTGCCTCGAATAACCGTAGGACCAGTAACCGCATTGTAAACATCCTCGACCAACCTCCGCAACCAAACACACTCTTGTGCTGCAAGTGATGACGCCTTGTACTCCGCCTCGGTACTAGAAAGAGAGACCGAATCTTGCTTCTTACTGCACCAAGAAACAGTTGCAGAACCACAAGAGAAGACATAACCGGATGTCGATCTCCGATCATCCAAATCACCGCCCATGTCAGCATCGGTATATCCATGCAAAATGAACTCGGAATTCTTCTTATAAAATAACCCGAAATCAAGAGTCGAACTCACATACTTGAGAATTCTCTTTGCTGCATCCAGATGCGACTTTGTCGGAGCTTGCATAAACCGACTCACCAGACCGACCGCGAAGGCAATATCCGGTCTAGTAATCGTGAGATAAATCAGGCTTCCAACAAGAGCACGAAACTTCCAAGGAACCGGAAGTATCTTTCCATCATCACGTCTCAATTTGAAATTTGCATCCAGCGGTGTCGAACAATACTTACCTTCTTTTACGCCAAATTTCTCAATTAGCTTTCCAGCATAACCCGTTTGAGAGACAAAATACCCGTCCTTCAAACCTTCCACTTCCAATCCCAGGAAGTGACTAAGCTCTCCAAGATCCTTCATCTCGAATCGAATCGAGAGCTCGCCCCAAAGTCTTGCAACTTCGCCTTCATCATTGCCGGTGATGATCATGTCATCCACGTATAAAAGGACGACCATGTGTAGACCCGCCTTCCTTTTCACAAATAAACTGTGATCCGAACTCGAAGAAGAATAACCACAAAATTGCAAATATTCCGCAATCTTGCCATACCAAGCTCGAGGTGCTTGCTTCAAACCATACAGCGCTTTCTTCAGCTTGCACACATAGTCAGGACGCACCTTGGAAATATATCCAACCGGTTGCTCCATATAAATATCCTTGTCGAGTTCACCATACAGGAAAGCATTCTTCACATCCAGCTGCCACAGCTTCCAACCTAGCGAAGCAGCCATTGAAATCACAACTCGCACGGATGTCATCTTGGCGACAGGACTAAAAGTCTCTTCATAATCCTCGCCATACCGTTGAGAAAATCCTCTCGCTACAAGCCTCGCTTTATAGCGCTCAACACTCCCATCCGCCTTGCGTTTCAACTTGTAGACCCATTTGCAAGTAACCGGGTCCACTCCCTTGGGTTTTGGAACAAGATCCCAAGTTTCATTTTTCCGAAGAGCTTGCATCTCCTCGTCCATAGCATCTTCCCACGACTTATTACCTTTCGCCTCCTCAAAGCATGAAGGTTCACCATCCGACGATCCTGAAAAGAAACACGAATACGTCGACACGAAGTTTTCATCTCTATAACTAGCCGGCCGAGTTACCATCCTTGTCGACCTCCTTAGAGCTTGTGCATTTCCCTCTTCTTGCGATTGCACTTCGTTGCTCCCCCTGTCACCCTGATCCATCTCACTTGAACTCGTGACAGTCGACGTAGGCGACGAAAACCTCGGATCTTCACTCGGGTTACCCTTGTCATTAGCATCCGGGTTTCTCACGTGACCAACAGGCGACGTCGGCAGATTCGAAACTATCGCTTGGGAACCACCATCACCATATAGAGAAGACGTTTCATCAAACACCACGTCTCGAGAGACAATGAATTTATGAGTTGTCAGATCCATGCATTTTCATCCCTTCTTTCTTTGATCATAACCAATGAAAACACACTTCCGAGCCTTAGCGTCTAACTTCGTCCTCTTCTCATCCGGTACGTGAACAAAGCACGTACAACCGAACACTTTCAAATGCTTCACACTTGGCTTCTCATCAAACATCAACTCGTGAGGTGACTTCATGTTAATCGGACTACATGGAAGCCGATTAACCACGTAGGTAGCACATGCCATACCTTCCGCCCATAAGGCCTTCGGTAAATTTTTCGCATACACCCAACTCCTACATATCTCCACCAGATGTCGAATTTTCCTTTCCGCCACACCATTTTGTTGCGGTGTATAAGCACAAGTCAACTCCTTCTTGATGCCATACCTCTCGCAAAATGAGAGAAAATCCTTGGATGTAAATTCGCCTCCATTGTCGGTTCGAAACTTCTTAATTCTTTTACCAAGCCTTCCCTCAACCATTATTCTAAATTCTCGAAATTTAGAAAATGCCTCCCGTTTCTCCTTCAAAAAATAAACCCAAGTGTACCGTGTAAAATCGTCAACGAGTACCAACATATAACGAGCACCCCCATATGACGCGTTCTGCGTAGGACCCATCAAATCACCATGAATAAGTTCTAACACACCTTTACACCTTGACTAAGACTTCTCGAAAGTCAGTCGATGAGATTTACCATATTGGCAACCCTCACACACCTCAACACCACTTGCAAAGGAAAGAGACGGAAGCCCGTTAACAAGATTCCTCGAAACCATCGCCTTCAACTTGTCAATACCCACATGGCCGAGTCTAGCATGCCAAACCGACACGCCATCATTTTTGCTCATCTTGTCAACATACGAGGAAGAAGTCGAGAGAACATACAAGTCTTTTACCCTCTTACCGACGTGAGTAACATCACCCTTCACCTCCTCCACATTCCGGAGGAACTTCACATCCATCGGGCCAAACAACACATAGTGCCCCGCATCAACCGCATTCGCCACCGACAGGAGATTCTTCTTCATACCAGGCACGTGGTAAACACTGTCGAGAGTTATCGACATGTTCTCTTTATCAGAAACAATAACCGCGCCCTCATTCACTACATGGTGAATACTGTTGTCGGCAGTAACAAAGGCAGTATTGCCTTTATACCCCCCGAAGTGAAGAAAACTTGGAATCGTCACCAGTCAGATGATGACCACAACCGGAATCAATGATCCAGTTATCCTCGTAGTTAACAGAAGCACGCACGTCTAATGAAACTCCTTCTTGCTACGAAACCCGTATCCCAAACTTCACACTTCACAATATCCTCATTACCCACGGCATTTCCTTCCCTCAACTTAACACGACAATTCTTCCTTATGTGACCGAGTTTTCCACATTGGTAACACTTGATAGCTGGCCGAGAACCCCTATTAGATGAAGACTCCCCCTTCTTCCGTTCCTCTTGGTCATACCGAGTTTTTACTTTGTTAGACACAAGAGCGTGACCTTCGCCTTCAGAGACCGAAGCACCCGCCATTTGTCGAGCCAACGATTCTTGAGAAGCGAGCAAATTTTCAAACTCCGTCAAGGATGGTTGTTGCGCCCACCCTTATATTGAGGTAACGAACGGGACATACTCTCTTCGAAGACCGCGAATAATATACCGCTTCAACTTTGCCTCCGAAATAGCCTCCTCCGGTTCCAAGATAGAAATTTCAGAACATAACCCCTTTACTCTCAAGAAATATTGAGAGATAGAAATTGTAATCGTGCCGTGTTCTTTTTGTTGAGCAACTCATCAAAAGTTCTCCAAATCTCAGCCGCTGATTTGCACCCCTTAATATGCTCGAATAGATCGCGTGATATCGACCTCTTCAACAAGAACTCCGCCTTAGCATTCGTTTTTTACCACTCCTTTACTGCGTCTGCATTCGTCACCGTACCATTCGTACCGGTGACAGGCGTCGGTGTAACCTCCGTACCAACAACGATCTCCCATAACCCCTCACTCCTAATACAAGACTCCATACAACTCTTCCATATAGAATAATTCGAAAGAGTTAGAGCCTCAATACCAAGTCCACTAACCCGACCTCCAAACTCCATGGATGCCGTAATAAACAATCCTCTTCTTCACCAAGGGACGAGAACAACACCGTCTATCGCCAACGTCGTCGTCTATCACCCTTGAAGCTCTGATACCATGAAAAGAAACCAGACAGTCACACAAGGACTGAACCAGATAACCGCGTCGCTAACAGAGAAACAGAACAATAGTGACTGCGCAGCAATACGACAGCACTAAACCAGCAGCGACCTTGTGATTATCAGCAGCGGAAATAATAGTGCAGCAATATGCTCACACTAGCCCAAGAAGGAACAATAATAGAAGAAGAAATGATTGAACAATGGAACTTGAAAAATAAGATAAATTTCTTATTACAAGAAAAAAAAGAGATACAAAATATTGTTGTTGTTGGAATGAATAAAACTCTACCCCTACCCCTACCCCTTTATCTATAGGATAGTCATATCTAATATAAGGAAATAACTCAAAGAATTACTGCCCCATTTAACACCTAAACATGGAAATACGAAACCTCCTTGTCAAGAAATCTAATATATGGTAATACCAAAATTCCTTGTCAAGAAATTTTATTTCCAAGAAATATATTTCCTAATTTGTTAAATGCCTTCATAATATACAAATGCATCTTTATAGTTTAACAGAAAATTCTGAACACATTCAATCCCAAAGTTTCTTGAATTTCTATGATGATAACATGGGGAAATTTTTAAAATAAAAATGGTAACATTTTCCAGAATATTCACAATTACTCTATCTCGAAAAGGATTATTACCATCAATGCTAACTTTAGTTCCTCTTGTAAAAGAACAAATTAATTTTAAGCAGAATTGAAAATATAAAAATCATATAAAATGTTTATTTTGTACTACAATATTAATTTGCAATAAATAATTCATTTACCTTGTAGAAGAAACCATCATTAGAAGAGCTCAGCTTCTTGTGGTCTCATTCAATGTCTCCACTATCATTTTTTTTACTGCACTGCAAAATTAAAATTTCACAAATTTAAAAATTAAACCCTTTATTTCATGACTAATATCCACAAATTTTATACGCAACTTGTCGATACTGCAGATCGGGTTTGGAAATCAGTAACTTGCATGACTGCATTGCGGGTGTTGTGGGTCCATATCTGACTAAAATGTTGTTTAACATAGGTTATCTGACTGAAATGTTGTTTGACATAGTTTGTAGCTGAATGGATACGATCCGATTTGAAATAAAGCGAAAGTTTCCACCACCTAAAGACTGAAAATGAAATTTAATTATGCCCCGTGTTTTTTCATGAAATAGAAATCATTTATATTAGATTCACAATTAGAGTTATTTTTAGTAATTTTTCCTACAAATGAAAAGAATAAGTTACTCCTTCAAAAAAAAAAAAAAAAAGTTACCTCCATTTCATTAAAAAATTTCCAAGCCAAAATCATGTCCACTACCAATAGTGATGAAGTGAGGTACCAATATATATGTAAACCTATCTTTCTAATATCAGTTTACTATAAATGTAGAAAGACAACTAATGTTAGATTATTTAATTTAAGAAATGAGCATGTAGAAGAAGCCAGCAAAAAT
Source organism: Juncus inflexus (assembly GCA_024447665.1). Taxonomy (NCBI): domain Eukaryota; kingdom Viridiplantae; phylum Streptophyta; class Magnoliopsida; order Poales; family Juncaceae; genus Juncus; species Juncus inflexus. The sequence goes on from JAJHPC010000018.1 coordinate 7,277,026, forward strand.
AAAGAAAATGAGACAATCAAAGAAGTTGTTTAGGAAATCATCCATGGAAAAATAAACTTCCTGGCCCCACCTCGATCCGAAAATCATTAAACTGTATACTCAATATGATAAATAATATTAGTAATATAAGTTTGTGTTCAACCAACAATAAGATAGTGGAGAGAATCAATATTTATAGAATGTTGCTACGATAGTATGATCGAGACAAGGGGCTGCTGGTAGTAAATTGTAGAATGTTACCGTACAGCCATTTGTGCCTCTGTTTTGATTGTGCAGTGGATACAGAGCCTGATAAGTGCGACCGACTTATTCTTTGTTTGCACGCGTTTGTGTGGTTTAATGGATGTTTGTTTTTTGGGATTTTTTTTCATGGATATTTAGTTATTTTTATTGGGATTAATTGCTTAAGAGTTAGAGAATGGTATGGTATATATGTATGTGGATTATATATAATTATAGTTAGAAAGTTATGATGATATTTGTGGATTGGAGTGAAAAGATGAAACTTTTGTAATGGTGACGTGTCTAAATCAATTTTTTTTTTCTTTTGATGAATTTTGAAGAGGACTTAACTATCCCCCTTCCAAAAAGGATTTCTATAAATTATAAATTTTATAAACATTTACAAAAAGGAGTCAAAAAGACTCATAGATAGTATTCTAAAAACGGTCTAGGCGGCTGCCTAGGTGCCGCCTAGGCACTAGGCGCTGGTGAAATGCCTAGAAAATGGACTAATCGGTGAGTCTAGGCGTTTTTCCGCCTAGAATCCGCCAAGATCTGATTAATCCCACTCAGACCGATTAAATCCCGTCTAGACCCGATTAAATCCCGCCTAGATCCGTCTAGACCCGTCCAGACCCATTTTCTCAGCCCGATCCAACCCGCTATTATTTTTTTTTCTTGTTTTCTTCTTTCTTATTAATTATTAAATATAGTACAAATACTATAATGCAAAAATTATAGTATATAGTATAAAAAATATTTAACAATACAAATCCGTCTAGGTCCGATTAATCCTCGATGGCCCTGACCGTCCGACTAACGTGTAACTATTTCTATAATCTTGCTCATAGACCACCCGCTCTTAGAAGTAAATTAAAAAATAAAGACCCTTATAACATTGGGCCGAACACGTCAAGTCAGCCCAAAAAAAGAAAATGAGGCAACGAAGAGTGCCTCTTTTACTTTAATACTTCCTATTCCTACGTTAGCTCAGTCCCCAGTTCCTCTCGAGCTCATCACCTTCGCCGAAGAACACTCGTCCACTCGAGCTCATCGCTTTCTTCGTCAGCTCACTCTTTCATCTCGTCTTTTTCAGATAAATACGCACTTCGTTGCGGGTTTATCAATATGTTTTTGTGCTAGCAATAGATCAATATAGCTAATGATCAAAACTCAAGTCAAGATGATACCTTACTAATAAGATTATTATAAAAAGTAATATTAGAAAAACGATATATGTTTGCCAATATATATAATTATAGACCATACAAAAGATAATGATTCATATCGTAAAGCACTAAAGATGTGACCCGGAACGGAATGAAAAGAATTTTGATATTCAATTATATTTATTGCGTATCCTAATACATCAAAATTGCTTCTAAAGAAGAAAGTGTGTAAAAAACTAAGGATATGAAAGCATTATTAGAGCAACCACAATTTCTTTCACACCCCCTATTGTTTATAAATAACAAGTAAATGCATGTAAATTCAAGTCTATTTGATATCATAAAGTGTTATCCTTGCTATTGCATAGGCTGGAACATGCTTAATGACACATCCTCTCCTCATAAATGAGAACAAAAGACATTCTCTTGCATTGTCCAAGTCAATTTTGAGTTCTACATTATGTGACTTCATAATCAATTTTCAGCATCAAGTGTTTGGGTGCTTCATTTTATACACCAAAACAAAATCATAGATCGTCATCAACTTGCAAAAAATAATTTTGCAAAAGAGTACAAATAAATAAATAAAGAAGGAAAAGGATGATTACATGAGAAACAAGAAATTTTGACTAACGTATGAATAAGTGCAAAAGAAGGCAACTCAATACAATCATAATGGGTTGATTTATGTCCGTCCAATCTACCACCATCCAGTCCAATATAAATACAAGTTTGAAAGACGAAGTTCCAACTGCATTATTAAAAAAAATGACAGATATTGAACTTTACAAATAAAGTATTTAACTTTACAAATAAGGTATTTAACTTTACAAATAAGTTCTAAATAAACCATTGTCCTAACAATCCAATTGTCTCTTGTTAGTTTCTTAAAAATACTAAGCTTCTTCGATTCGGAGCCGTACATTGCCTTAATATCGTCCATGCAAGCCGTACAAAAACCAACAAAAATAATTTCCCTGGAAAGATTCTCCTTGTGCTCCGCTCCGTACCTCTTCGGCTTCAACATCAACAGTTGCCGTTTAAAAAAAAAATTAAATCATTTTATTGTTTATTAAATCATTTATTTATTTATTTTTTTCCTTTTTTTATTTTCTTCGGATAATAATAATAATAATAATAATAATAATAATAATAATAATAATAATAATAATAATAATAATACTAATACTAATACTAATACTAATACTATACTAATACTAATACTAATACTACTACTACTAGTACTACTACTACTACTAATAATAATAATAATAATAATAATAATAATAATAATATATTTTTATTTTTTTAAATTAATTTTTAACTTTTTTTGGAAATAATAATAATAATAATAATAATAATAATAATAAACGTGCACCCTGCAAGGAAACAACAACAACAACAACAATAATAATAATATGTGCCTCCCTGGACGGAAATCAAAGCGCCTTTTTGTTTATTTCTTTAACCAATTATTTAGAATAATAATAATGATATGTAGCTTCCTGCACAATCAAAGCACCATTTTTTTTTTTTTTTTTTTCTTTTTTTATTTTTTGAGAATAAAAATATAATAAAGGTGATTTAATTACCGAATTGAGTGTCGCCTAGTTTTTCGTAGTATTTATTTTCAAATTTATCAACACCAACAAGTGTGACTCCAATGTTATGAATCTTGGTTTGTCTAAAAAAATGTGAAAATTTATTTTGAATAAATACCTTTATAAATAAAGCAAAAAGAAAAAGTTTAAATGTATTTGCATTCTCACCGGCAACTTAATTTTCCAAACCGGATTGAGGTCTGAGTGAGACAGAACCCCTAATTTCAATTTTTTTATATACACTGTTGGATGTGAACCGTCATTTTTCTGTCTATATCCATATCCATTTGATTTTGTCCTTTGCCTAATCCAGGTGTACTTGATTCAGAATCTCTTTCAAGCTCTCGAAAATCTCTTTCAAGCTCTCGAATTGCAATCTAGCTACATCAGAGGTTAACCACCAAAAACTTGATTCTAAGTCTTGCAACAATTTAATCTGAGCCACTGAGCTGCCCCTAAGTGCTGAAAAAGAGTGGAGGGATTCCAACCGCTCATAGAGGAACCCATGCCCCAAATTGGTATCCATAGGTAAATTGTTACCCATTCCCACCTGAAACACTGTACTAAAGTAGAAGAGTTACAATGAGTGTTTAATGTCTCTCCAAAAATACGAGCCCTTCTTTGTATTTTTCAGGTCCAACCCTTTTTCAGCCAGGTTGCTTACGAAGATCTGCCAGTTCAGCCGTCCCTTTTGCGTGAAGTACTTCCAAAGCCACTTCATGTTCAAGGAGGTATTGAATGTTTGAATATCAATCACCCCCAAATCTCCTCCATCCTTGGGCTTACAAACTCACCAAGTTGTACTCCGATTCTTTGTCCCCCTTCCAAAGAAAATGTCGTCTGATTTTATCAATCTTCTCAATCACCCATTGGGAAAATTTAAACACTGAGAGATGGTAGATGATGAGCGAAGTAATCACTGCATTTATCAATTTTTTCCCCAATTTGTATGTTCCTTTAAACTATTTATATTTCTTTTGGATTTTGCTACCCTTTGTATGAATAAGGATATGAACTGTTTGACCGAAATTTATCTTTTTTACATTCTGTTTTTGGCTTGAATTGATCCACAGTTGAAAAATATGGAGGTTCAATTGAGGCAAAAATAGCCAAATTGAGGTTTTATTAGACATTATTTGGGCATAGTTGCAAATTTGAGTACAGTGTAAACAAAATGAATCTGTTGGGATTAATACTGTTATGCTATGTGAATCTGTTGGGATTAATACTGTTATGCTATGTTTGAAATTGTAATAATCGTATACTAATTTTAATGAGATAGATTAAAAAGTAATATTTACATAATTTTGGGTTTATGTGAATAAATTCAGATAGAAGGACAAATGAAGAAGCCACCTGTCAGTGGGAAACGAATTTGACTGAAGAAACTTTTTTTTTATTTTTATAAATACCCGTAGATATTGATTAATTCAGAAACTATAGTCCGCATATATTACAGAACAGAAAGTAAGAGAAACAAAGAGAGAAAATAAAGAAAATAAAAGACCCCCCAAAGTAAACAAAGTAAAAGAACCTAAACCAAAAGATTTCAGCACAAAGACCTCAACAGACTAAGGTAAAGTAAACTACCCCCTGTAATAGGTCATCCTTCCATTCAGAGATGGGAATTGACTATCCCCATAATTGCATCTCAAAATCCTAGCTAAATTTGCTAAATTATGAGCCTCCTTATTCCTTTCTCTTCCACAGAAATAAAAGGTGGGGTGCTTAACCCTTCTCTTCCATAATACACAATCCATTGAATCTTGAACAGCGGTCCAGTCAGATAATTGGATGAGGTTTGGGTCATTGATATCAGCCATTGCTTGTACCAGTTCCAAGTTATCCATTAGAAAGGTACATGATAAATCTTCAAATTTAGTCCCCACACATTGCATTGCTTCTTTCAGAGCTAAGCACTCGGTCTGTAGAGCAGAACTTGAGATCACTGGTTTGTGCCGTACCCATTTAATGGAGTGAAACTTGTCTCAGATAACAAACCCTATCCCATCTCCACCATTGTTATCCCTAGACCCATCTATCCAACATAAGAGATCAGCAACGATTTCTGAGGAAGCGTGTATCAAATTGCCATTGGTTCTTATAGATCTTACCCCTCTATTTACCTTATGGAATAGATGAGTTTTATTCTGACTGAAGAAACTTGAATAGATGAATGGATAGTTACTATAAATGTTGTTTACTTGATATAATGGCACAAGTCAGAATAAAACAATTTGAAGTACTAACACGTCAAAAGTTCGCAGAAAAAGTTGTTCATAAATACTTTATAGTAATTTAAACAACATAATTGCAACACACCAAGCCAATTAAGTTTTACAGAGATGGAAATAATTCGTGGTTATATTCGTCCTGTAACTCCACGTGCCAAATCCGCAACATCCAATTATCGTGACATTGCGTTAGGAAGAAAAAGAAAATTCAGTCAAGAAGAATTTTTCCATAACTTCTCCGTGCAAATGATAGATGCTTTGAAAAACAAAGCTATTGCTCTTGCAAAAAGAGCTTAAATCAGCACTTGGAGCTGTGGAGGATTTGTATCCATCTTTGACACTGCATCTTGCGCAATGCTTTTTGGTTGAAAATAAATATGAAGGTGATTGTTTTGTTTTGTATAACAGAAATGAGAAAATTGAATGGATGGATGAGTTTGTGGATCATATGACTGCTACAAGTTCTAGAGGTGGTACAATTGGTATAGGTGGCCGGTATTACAGGTGGCATGTATGGTTAGGCGGTGATATGATCTTTTAATTTATATAAATCTTAGTATTGTGCATTAATATTAAGGGTGTTACGGAGGTTGAATTTGAGATGGATCTTTTGTGCACGGATACTAAAGATGTTACAGATTTCAAATTATTGATAAATTTTTCAGGTCATGTGGTTAAAAAAACATTAATTTTCTTTTTTTCCAGTTTATTTCTTGTTAATTTAACAAGTCAGTAAGTAGATAGAATGTCGACCAAATAACTGGCAAGCATTTGCATGATTGTTAGCTAGCATGTCGATCAAATAACTGGCAAGCATTTGCATGATTGTGTAGTGCATGGACAATCATGCATAGAACTTGCGGGTTTTAAATACATACAATCAAACAACAATCATGAATTATCAACATCATTTAATTTGCAAACCACTATTTATAAGTCCCCGGAATCAAGCATACAACATATTAGGGAGGTCATTAATAGACATTGTTTTTTTCAAGATTTCTAGCTCATTTATCTGATCTCAACAGAGTAATTTTCTTCGTGACTTCCAGTACCTTCTGAATGATTGATATATTTATCTAAATGAAATACCTTATGCATGATTGATACATTTATCTAAACAAAAATTAGTCCTCTTTTTAGAACAACATTTTCATGACTTACAATACCTTATGCATGATTGATGTATTTTATCTAAATGAAAACCACCGACTCTCTCTTCTTTAGCACAACATTTTCATGACTTACAATACCTTATGCATATTGATGCATTATATAAATGAAAGCTAATCTCTTCTCTCGTGCAACAAAGAAATGTTAACATCCATATTTCTAGTATTCTATTGAGATAGTAGAGAAAATCAATTGAAAAGTTAAATTAACCACATCTCTCATTATATAAATGAAAGCTAATCTCTTCTCTCGTGCAACAAAGAAATGTTAACATCCATATTTCTAGTATTCTATTGAGATAGTAGAGAAAATCAATTGAAAAGTTAAATTAACCACATCTCTCGTACGTTGATGCATTTTTTATTATTCTGTTAGTTTATTATCGAATTTTATTAAATGTTTACATTACTGAACATTATGCCACTTGGCATATAAAACAAAAAAATAGAAAATAAGTTGATAAATAATCAATAGACACATTCAAAACACAAATTTAAACCAAAACAATCAAAAAAAATAGAAAATCTTAAACTTACATAAATATTAGTAGAGCTATCGCGGAAGAAGCGTCGATGAGCTTCCTTACCAATCCAACCACCGCAGTATTTGTTAACGATGAGCTTCCTTACCAATCCAACCACCGCAGTATTTGGTAAATTTGTTGTTTTTATCGTCTAAATTGACCGTTATATTTTTAAAAGAGAAGAAATAGAGAAATTAATTACTCGAAATAAATTAACATAATTATCATACATATATAAATTAGACCATATTTGTTATTCTAAACCAAATATGGAACCTCATATGTAATGAACATTTTCTCTTTATTATTTGGACAAGTAATATACAATGTCCAATTTCAGGTGCAATGGTTCTCCTGGGAGCTAGCTTGTGCGTGTTAAGAGCTTTTCGCAAAATCTAATTTGCTGCCTTGATTTTCATAATTTGTATAAAAAATTCTTTTGTTTGTTATGTCATCGGAGTTTTGTTCTTTTTTACTGCCCATTGATTGATGTCATGGGAATTTTTTTTTTTTTTTACTGCCCATTGATTGATGGAGCTTTCTGAATGGTTTTTGGCGTGTAATGTTCTGTTATGGGTAAATTTTGTGATTTTGGAAGTTGGTGTGTCAGTAGAAAGAAAGTGGGAAAATAGAATTGTGGAATGATTAGTTAGTTTATTTTGTTATGAATATTTGGTGAGTTAGATGTAGAATAATGAGATAAATTAATATTCATCGTTGAGAAATAGAAGAGAAAAAATGGAGTTGATATTTTCATACTTTACATGAGTATAATAAATATTTAATACAATCCGTTTCGGATGGACTTAACAGGGGTCTCCAAGAAACGGTCCACAATTATCTCCTCACTCTCCCGTCTAATTAGCAATTACCGACATCCAAAGTCCCAATATGGATAAGAGTCTTACTACTATGCCCCTACCCGTACTCAGTGTGATTTTATCTCTCAAACCTATTTGCTTGTACCTTTGATCTCTTTCGTCACTACAACAAGAATGTGATACAGCATCATTTAGTATGAAGTATTACCATAAATTCTGCGAATTGCAGCATTTGTTAATGCTGCGGTGCCCTATAGCAAGACGTACTTAGACGTCTGTAACTACGTGAAAACGTGTCGTGGTGTAATCACGTGTTAACAAAATAATTTGTATTTTCCCTATTTTCAATATTCAGTGTATATGTGGTATTGAGTTTTAGGGGTCGAACACAAGGAGACTGGCCTTAAGTAAAATATGTTTGCAAATCAATTCTCAGGTGCTAAGGTGTTTATGCAAATTCCAAGGGTCATGATTTAAGAACTAAAAGTGTGTATAATGAAGTTGTTTAAGAGATGAACATGTACGATAAAATAATAAAAGAAGGAATAATATTTTTTTGTTTTATTTTAAGAGTTAACAAAAGATAGGGAAATTATAACAATTTGCATAACTTGTAAATCATTAATCACACAAGATAACAATTTTAATAGTTCTAGAAGCAAGGCTTAATTAATTTCCTTCCAAAAATTAATCATTTAATAAATCAAGATTAGGTTGAACTTAAAAACCTCCATTTTCAAGTTTTTACATAAACTCAATTTAAAGCCTAATTTAATCACAAAAACCTCTTCCAAGTATTCAAATGATCAAATAATTCTTAACACATCCCAATTTAAATTTAGACTAATTTTACAATTAGAATCAATTTAGTATTTAAATTTTGAATCAAACATATTTTTCCAAATAATTCAACTCAAGCATTATAAATTGTTCAAGAATTAATCTTCTAAAACCACGCAAAGTTTCATAAAACAAACATAAGATTTCATGACAAATTATACAAAAAGTATTTCCCTACACAAAACTACTCAAGCATGAACACACAAACAATATTCACAAGCATACTTGACAAATTATTAATTCAACAAAAGAGAGAAAAATTAAGGAAAAAGAAGAAAAATAAATCAAACCACAAATGAAGATTCAAGTTAGAGCCTCCTTGGTCGATTCGAATCTTCCTTCAATTATCGCTCCTTCTAGACCAAGAATTTCCTCTTGAAGCTTTGATCCCTTTTGTCTCAAGGCACCAAAAGAAGAAAATTAGATTTTGGACAACCCTAAATAAGGTCATCCATGAAGAAAAAGGAAGAGGAAGAAGAAGATAATGGTATTTACAATGATTTAAAGATGAGATAATGTGATGTATGGATGGGTTTATTTACAGAAAAATTTTCCTTGCGAAAAATGGAAAATAAGGGTTGTGGGACTAAAGAAATGAGTTTGATCCGGTTTTATTTAAGGTAGCAACTTGGGAGATGTGTAGCAATTTTCTTTACTTCCTTATTCAATTTCTGTCTGGGTACACTTAATTGGGGGTTATCTAGCATTTCTCTTTAATCCCTCAAAATATCTCAATCCAGGCCACGTGGCAGCTCCTGATTGGCAGAAGTGATTATTCTCTGCCACGTGTCCTTTCTTTATTGGAGAGTTGAAGTTGAGTAGAAGAATGGGAGAGGAGGTGCAGCCACGTGGCAAGAAATGGTTGGTGAAAAAAAAATATTATATCTTTTCCTCAAGTTGAGATCTCGTTTTAGTATGAATGGAGAATCCATTCTGAGAAAAAGGTGAATAGAAAATGGGGAATGGACAGCTCCATTTTCGTGAAAATGAAGATGATAATTCCTTAGTAAGAAGGAAAACGCATTTTGGTTGAAATTTGGCTCCATGCGATGGTCCAAATTTCATGGATGAAAGCTGCCCCCTAGTTGTCACGTGTCAGAATTTTAATGGCTGAATTTATTGACTTAATTTCTTGCATCAGATCTTCATTTGCGCTTTCGGAGAATTCTAGAAAGTCTTTTTTCGCGGGATTGGTACCGTTGGATTCGTATCGTCGAGACCTTCGTATTGACACCACACGACCATATTTCGGGAAAGTTGACTTTTTGGTCAAATGCGGTTTTCGGATTTGACTTTTTATATTTTTATGGATATTTGCCGCTTTGTTTAAATGATTGGTTGGAAAGGGTTGTAGAAGGTCGAAGAGGCGTGTGTAGGATTTTTTGCGGAGATTTGTCGAGAATACGGCCATTCTTGGCCCATGATTTGTAGATCGGCCCTTTATTTGGAGTTGACTTTTCACCAAGTCATCCCAATATCGTTTTCTTGGTCTTTTTACCTGAAAAAATCACACAAAAGTGTATTAAGAGTTTCACAAATAATTTTTATTAATTTTAAGTATTTTTCATACAATTTATGTGATTTATTGATGAATTTTTCATGATAAAAATCCAAAAAATGTGTATAAAAATACACATTACAACGTCCTTTATCAACTAAATGCTGCGGATTCACCTAGCAGCATTTATATGGGCATTCGGCAGCATTAATGAAGGCCGCAGAATGCCGATTTTGTTGTAGTGCGTGTACATATTATTAATAGATCACAGTAAATATAGAAATTAACAAAAACAAGTATTTATTTTAATAAATAAAAATATTATATTTTATAAGTTGGACCTTTTTAGAGAAAACAACACAAGGGTTTATACCGTCTTCATACGTCTTCTTATATTTCGACTCCATATCTGAACTCAATCCACTCTCAATATCTTCTATATACTATCATAAATAACAAAACAAAAAGGCCCCTTGAAAAAGTGAAATATGAAATGTACAAAATTGTTTTACCATTTAGGGGACTCTAGAGACAAGTTTATCCTGGCTATAATTTTGGAGCTCATATAGATGGCCCCCTAATTCGAGGCTGTAAATGGGGTGGGGCAGGATGGGACGGGATGGGGATAACCCCCCCCCCCCCCCCAATCCAACTCATTTATGCATGGGGATTCCCCATATCCGTCCCTGTTTTTTTCGCGGGGATTTTTTGCCCCCATCTCCTAACCCGTCGGGATCCACAAATCCACTATGATCCTCATTCCCGTCAAGTAAAAAAAATTAGAACCATATTTTTATTACAAAAAATATCACAAAATATTTTTTGAAAATATCATTCAAAATTCAAGATACCATATGAAATTTTCTAAAGGTTTGTAGAGGCGCTACAATTCAACGGTTTTTATCATAAGAAAGTAATATGACTTTCTTTATTTGTGAAAATTATTATTTCTTTATTGTGGCATGAAAAATATTGTTTCTTTATTTATGCATTAAAAAATAGCATTTTTTTTAAACTTGTATTCAACAATTAATGAGCAAAAGAAAGAAAATGGTAATACTTCAGGATTTTTTTTTTTTTTTTTTTTTTTGAGTAAACACAACAGGCGATCGCCTTTTATATGTTTTCATTTAAAACCAGAGAAAAAGGTGCAATTATTACAAATAGTAGTCTTAACGTTCCAAAGAAAGTACACAAAAGGGAAAGTCAACAACAAGAGGGAAAGAAAAGAATTAAACTGAACTAGACCAAAAATCTTCAGGATTTTGCAATTGTGAACTTTACTATAGTCAAAATTGTAAAATATTGTATTTTTAAAAAAAAAATTAGTCAAAAATCTATTATTTTCGTCAAATATTCCTATGTTAATGGAACCAAACTACACAATGCCCAAGTTGAGCGAGAGGCACCTAGTTAACATTATTTATTTTGGTTCAAATGTTATTGCAAAAAGAAAACATATTACAGCAACTAAAAAGAATGATAGAGACAAAACTGAAGTAATTGAGTTCCCATCCTGCACTGAATGATTATTGCTGAAGAACCTAATATTTTTATTTCTCAGAAAATAAACTTACATTGACAATATCAATTTTGTTTTAATTAAAAAAGAAAAATCGGTGAAATGAAAAAAGCAACTGAAACTCTGGAAATAATTTTTAAATAAAAAATCCAAAAAATGGAAATCTAACAAAATACACAAAAGGATAGGAAATGGACCCGAAATAATGAAAATATATTTATCTATATCTTTAGTTGGTCATTTTATCGAACATGTGGCCTGTGGGATACATAGTTTGAAAGATCAGTGGATTTTGAAACATGGTATGCATAATGGCATGTATATTTTTTACATCGGTATTTCGTCAAACATATGACATGCATAGTTGTAGTTCAAAAAGAGTAAATTTGTTTACCATACATAGTTTTATTTTGAAGGCTGCCTTGTGGTTTTACCATACTGTCATAAATAGGTTGAAAGAGTAAAATTATCACCACATCTTTGGCATCATAATAACATTCTTCCTTTCGTTTTAAGGCAACTATCAAGATAATCACAATTCACAACACAACGGCTAATCAATTCTTTCAATATCTTATGATCTAACGGCTTAGTATTCTTTCAATATTTTATCTGATTGCTCTTCATAATACTATCAGCACGCCAATAAGAAGTTCAGAGTATTAACAGTAGATCTCCAGTATTATCCACTGGAGGGGACTCGACTCAGATTAGCGCCTTCTTTTAAAACGCTGCGTGCCTCTTTCACAACGGTCATATATCATCTCTCCCTCCTCTTTCTTCAACCCTAAATAATCATCTTCCTCAATCCTCTCTTTGTCTGATCTTCTCTCGATTCTCTCTGTATAATCTCTCGAGATTGACTTCTGCAATGGTGAAATCAGAAGCATCGACTGTCAAAAATAGCGTAGGAATGGACTGGCAAAGTCGGGTCGGGTGCCGGAAGAGCAAACAAAACCCGATTCATCTGGAAGAAGATGTAGAAAGGGGAGTAAAGGAAGAAGAAGAAGAAGAAGAAGAAGAAGAAGAAGAAGAAGAAGAAGAAGAAGAAGGAGGAGGAGGAGGAGGAGGAGGAGGAGGAGGAGGAGAAGAAGGAGGAGGAGGAGGAGGAGGAGGAGATTTTTGCCATAATTGGGGACCCTCTATCTCATTTCATGTAAGTGTAAATTAGTTTTATTTTCCTCAATCTGGTTTTGTTTTTTGTGAATTAGTTTCCTCTTTCTTCTTCAGAGAAGAATCAACTCCTTTTAATAAGCAAAACATATCCCATATTTCTAGTTTAGACTTATATCATATCATAATGAATATTTTTCTAACAGAAATGTGACTTTTACCCTTGTACAGAGAAAGTATGAAGCGAAGCTTGCAGAACTAGAAGAGAAGCTTAAGCAAGCCAAGGAAGAAGCTGACTTGTATTTCTGGAAATCTGAAGAATTACATTCACGTCTCCAAAATCTGCATGCCCAACACGAGACGGCCCAAATTGCTCCTCTTCCAGCTGAGGTATCAGGCGAGAATGATGAAACCAATCACGCGCCGGCAAGTGGATATGCAGCCTCTGTTGGAGAAATGAGGCGTGTGTTCCGGTGTTATCGTTCAGCCATTTGTGCCTCTGTTTTGATTGTGCAGTGGATACAAACCCTGAAAAGTGTCCTGTTTGTGATGCGCGTCAGACTGATTTATTATTTGTCGCACGTGTTAGAGCGGTTTCATAGATGATTTTTTTCTTTGGGATTTTTAGTTAGTAGACATTTAGCGGTCATGGTTTTTATTAGGATAAATTGTTTATAGTGGTGTTCTTCTTATGGTTTAGATATATTAATAGTTTATGATGTTTTCGTGGATAAAAGCAGTGAAATGATCAAAAACTTGTAAGGGTGATGTGTGAATACAAAAAAGAGTATTTATTTTTTGGGAAATGTGATATCATGATAGCATTGTAGCACGACGGGTTATGACGGTATTGTAGATATATTGTTTTTGCACTTTTACATGTTGTTTTACCATTTTTTTATACTATTTTGCCATTTTATATACTATTGTTTATTCTTTATGTATTTCTTATTTTTTTTACTTTATATGCGTTTTTTCATTTTGTATATTGTTTCGCCATTTTATATACTATTTTCATTTTTTATGTATATATTGTTATTAGAAACTAAATTATATCTATTGTTATTAGAAAATATTATATATATTGTTATTGGATCCGTCATGATACGTTCGTGCTACATTACCGTCATGCTGTATCAGATCCCTTATTTTTTTTCCTAATTTATGTGTTCTATAAAATATTAAAACGATTATATATTCCTTGAATTTTTGTACCACTGTGTGTGAATTTTCTATTGATATGCACCACTTTGACCCCAAAGCGCTTTTGAGTGGTTATAATTGAGAGGTAATTGATCCATAATTGAAAATATGGAGATATACCTAAATTGAGGTTTTATTCGGATATAATTGCAAAATTGAGTGTATTTTTCCAAAATGGACCGTGAGGACTAAAAGTCTTATACAAATATATAACGTTTGAAATAGAATTAAAGAGAGTACATACTGGTACTGAATGTATTGAATCCAATCAATTTGAAATATTTCAATATTTCTGAGTTTATATGAATAAGTGCAGATGGAAGGATGAAGAGGGAAGTGAGTAGAGTCAGTGGGAGAAGAGAATAAAATGTTGAAAATTTTGAATGTTAGATTGATTATAAACTTAGTTCTATATTTGTCACAAGTCAAAAGTTCAAATAGTTCAAAAAGGATGGATTTAAAGGATGATTTAGAGGGGGCAGAGTGTAAAAAGGATGGATTTAAAGTAAAGCCAGCTAAGCTAAGTTCAAAACCTCATGAGGGTGGAAAATGTAATTGCCATGATTTATAGTTCGTCCGATTTGCTCATCACAATTCCATTTCCTCATGACTTAAATAATGCCTTCCTCATGATCCATGGACTTACTTAGTAACAAGTATATGTGAAAACTAATATATATTTTCGTCCAACTAAAAGAAGGAACACTAGATTTTTTTGTGTTATTTTTCACTTGACATTTGATATATTGTTATTAATATTTAACATTTACTCTTCAATTTAAATATTGGTATCAATATTTATAGTATGTTAGTAAGATAGTGGAGAGAATCAAATGAAGTATATCCTACATTCAGTAACCCTTGAATATGGAAGTTACACAGCCCTAGTATGTCATGAATTTTAGGTTATATTGTGAAATACGAACAGAGATGTCATGAATTTTAAGTAAAATGGAGATGTAATTTATTAGGCAGTTAGTCTTGTTCACACGGGTGCTGAGTTGGCCAATCTAATCACACGTACTAAGGATTATTTGCCAAACTAATGAGGTATTGTGCGAATAAATTAGGAATAACATTAGGGTTTGGTGAGTAGTATAAATATGACTCTTCTGTAATTCAGAAAAAATAAAATAAAAAATATATATATATATATATAATTTACTTCTAAATTAAGTCCTCTTTTTTCTTATTCTTTGCTCTTTTTCCCATTCTTTTTGACCAAATGGAACACCTCATCTGCTCTCTCTCTTCTTGGTTCTTGATCTCTCTTCTGACCGCACAAGTCTTCGTCACCCACTCTCTTTCTATCAAACTCGACAGGCAAAATTTTCTTCTATGGAAGTCTCAAGTTTTCCCTCTTCTTCATGGTAATAACCTCATGGGTTATCTTGACATGCATAGTTGAAAAATGGACGTATAGCCAATTTGAGGTTTTATTTGGGCGTAATTGCATAATTGAAAGCAATATTACCATAGTAATACTGGTACGTAAAGTTTGAAATAGAAACAATGAGAGTAAATGCACTCGTGTTGCTTTCACCATGTGGTTCTCATAATCGCCGATTCTGATTCAGCAAATTCGAGTCGAAATCGACAAGTTTTGATTTGATTAACATCCGATTTTAAAGATTATATAAAATTATTTTTTTAAGATAAATTAGTCTGGTTCTTTATCCGATTCGATCGATTCTAATCGGATTTACCTGATTCTAAATCGCTATCTTAAGGGATCAACTCCGGCTCCAGTTCTGATTCCGATTTTCTTGAATCTTGACCTTCGCGATTGAATTGTGGGCCCACAATACAAACAGAGGAAGAGATAATCAAGAGATGACATGACAACTCATACAGAATGAACTCACATCGTCCAGAACAACCCTCCAATTATTACTTCATACAAAGCTCAGTCGATCACAGATTTTTGACACATGTCCAATTTGGTTCTTTGTTTCCCATCTCCAAATTGCACAACTAAGGTTGTTGACACTTGTCATAATTTTAGTTTTTTGTTCACATCTCCAAATTGTCCACAATTTATTTGATATTTTTTTTTACACAAAATATTAAGAATATTACACTATATGAAATTTTGAGCATTTTAAATTGAGAAATTTGAAAGCGCGGCGGGTTTGAGAATGAGCAAAATACGATGAAATTTTGTATATATTATTTTTTTCGCTTTTCAATATACTATTTTTTATAGAAAAATTAACAAATAACCCCTTATCTTTTCTGAATATTATAAATAACCCCCTATCTTTTCAAAATTTACAAAAAAAACCCTGCCAGAAATATTTTCTTTACAAATATTTGTAAAGAAAACATTTCTGACAGGGATTTTTTTATCTCACAAAAGATGTATATAATTCCTCTCATATAATCGCACTCTTTCGTTTTCGTCATACAAAAGGAAAGCACACTTTCATAATTTTGTCATAAAAATTAGAAAGTATATTTTCTCTCTTTTGTCTCACAAAAGAGAATGATGTGTTGTCTTGTGAATTTGAAGTCTTCTATGTCCTTATATAGAGGTGAAGAGTCATGTCTCTTCACACTAAAAGATTTGTATAACATCAATCATCATTATGTTGGGTTTCTACCGTTCATAACGCAGCGGAAAAATAAAAACGAAACAAAATCGAATTCGAAACCCTAAAAAAGGATCCGTGAATTACAATTAAATCAAAGAAAAGTTCATAACTTTGTACCTTCGAATTACGCTTAATCCGTGATGATCGAAAGCGAATTAGGTTGACGCTTTTCTTTACCTGATTTCAAACCGGTTTCCAAACCTATTTTTCGTATGTTTCGCCTAACCGGTCTCACAAAACTGATTCTCCAAACAAACCACGGTTTCAACCCGAATCACAAAGACGCCGCACTTCGTTTCGTCCTCTACCGGTATCCGCACGAACAACCCCTTTGAACGGATAAAGAACGATATATGCTAGTATTCGTTCTTCATTTTTCTCACAGAAATAACAAGAGAATAATTTTCGGATTTTTCACTCCTTTTGTCTCACAAAAGTTGGACGAAAATAATATGTCTTTTACTATATCATTTTGGAGTGTCTCTTGTGCCTATATAATCCATAAGTTTCATATCCTATGTCCATAGTAACTATGTAACCATATATACAACACACCTTATCATATAAGATGTAGGATTGGATGTGTCACTTGACTATGTAGCTCTTCATACAACTTATCACATAAGTTATGATTTTTCTGTGTATGTCTCAATAGTTGTTCTTTGTGTGTGACCATGTAGGTTTACTTAATGCTGGCAATAATCACAACGGATTATAAATCATGAGCGGCCTCTAGCAAGACATCATGATTACCCAAATTAAGCAAGTATGGATGATTCGATCAAACCTAATTTATGTTCATGCATTGTATCCCTTTGTTACATGATATCTATATTGTCCATAAGGCATGGTAAGTGTCAACCTTACGTTGGTCGATAAATATTTCTTGACACCGAATTTGATTGAATATGAAATGACATTAATAACTTCTTATTAATTCACTCGAGCACGGCCCTGCGTTTCTTCAATCAAATCATCAAGAGGCCTAAAGATATCTCTCTCAATTTATGAGAGGAACAAATCATATCTTAATTAAACTCTTTCCTCCGCATAATTTATTATATACCTAATTATAATCTTTATGACCGCCCGGTTAAAGACGATGTTAGATTATATTAAAGTATAAAATTTCTCATGTAGGAAACTGAGATAATCTCAAGTCTAATGATTACAGATACATTCTTTAATGAGAATAACTAATGACACGAACCATGTAGTATTCTCACGGTGGGTCAATCCAGTATATGGTCTCTAACATATACTTATGTTAATGACTTAATAACTCTTATTCATGATTAGTAAAATGTGACCATCAGTTAACTAACATATTGATGTCCATTTATAGCTTATCATAAAGTATGTTTGTCTCACAAACATCCTATGAACGATCAGGAACGGTTAGAATATCATTCATAATACTTTATAGTTTTACTATCAAAGTCGCATATTTTGATGATATAAAGCTGAATATCATATTCAAGGTTCATTTTAGTAATAAGAATAAAATAAGCAATACGCATTTATTATAAAAAATATCTCTAAATAAACACAATGTTTGTTAAACACAATCCATACATCTAGGTCTCAAATATATTGGCCTAGGGCATACTACTAACACATTATCCATATGCCATCATGTAGACTCTTCTAGATTACATGATCTTTTGTGCTTATAGTCTTCATATACATATATATCACATCTTGTCACATAAGATGACAATATATTTTGTGACATTCTTATGCAACTCATCATATAAGTCGCTAGAATTTTTTGTGTCTGTTTTAGTTTGTTCTTTGTGTGTGACCATGTAGGTTCACTTAATGTTGGCAATAGACTTAATAGTCTATAAATCATGAGCGGACTCTAGCAAGCCATCATGACTACCCAATTTAAGTGAATATCGGTGATCCGATTTACTTAATCAACAATCACGTATTTAGTCCCTTTGTCACGTGATATCTGTATCGATCATAAGGCATGTAATACGCCATCCTTATATTAATCGATTAATATTTCTTGATTCCAAATTAAACTGAACAAGAACAAATGACATTAATGACTCTTATTAATTCATTTGAGTATAGACATACATTTCTTCAGTTCAATTCATCAAGAGGCCTAAAGATATCTCTCTCATTTATGAGAGAAACAAATCTCGTCTTGATTGCACTCATCCCTCTACATGATTCATTATATACCTAATCATAACCGTTATGACTACCCGGTTAAAGATAGTGTTAGATTATATTAAAGTATAAAATTACTCATGTTAGGAACCGAGACAATCTCGGGTCAAAGGACTATAAATACTTTATGTTATAAGAATCGCTAATGACGTAAAACATGTAGCATTCTTATGGCGGGTCAGTCCAGTATATGGTCTCTAACATATACCTATGTTAATGACTTGATAACTATTTATCCATGATCAGTAAAACATGATCATCAGTCAACTAATATACTGGTGTGTATTTATAGCTTGTATATAAATATATATTTATTTATATCCGCAAGTATATTTGTCTCCACAAATATCCTATAAATGATCATGGACGATTTAGAATAGCATTCATAATACTTTATAGTTTTACTATCAAAGTCACGCACTTTGATGACATAAAGCTGAATTGCATATTCATGGTCTATTTTAATTATATTAAAATAACCTATACACACATATTATATGAAATATCTTAGAATAAATATTATGTTTGTTATTACAATCCATCATCTAGGTCACAAACACTTTGGTCTAGGGCATAACACCATAACCTACGTCATCCGTAACGGGATGATTATTAAGATGACGAGAATATCATTTTGTATTTACTCAGTCTAATTCTCGATCAGGAAAGAGTCTTTGATCAAACTCAAGGATGACATATTACCGTGCCTTGTGATCAAGACGTATATCGTAGAACAAAAGGAATAAGCAAATGTCTATTCAGATAGGTTTATGATCGCTGATCATTTCATTTAACATGGCTAGTTATGACATCAGACTAGAGGTTACTCATGACTTACGATCTTTAGAAGATCGTTGTCAGCGTTAAATGGAACCTACACGGTCACACAATGAACTCCATTCGTACAGGATGAAAATACATCAATAACAGTTATACATGTGATATATAAATAGGCGTAAATCAAATATTGGATATTTGATTATGCTGGAATTCATGTTCACGCGCAGGAATTACTGTTCACGCACATGAATTATTGTTCATGCTTTCGAACGGAACACATATGGTATGTGCTGATTTACTTAGCGGACAAGCATCGTTTATATGGAAACGATGGTCCATTCGAAACAGGAATTAATGTTCACGCGGCAGGCAGGATTTGTTTCCTTAACGAAAGTTGTCATTCTTTCACCCCTCTCTCTAGTATAAATAAAGGGGTAGCCCCCTTCTATTCGACACACAATTCAGAAACCTTAGAGGCTGTCTATTATATAGAAAAGAGAGAGAAAGTTTTGAGAGATTTTCGGAAAGTATTTCCGGACTTATCTAGTCAAGTCCGGTTATTCCGTACGTCTGAAGTTCACGTGGATACGAGTAGAGATTCTCTATCTTGAGAACTTGCGAGCGATCAATCTTCATCCCTAGGAGAAGTAAGGAGGTCGCGAGTCGAGCTTCAGGAAGGAGAAGGTTGCAAGTCAGAAAAGTTCAGACCTACATCCGTTCTTCGTCTCGCTGATCAGGATGATTCGAGGTATAAATTTTAATAGTTAATCTCGTACTTTTATTTCCTTAACGTAGATCCTAGGACGAGTTAAATCCACAAGTTCCGTTGCGCATGTAACGTACATGACTATGAATTTTCCAACAATTACAGTCTATCTCAGGATTTCAATTTTAGTTAGAGTGGGCAAAGTGTAAAAAGGATGGAATTAAATAAGGCCAGCTGAGTTCAGCAAAATGTCATGGCGGTGGAAAATGCAAATGTCATTAATTATAGTTTATTTGATTTGGTCATCAGAATTCCATTTCCTTTTCATGACTTGAAGAATATATTTCTCATGATCCAATGGAGTTACTTAACAACAACTATATATGACAACTAATATTTGATTTTCATCCTAACCAAAAGATAATTTCAATTTGTCATTTTAAATATTACCTTCAATATTTTGCCATTTAAAAATATTGCTATCAATATTTAGTATGTTTGTAAGATATTGGAGAGAATCAAATGAAGCATAAGAAAGGTTTAATCTTTTATGGATGTATAAGTTGCATGCTAGGATGAGATTTTTCTTTTATTATAACATATGCCTAGTATTCTATCGCTTTTTAGTAGTGACAAGCAAGCTGTGATGGAGCTATTTAGGCTTTGACTAGAGCGACAAGCATTTAGATCCAAGTACATGAGCTTGGAGAAGCGAGAGTGAAACTCTAGTATGTAGTAAGAAAGTGAAAACATTAAAATGACAAGTTTAATAGAATAAATATATATTATACCATGTCCTCAAAGAACATATATAATTGCTACCATATCATCCTCATTTGATTGAACAAAATATAAGAAATCAAGGAGGCTAATTGAATAAATTGAACCATAAAGGACCTAATTATTAGGTAAGACATGATGGATCTTTTCCCTAAATTTTATATAATTTTCTTTTTTCTTGGTATAATTTGTATGGTGGAAAACTCTATGTGATATGTGGCATTTAGTAATGAGAAAAACTTCTCTCATTGCATACATAAAAAGATTTCAAAATAATGGCAATCAGCAATACTAGGTGCATAATTAAAAAAAGATACAGCAAAATCCAATTTAGAAGCCATTTTTTTCAAAATATACTTTCTGTCTCTAATTTAGAAGCTCATATGCAAAAAATGACGCACGGTTTGAAGCAAAAACTTGGATAAGCTCCTCCTGTTTTAATGAGCGGAAAAACAAGAGCAGTTACAAAATGGACAAATTTTCACTCACACCCTACAAAATCCCAAAAAGAAACATAGGATGATTAAAATAAATATTTCATATGCACAAAAAAACACCAAAATTGTAAAATTCTAGCAAAAAAAAGTTAAAAATCACCTCAAGAGAAGCCTCCAATTAATCCCACAATGCGACACCAAATTTGCATAATCTCCCCAAAAAAAATCCAAAACCAACTAAACTTTTCATTCTAGTCCCTCTTTTGTAACCCTCACCAAATCAACCGGCAATGAAGCAGGATCAAGCTCAAAACACCCATCTAGACTTGATCCACCGTCTTTATTACATACACCATCAAGTGCAAAAGCCGGTACTCTGTGTGAGAACCTAAACATTTCCTCTCTCTTCACAAACCTCTTATCCAAATCCAATTCTTTTTCAACCCGTTTAAAAACAGCTCTAAACCCGCTAAGTTTCACAAGATCCGCAACCCAAATCCCCTTCTTCTTTTCATACTCCTCCAAAACTTGCACAATTTCATATTCATGAATTATTTCATCATCTGTTTGAGCATCCCAATTGCTCGACCAATTTTTGTACAAGGCCCAAATCTCCCCCTTTTTGGGGAAAATACGAATCACCCCTTTCAGGCTTTTTTCAAAATCGACCCTGTGAGAAAACATATTTTCGGATCGAATTATTTCGGGTTTTGAATCGACACGAAAATCGCCGCAAGTTTTTGAGAATCCGGATCCAATCCAACTCATCCGTCCGAATTCTGCTGTGGACCTGCCTTTTAAATATGAAATTCGAATTTTGAACCTTTTTTGTGAGAGGATTTTTTGGACCAAAGCGTAAAATCGCGGCATGCCGTTGTCGTCATCATATGCCGCCCACACCTGGTATTTTAATAATTGAATTATTAATTTGAAAATAGAAATTATCAATATGTTCTAAGAACAATGTTGATGAAAATATCAGATTCCTACAAAGAAGGCCAACACTTCCTATTTTCACTTTTCACTTATTTATGAAACTTGTTGAGACTCCATTTTGAACTTAATTTTTCTTAGTTTATTTGGAATTAATTTGGCCTAAATCGTTGCAATAACACCTCAACCATATATAAAGAAAATAACAAGGAAAATGAGCCAAAGAAAACTACATTATCAAAAACTGCAGGAAAGCCCCTCAATTCTTCAAAAAGTCAAATAAAGAGACACTTTTTACAATTTTCATAATCTAGGGGCTTTTTTTCACTTTAGGCATAAAACAAGGTCTTTTTGCAAATTCCCCAAATAGCAAAACCCACCAACTATTTAAACTTAACAATACTTGGTCCTTTTGAAAATCACGGGAAGTTCGACCCAAATCAATTTGGCCTAGATCTTTGCATATAAACAACTCAAACAAATGCCAAAAACTAACAAGGAAAATTTGCAAAAAACTCCTCTATTCTTCAAAAATTCAAAGAATAAAAGGACTGTTTTCACAATTTTCACTTAGGCAAGGGCTTTTTCTCAAATTTCTCAAATAACAAAAAACCCACCCAAAAACCAATAAACAAAACATCTACACTTAAATATACCTGATCCTTTTGAAAATCGCGCCAAGTTCGACTCGAATCAAAATCATGGAATTCAGTGTCCGGGACTTCGAGATCCAAATCCTCCTCTTCCTCACAAACCATATTTTCTAACACTTCCAATTTTCTTTCCACTAGAGCCCTCCCTTTTTCAATTAGTCTATTTTTAATATCCGATTGAGGGAATTTTTTGCTCAATTGGAGCTTGATTGGTCGCGCACTAAACCCGTACCGTATTTCATCTCTCCTTTTCGCAATTTCACCCTCGTCAAAAACCGTATTTTCACAAACACCCTTCTTCACATCTGATATTTCATTATTTTGATTCTCTTTTACTTTGGCTGGTTCTTGATCAATAGACATAGCATCCTGTTTTACCAGGTCGATTTTCATATCCGTATTTGCTGTTTCAACCCTAGAAATATCTTTCTTCTCTTCCAATTCACACTTACTAAGTACCAAATTTGCATCTAAGTCCATTTTCATGCTATTATTTTTCCCTTTTTTGGAGTTTTTCTTTGCCGCAAGTATCATTGCGGCCATTTGGGCTCGTTCTTCCGCAAAAGAATTCTCTTTGTCCATTCCACATTCGACTTTATTGATTTGAATTTCGGATTCTTCGATTCGAGCTTTTTTTAAGGGTTCAGAAGCATTTTTAGGAACCAAAGGGCCTCGTTTGAGTGGATTGTACTTTCTAGAAGCGGCTTGTCTCTTTGCGGCTAAAAGTAATGCCGCTTGTTCTTCACGTTCTTTTGCAAATTGGTCCATAGTGTCTGTATGGAATTCCTTTGAAACCCTAAATTGGCAAAAAGGAAGAAATGAAATGATTAATTATTCTTCAATATGCAATTAGGGACCAAAATTTTTGGAGAAAGAAAAGAATGTGGATAAAGTACAGTAATAATTTATTTGAAGTGTGAATAATTTGGTCACAGCAAGGTATTTCACTGAAATTAAAACATGGTTATGGAAAAAAAACAAAAAATTGACAGGTCTTTTCAACTGTTGCAGAAAAATTAGCAGCAAAACTATCAGAAAAACACACATTATCTATCAAGAAGATAAAAGACACAAACTTTAAGCAAACACTACACAAATTACGCTTTCTAAGACCGAATCTGAACTCACACCACGACAAAAAGAAAAACTCAGAAGAGATTACGCACAAAACTTTTACTACTTTATGAAGCATCAAGAGGAAAACCAAAACAATAAAAAATAAAAGAAGCCCTTGGGCTGGCCTATTTCTCTCTTCAACCTTCCAATCTCTCATTATTTTCCCAAATATTAAACTTCTCATCAATTATTCACGAAAATTCACAGAAATGCATAATTTACTCAAACAGAAAGCACGTTTCTACTCCTATAATAACAAAAAAAAGGGGACCAAGATCAAGATATTACTACCGTTGAGAAGCAAGAATGAAAAGAAGGCGATCAAAGTGCAAGCGAAGCGAGAGAGAAGAGAAGATCAGAAGATGAAGAGGCAGAGGCAGAGATGATTTGGCGCCATTGATTTTCGCTTGGTCTGTTCTTGGCGGCGTTTTGGGGACTGAGAGTGAATAATAATGAATACTCGATGAGGTTTTTGAATTTCGAATGAGTTTGTACTGGTTTGGAGATTTTAGTTTTACCGCCAAACAGGGTATGGATTGAGATTTTATAAGTTAGGGTTGGGTTGTGGGCTTCAGTTTTGGCCCAAAAAATTATTTTGTGTGTTATGGCTCTGTGTTTTATTTATTTGTTGCTTTAGGTCTAACAACAATTCTATGTCTAAAGCATGTTGGAAATATGTAATTGTATGTTCGGCTCATTTAGAATATGATGGAATAAATGAATAGAAGGTTTATTTTAGTCGAAGAGTGATGAAATGTTTTGAATTACAGATATGAAAAAGCAGAATTATTTTATTTCATAGTAGAGATGAAATTGTTTTAATTCTTGGAATAGAGTATAATTTACAAAATATATGTTCTTCTTTATTTTAAATATCATCTTACGTGACAGTCAAATTTTCTTATTTTCTATTTTATGTGGTCATAAATTATTATTATATTATTTAAATCAAATTTTTAATTTATGTATCTAGCCGAATATTATTGGATTAAAACAGAATAGTCGATTATTCTATATTCCACTAATCTTTTAGTTCATGTTTTGCCGAACGGCCCTAAATGAAATCAAAGATTTAAGAGTTAGTTTTACAAAGGGAAAAAGTTTTTTTTAGCTCTTTAACTATAAAAGTTCATTTTTTTTTAGCTCCTTAACTATAGTCTGTTGTTCGGTTGAACTCGAACCTTTTAGCTTTTAATTTATTCAATTTAAGGTATTGTACTCCATATTTTTATTCAATAGAATAATTCCATCAGTTAAGTGATGATATATGCCACTGTCAAACGTTACTAGCAATAGTACCGAATTAAATTACATATGAATAGAAACAACTCTTTAAAGACCATTTTTCAACAAATTACATACGAATAGAAACTCCAAAATGGGTAGACCAACTTCTCGAGCTTTTTCTTTTTTTTCATCAGGAAAGGATCATACTGGAAATGCTTTATTAAGCAGAGGAATCAACACAAACAATATCATGCCTACAAACAAGAATTGGCTCTGATGTAGACTCTGTAATATTTCATCTTGACGGCGGGAAATGGCCTCCTGACGACTGCGCATCTCATCAATGGATTGAGATATACGTAAAATGTTAAATGATTGAGACGTACATATAGTATCGCTATGTATAGGCGTGTAAGGTGTGACATGGGTCGGCGTGCGAAAGGTATTCTACAATCAACAACAAAGAAAATTGTTTAATAAACTCATCTAAGAAATTTAAAGATTTACCAATCACAATTTGCTTTTTCAGCTCATTAAGAGACACAAATTCACACAAAAAGGGAGCAGAGTGGACGTTTTGTGTGAAGCATGTAGCTCCATAATTTGAATGAATAAATCCACAACCATTACTAAAACTACTACTATTTTCATTACTTCTCTAAATGATTTATGGTCTCTACATGGTTTGTGTACTGATGGAGTCCATAAAACTATTAAAGTAATGAAAATAGTAGTGAACTTCTCAGTGATTATAATTGCAGCCTCATCCAAAACGTGAAAAAAAATTGACTTATGTAACCACGCAGATAGGTGCTTCAAACAAAGCATCTATCATGCTCCAAAGTCCTAACATAAAGAGTTCAATATTTCTTTTAACGGCAGATCAGCTTTCGCCTGTCTACATGCCTCGCTAAAGTCGTCCATGGTCTGCTTGAGGTGTTGCTTAAGCATTCTCATTTCATTCTGGATGTTTTCCTGCAAAATTTAACATTTACATTATAATTTTTATTTTGGTATGTCAAGCCTTGTACTTTATAAGTGTGCATCGACTCTAGTCCCTCTATTAACGGAACAAATTAACATTGTTTATCTAAAGATTACAAATTCCAATATTTTTCTTTAATTTTGCAAGAAATTTTGTTGCGATATTATATTCATTAACTTTTTGGAGTGGTGTTTTCAAACAAAACACATATCTTCATGTTTGGCATAAAAAAGAAGGAAATATTCTTAAGTAAAGAAAAATAATTATGAAAGACACTCAGATCCGCTTTTTGATGATTAGATATTTACACATCCATTTTATTTTGTTAGTCACGACTCATAATCCAAAACCAAAACCAAATAACATAAGTTTTTCAATTATTGAACAATAAAAAATGAATTATCCTAACCTTTAAAAAAAAATGAATTATCCTAATTAAATGGACCAAAATTCGTCCATTTGGTTGGCTATCCGAATATGCCGAACAAACATTATTTTTTGAGAAATAACAGAGGACTCGAGCCAAACAAATTATTTGCAAATATTAAATTCTATAGGTGGATCATTTTGAAAAATAAAAGCCAAATCAATCTAAATATTCATATCATCTGTGTTTGTTCCATCATGATTGGTGATTCGAAGTTCCGTGCTTAAGCCTCAAAATTCTGTGTAATGAACAAATGAAAAGGGGTCGTTTTAATTTTAAATATGTTAACATGCAGCTATTAGAAAGAATTTAAAGATCTTTTTCGTTCAGACGAACTATAAGTTGCTAGATTTAGTTACGCGTTGAAACAAAAAAAGACAGAATTTGTTAGAATTTATAGTTAAGGAAAATCAATTGTTTTCTTCTAGAGGTTTGAATTTAGTTTTGGTAATCTGATATTTTGCTGGCTTCTAGGACCAGTCCTATATTTTGAGGGGTCTGTATTTTGAGGGGCGTTTAACGATTTTTGTCAAGATGTCTTAAGATTTGAAAAAAATATTAAAAATTTCGAAAGCCGTCGGCTATCTCAAAACAATTTCGAGAGCCGACTTCTACAGCCATCATTTCAAAACAAATATATTAAAAATGACGGTAATCATTTCTCTGAGGCATTTAACACGCACCTTGCAAATTAGATATATTTAATTCTAAACCCAAAAATACTTGCAAGTTATTTTGCCACAAAGAACACGAAACCAATAATATCATTTCTTTGGGGTAACTAAAGAAACACCTTCCATACATTTCTATGAGACATTTCAACACCAATAATATCATTCTGTGTGTTTTCTCCAAGACTCCAACTGACCAAGAGCCTCCAACTTAGGAGTGGACGCACCAGCAATCTACGCGGAAAAGTGGGGAACGAGATCACGAGGAACAACCTATCCACTTCCGGCAATCACCCAAAGAAAAGAGGGGTTCGGCTAAAAAAGAGGAGCCAAAATGGCAGAACCGAAGAGCAATTGAGGCTACTATATTTTTTGTTTTTCTCTTTGTTAAGTTTGGGTTTCTTTCTTAATTTTGTGTGCTAAATGTTTGTGCTGATTAATGTATTGGACCTAGTAGAAATGGTATGTATCTCTCCCTACCTAAGGTCCAATTAAGTGGATGTAAAACTAATTACTAATCTATGTTTTAAACGGAATGAGAATGCCCAAGGGCATTAGAAGAGCAAAAAAAGAACACCTATCTACATGCTAAAATCAATGGTATTCTCTTTCTTTTTGGTTTTTTCCCCTTTAATTAATCTTGTATATCTCAGGCAATCTCTGCCTTGTAAAAACTTATGAGATTAATAAAAGTACATTGGATGTAGGACTTTGAGCCTACTCCAATTCATCAAAATGAAATTGAAAAAGAAAATGTCAAGATTACTCAACAAAAGGACCAGTAATTAATTTTTTTCTTCCATCATTGTTAGCAAACCATTTAATCAATGAATATCATAGAGGATCGGTTCTCAATAACCAGTAATGAAGTTACAGAACTATTTGAAGACATAATTTTAAGACATAAAGAAGTCATTTTCAAAAGGAAAAATTACACTTTTATCTCCTTAACTATGGTCTAACGTTTAATCAAACATTTTAACTAGTAATTTGTTCAATAAAGCTCTTGTACTCTGTTTTTATTCATAAGTCTCTCCATCAGTTAAGAAGTGATGATACACCACGATAAACGTTATTAGTATCAGTATCGAAATCAATTACATATGATTAAAAATAACTCTTCAAAGACACCAATTTCGATGAATTAAATGTTCTTCAACGCATAAACCTCCTTTGCGATAATCAACCCTAGCGACACGATCAATACTAGGCCTGCCAACAACAAGTACCAACTCTGGCGTTGATTCTGTGATATTTCCTCTTGAAGACGGAAGATGCCATCCTGACGACGAAAGATGGCATTGTGGCGAGCCCGCATCTCGTCCTGAAAAGTCTGCATCTTGTTCCGAAAAGTTTGCATCTCGTCCTGACGAGCGTCAATGGATTGAGACAGACGAGCAATATCGTTACGTACAGTGCAGATCCCGTCATTTTTGTTGTCCAAGCCTGACATCATATCATTGGCCGCTTCCAACTTTAACATATTGGCTTTCTATTATGTCAATAAAATATTCAAGTAAAATAAACAAGAAAACTAACTAGTAGAATATATCTGCTTTAAAGTTAAGCAAAAGAAAAAAAAATTAGTAGAAAAATGACTAATGTGCTTTGAAGTTAAATGAATAATGATTTTACTTAAATAAAACATATTTCAATTCTAAAAAAAAGAAAAATTAGAAATGCACTTTAACTTATCTAGGAATTTATGTCCAATTGAAATCTTATTCAACTGAAACATCTATCCTACTCCCAACAAAAAGGGTTTAATATAATTTTCTTTACCTCCCTTGCAGCACTCGACTCTCTGCATGCCTCTTTATACATTTCCATCACCTCGTCGAATTCTTGTTTAAGCCTTCTCATCTCGATCTCCTCATATTCCTGCAATATTTAAATTTTAAATTTAGCTAACGTTTGAGCTCTCTAATCAAGAAGAGATGATTACATTAGCGCGACTTTCGAAAATTTGAGTGTTCACATGTTTATTTTCTTTTCTCAACTCTAGCGCAGACTCATACGTCCCTCACATATTCGGTTTATTTTAAGTAATAATGTAAATGAAACCGTAGATGGAAACTGAATAACATAAGCTTTTCATTGAATTGAACAATAAATGAAACAACCTAATCAAATGGACCAAATTCATCCATTTGGTTAATTACCAGAATAAGCCAAACATATATTCAAAAAGAAACATTCAATCATCCAGTATTTGCAAATGTCTTGTAGCCTAGTCGATTAAAGCATTTGCATGTATGGTAAGAGATCATGGGTTTAATTCCCAACAAACATAATACAACACATATTTAGCAAAGTCTTTTAACCCAATCAGTTGAACATCAAAAAAAAAAAAAAAAAAAAAAATCAATCCAGTATTCATACATGTCTTCCTGCCATCATGATTTGAGATTTTAAGTTCTTGATTACTTTGGAGAAAAAATGTTTTGTAATGAACAAATGGAAAAATTGATCTGTAATGAGCAAAAGAAATTGAGATCTTTTCGTTCATATGAACTATTAAGTTGCTAAATTTAGCTATGATGAAACAGATTTAGAAAAAACAAAAAAGGCAGCCTTAAAATTTCTACCTAAATTTAGAAAAAAATAATTAATGGTTTATCTGATGTTTTGATGGCTTTTTCTCTCTTTTGCTCTCTTGAGATTTTTATTTAATAGGCCTACTTGAAGCCACAAATAAGGACAGAACCTAAAAGCAACATTTATATGCCAAGATTCTATCACATTGACAGATTGAAAGGAAGAAGTAAAGTAGTCATATAATTTAGATAACAAAATTACCAAAAAGAATTTGAACAAAAAAAAAAAACATTATCAATAATACTCTCCCAAAAGGAATACGTACTCATCTTTATATAAAAAATTTGTACCACCACCAACAAAATAACAAAATTCCACTTAGACCAAATCCAAATACATTTCACAATTGTGCTTCAAATTGTTAATCATGGTAATGTTAAATCATCTTCACTTCAACCGCTACCATCAATTAGTCCATGAGATAGAAGATGCGCCATATATTGCTGAATAAATAAATAAACAAATAATAGAACATAAATAGAAAATACAAACAATTAAGCCCCTAAAATTAATAATATTTTTTATTTGCATAGAAAAATAAAAGAAAAATGAGGGAAAGATAGAGAAATTACAGCGTGATAAGCGTAAGGCGGTTTGCCTTGGCGATCGAAATGCTTGGCCATAACGGAGAATTCTATCGGCCCCCATTCCTCTATCTCAAAGCAATTTCCCAGCGCCGCCTTGTACAGCTGTCATTTCATAAATAAAATAAAATAGAAAATGTTAAAATGATGATATTGTTTATTTGGGGCATTTTAACAAACACCTTGCGTGCGTGAGAAGAAAAACGATGAAACTAAAACCTATACCCTAAATTCATATCTTGTTTTTGATATTTGAGAATGTCAAGTAAATCGAAAACAAATTCTCAAGTTACTCATCGGAAAGAATGTAAAACGAATGATCCCATTTCTCTGGGGCAGTTAAACAAACACATTGCATACATTTCTTTGAGACATGTTAATCAGTGGCAAAAATATATTCAAAATAGTCTTTAAATCGACAAAATCAGAATAAGAATCATGCCTTCCGGGCAGTATTTACATAAATCAATTAAACTATACTCCAATTAATCATCATATCGTAAAAAATACATAAATAAAAAAGAGATTCGGTCTACCTTAGAAGTGTCAGTAAGCAGCTCAGTCCCAGCCGGATAGGCAGCATAATACTGATCCGCCCTGGAAATCCCTGCCCTCGTCCTGCAATCACCAAACCCCAAAAAACTCAACAAACTTTTTTCCAAAAAAAGTATAAAAATAGTAGCGTTAGTGCAAAAGTACGTACGTATTGCTGGTGTAGGCGTAGGTGACGAGCGTGGCGAAGC
The DNA here is from genome assembly GCA_024447665.1 of Juncus inflexus. NCBI lineage: Eukaryota > Viridiplantae > Streptophyta > Magnoliopsida > Poales > Juncaceae > Juncus > Juncus inflexus. Next base: position 7,308,366 of record JAJHPC010000018.1, read on the forward strand.
AGTAGAAGCCGGTGTAGGACACGATCCGACGGAACTTCTGGATTTTCAGAATCTCCTTCCATTTCTCCGCTACTTCCATGGCCACAAGTTTGTTTAACAGAGAAAAAAGAGCGACGAAGGAGACGGAAGGGAAGACGGGCTTTGGATATGGGCTGGTAATAATTAGGATTAGAAATGGGCTTAATGGGCCTGATGTTAAGTATAAATCCATCAGATTAGTCAGAGTTAGTTAAGTAAAGAGTTGATTTGTCAAGTTGATACTGTATAAAATAACACATCACAGTACATATGCGTATTTTACATACATTATTTTATTTATCAATTGAGTACTGTGATCATTTTTAGATGTCAATATATTAACTTTGAATGGACAATATACACGAACATAAACAATTTCATTATAACTAACAGAACATTTCAACACCATTTATAATTTGAAAAATCAGTTAAATTTTCTCTAAAATTGCTGATAATTAACAGTTCATCATAATTTCAGGCAAGCCCACAACAGAGGCTCACACCCTCTCTATCCAAATGCCTTATTAAAACACACACGCACAAAAAAAAGACAAACTGGTCGTGTCTAAAACCAAATCAAGTCTTAGAAAATGTACTAAAAGCCGGTATATTGGAGCGATAAAATGGTATATCATCTCAACAGAATCCAATAATATCTATTTGGCGGTCCCGTTCGAGCTGAGAGACACGCGGGCGTTGGAGGATTCAGGCAACTGCATCTCTATTTCGTCGTTGGGCGCTTCTTCGTCGCTCGGTTCTGTGCAGCAGCTGCTGCGGTAATAATAGAAGTAGAGAACCAGCTGCGCTAAACTTAGAGCTGTGCCCAACACATTTGGAATCTGAAAATTACAAAAACAGATTCTTTATTACCAAAGTATCATTGATTGGAAATTATAAGAACAAAATTTTTTTTTTTTTTTGACAATAGAAGATCATTAAATGGAAGGATTTCTGTTGTTATGAGAAATTTTTGACTAATAACCTTATGTTTTGTGATATTTACAGAAAATCTCATAACTTTCTGAATATTCAGAAAAAGATATGCTTTAAAGTCCATCGAAATTTTAAAAACCAACTAATTTTTTGGATTAAATGTTCCGAAACTTTGTTAAATTCTTTAAAATTATTTCGAAATATTATCAGTTATAATTTTTTTTTAAAGTTAAAAGTAGTTTATCTTTTAATTAAAAGTCAAAATAGTTTTTTAATACTTCCAACGTTAGGTTTTGAAAATACAGGGGGTTTTGAAAATTTCTCTTGTATAAAATACAATAAAGTAATGCAATCTTCATATCAGTAATACCATCATTGAATTATTCACTAAACTAAATATGTAATGAACAAGAAAAGAAAGCTCACAGTAATATAGAGATCGAATTTGATGAGAGCGTAAGCAGTCCAACAAACCCCGTTTAAAAGGCTGACGAAAGAGAGAGAAAACGGCATGTACTTCACGCTTTTCTCCTGTATCACCGATTTCTGTTGAAAAAATAATAATTCATTAATTCTTAAATATCGGTTAATTATTCAAAAATATATATTGATATTTTGATTATTGAGGTGTCTGTTTTGCTGGCTACCTACTTCTCGCCTCATGTTTCTTTTGTGTTAGAAATAATAATACTACTACTACTACTAATAATAATAATAATAATAATAATAATAAAGTCAATATTTTAAAAATAATCTTGTAAATGCTTATCTTTTTACACACTGACAAAAACTATTGAAAAATATAGTTTACCTAAGCTAAATAACTGTCATAAAAATATGCATGTGATTCTGTATCTCCATATTTAGGAAAATAAATTTTCTCTTTATAGATGGGCCCCTAATTGATATGCATGGTTCATATATATCACAATCAGAAAATGAAATATGATTTACTGATAGATGATATGTTCACTGATAAATGACGCTCTTTGGTTGATTTGGACAAATCAGAAAAGTTGAAAAGTATATATAGGGCATTTCAGTTTTTCAAAATGGTAAAATACTTAAATTGGAAAAGAAAAGATAACATTTAATTTCGCATTCAGCATTCAGTAGTTGTTTCATGACCTAAATTTACAAGCTTGGTGGGAAAATTTATGGTAATTAGTAAATAGGTAAAGTGAATTAAGTGTAGGATCAATTAGGTATAGTATTTCTTACCAAATAAGTTGGTGACAAATAAATTGACGTTTTTTTTACAGAAAAAGCAAAAACAAGGTATCGCATTTCCCCTTTTTGTTAATTAAATCCAAATATTATTGAAATGATGCTAATACCAAAGTTTATTCCAATTCCATTTCAAACTTGATTCACATATATAACAAATAATTTCATTGAAGTTAAGATATATAAACAGAGGTCTGTAATGACATTATGAAAATGTAAAATTAGAGAAAAATGTATCTTAACAATTACAGAAACTGTATCTTACCGAAAATTTACTGTGTCTCGAAATAGAGTTTCCTAATGAAGTTATGAATCAAGTTTTAACAGCAGTAAATGATTAAAGCATAAATAGTTCAAACTTGTATTCATTACTCAAAATGAGACTATCTAAACAGTTCAAAATTTCTACTTAATAAATATCAACCTAGAACCAGGAATATAAATTGTATAAAACACTACCATCCAAATAATTCAAATTTCTACTGATCACTCAAGATGATACACTAAACTAAACATTCTCAATTCAAATTCAGACATATATATAATGCATAAAAATGTAATAATAATTATTAATTTATACGTACCATGATAGAGAGAGGAGCAGCATACATGCAAGTACCAAAAATGACGCATAAAATTCCCACAATTTGAGTCCTTTTATGATGCGTGTGGGCCCCAGTAAGAACTCCGGCCAATACAGCCGCCACAAATATTGCTTCTCCTATTATAACCCCAATTATCCTTTTCTGAACCAAAAATAAAATTAATCCAATAGTAAAAAAAATGAATAATATTATTTAATCAGTATATTATCAGGTTTTAGATTACTACTATAATAGTATAAAAGATGAAAAATACAGTAGCAAAAAAGCACCATAAAACAGCTATAATAATAATAATAACCTGGACTCCAGGCTTGACCTGGGTCCAATTGTTCAAAAAAAATAATAATAATAATAATAATAATAATAATATAAAATTATAAAACAACAATTTAAACCAACCACATTTATAAGAACAGTAAACAACAAAATAACTAACTAAAACAGAGTAAAAAAAAATCTACTAAACAAAGCACATAATACTGTAAAAGCAACAAGTACAAACCAATTAACTAAAACAAAGTAACAAAAATAAAAATAAAAACTGAAAGAGTAATAAAGGACGTACGCGGAGTTTGCGGGGTGAGAAGGAGAAGAAGACAGCGAGATAAACGGCTTCTAGAAGCATGCCGGTGCCGTTGATGGTGAGGACGAGGACGGAGTGGGGGTGGATGAAGGGGAGCCCGTAGACAACCCACAGCGTGCAGTTCATCAGCGTCGCTAAGTACGGCATAGGGGAGAATTGCTGCACCGCCTTCTCCCTCACTATCTTCACAAACGTTGGCCTAAAGAAAGAGAAAAGGGAATTAATTATAGGGAACTGATACTACGTGATGGGTATTGTAGCGACTCTGTAACGATAGTATATAAAAATTCATTTTTTTTAAAACAATATATACGTGAAAAAACAAAAATAGTATATAAAAATCCATTTTTTTAGAGGCCGTAAAACAGTATATACGTGAAAATCGAAAATAGTATATAGAAAACAAAAAACATATAGAAATAGTACAGAAGAAACAATATATAAATGAAACGGTCGCTACAGGGTCGATACAGTACTCCCGTCGTGATTTCCATTTTCCCTTAATTATAAGTAAGTTAGATGCCCTGGTTTTGTAAAACTATTGGGACCAGCAGTGTATTTTGATGTTTTGTTGTGGAATATAGATGAATTGTGATTGAAGTGTGTTTACGTTTTGGATTTCGTTTTTGTTTCAGAAATGATGTTTTGTTTCGGTGAAGCTTGAGATATATGAATATACGAGTCTTTTTGTCAAAAAAAAAAGAAGAAGAAGAAATCAATACACTAATTTAATAAAAAATATTAGGGAATTAAAGTCTTATGTTAATTAAATGCAATATGTATGAGTAAATGACATGCATGGATTTTGAGAGGAAAATGTATGTATTATCTTAAAGTATTAGAAGAAGAGAAAAGAAAACATTACCGAAATTTGGGGGGATTTATGAGTGTTTACGTTTTTATCTACTAATTATGAAAATAAGTTAGATACGTGGACGTGTTTTGTATGCTGTAGACTCAAGTATTTAGCTTGAGGCTCTCAAAATTCAAATGCACTTACTTAAAGGAAACAATTTTTGCTTTTTTGAGGGGGTTATGTGCAATTTTGAACAAGTTCGAAGAAACTAGCTTAGATAGGAAATTAGACATGTTTAAACTCAAGAAAAAGGAAAAACAGTGCAAAATCCAATTGTTTCAAAGAAGGAATTTTGACACGTAAAAGGAAAAAATCCAGTTAAAGATATTTTCACATTGCGCCTCCAAATTTTTTTTTTAGACAATCTTACGGTGGATCGAGCCACACGCAAGTAATTTGCGCCTCCAAATTTGGCATATTTTCATAAATATAAAATTTCCCTGATGAAATGTACTCAAATAACAAGGGCTTTTTTTAAAAGAAAGAGTATCCAGAAAATTGAAAAAAATATAATCTGATGTGCAAGAAAATTGAAAAAAATGTATAGAAATCTTAATATATATTTCCATATATATTCCTTCAAATTACGCATATAATTTCACAAAAGCCCTTAAATCAAGTGTAGACATATTACATTCACATCCCCCAAAGTTGATGCTATTTTTTTTTCAAGTGCATTTTTCAAAACAAAAAAAGAAAAAGAAAAGCAAGATCGTTTTCACAAGACGCACATGCAAATACGATGATCAAGATTTATAAGCATAAAAAAGTTAAATGAAAGAATATTTTCCGATTAAGGATTATTCATCAGAAATGCACTGTTTTATCTATTAGATCTAAAGATTTTCATATCATCGATTCACTAAAAGAAGACTTTCGCATAAAAAAGGATCTAAAACTTTGATTCAATAATATAGAGCCTTACAGAGGAGATAGAAACAAGCCCAAGGAGATGATGTTTCCTGCATCAATAGCGAACAAAAAACCAGTTCAAAAACAGAGAAGAAAGAGATTCAAAAGAGAGAAATAGAAAGAAACAAAGAAGATGATAAGAAATAACTGTAGATCTCCATTACCGATGATCCCCACCACCGTGCGAGCTGTATCCGCAGAAACCATCTCTCTCTCTCTCAATCTCTCTCTCTCTCTGTGTGTGAAATAAACCAGTAGTTGAATCAGTCGAAATGCATGTATATCTCTATATATACTACAGTACAAAGTCTTAATCAAGTTTCGCTTAGCAGCAAATTATATTTCGCTTAACACAAAACGAAAATTTTACTTAATATCTCGTAGTTGCAAGCACATTACAAAATGTTGGGGAAGATACAAAAAAATACAAATGAGTGAGAGGCCTATTATATCACTTCGGTGGAATGAATAATTAATGAGATTTATAATGATAATTAAGTTAGCTAAGCTCTTTCATTAATTTCTTCATGAGATAATTAGCAGTAAATATCTTCACTTAACACTGAAATTGTTATATACTAATGTTACGAAGACTCTAATTATCTACTTCTTTTCACCCTATTCAAGATAATAATCTAGCAGCTGCGTAAATAATACCCTAAGTAAAGGATCGTGGAAATTATTCGTGCAGAAGTAATTTTACACCTGAGTCTGTCCATGCAGGAGAAGGTTCTAAAGTGACAGAACAATTCCACGTCTTTCTACTAAAATGGAGCAAATTGGTAAGCTAGTAAGGAGATCGTAGTAACTTTTAAAGTAGCTATGCTAAAAAATTTATTTCCGAAAATAATCTTTTATCTATTTTATTTGCAGAATTAATACTTTCACATGGTCACCGGAGGAAACTAACTATTTCGCTCGGTCATTAGACGAAATTATTGTGAAATTCACGAATAATTCATGTATTAAACACGTATTTAACAGAATTTTTAAACGTGATTATTACTAATTTTAGTAACTAATTTTAAACGTGATTATTACTAATTTTAAACTTGACCAACTATTAAAATTAGTAATAATCACGTTTAAAAATTCAGTTTCACCGAATGGCTGAGCGAAACTGGGCAAAACTGATTTTTTTTTTGCCTACGGACACAAAAAAACAAAACGGCAGATTTGTCCAGTCTGGACGAAATTGATTTTTCTCCTTAATTTAAGAGGTTTTAAGCTCTAACAGCTGAATATACTCAAAAATGAGATTTTGTATTTTCGCTTAGTAACTGAGCGGAAATATTAATTCTGCAAATAAAGTTGGTCAAGTATTTTTTTTTTTTTTTTGCCATAATTATATGAAAAAAAATGTCAGTAAAAATAAAAAGAAGTAAATACATATGGTGATTAACGGTTGCCTGTATCCATGCAGGAAGGACGAGTCGGGACCGTATACATGTCCAGAGAAAAAGAATTTGGCTACGAAAGAATTTGAAGAGTTAATCTCAGCTGTTCATTTGAGGTGCAGATTAGATGCTACGGTCATTAATAAGTGGTTTAATATAGTGATGTGTGGAATAATAATGAAGGTTTTCAGAGTTGGTTTTTGGTTAGTTAGGAGAAGGTAGGAGATATTCACAGGACTGCCACAAGAAAAGAAAATGGTTTTATTTTGCTTTTTTTGTGATTGATTTGATTATTAAGGAAGAAATAAATATAAGTACGGATGCATAATTAATAGCATAGTGCATTGGTATTATAATTTATTTTATCATAAAATATGCGTAAAATGTATAAATCTAATTAGTAATTAATTAGTGGTTATTAGTTATTACAACTTGCAAGTCGCATATTCTTAATGTTCGTTTAGTTTTGTTAATGACAGAATTTATACTCTTACATATCTGTATCTTATGATAGTTAACTTTATAGCATCAATGCATTTGATAGAATCAAAGTAAAATTTCCCAAAATAAAATGTACACACAAATATTTATTTGTATATATATATATATATATATATATATATATATATATATATATATATATATATATATATATTTTCCTAGATTCTACGTAATTTTTTTCCCTCAAATTTTATAACTTTTTACTAGGCATTGTTTTTTTTTTTTACAATTTTTCTATATATTATTTTTGTATATATTTGGCAAATATCAGATGTCAGGCTCAACATATCAACACATGTTTGCTTTTTTGTAGCATTTGTTGTGATGTCTATTGTTGGAGTTGACTGGCTTTGTTGCTCATGATGGATCAAAAGAGAATTTTTCATGGGCCAGAGTGCAAAAAAAATTCCAATTTAGGCCTAACTATAATAATAATTTATGATTTTTAAATAAATTTATAAATTACGAAATTTTTTTTAATTCCAAATTGCTTAAACTTCAATTTAGCAATAGAAATGTTATCGCCAAATAATTTGAAGAAAAATGAATTGTTCTAATGTGAGAGATGGAAAAGAACAAAGCGGAAAAAACCAATCTCTCTTTTTTCAATAAAGAAATATTAATTTACTCACTATGTACTCTTTATTTCACTCATCTATCCTTCCAAACACACTTAAATAGCACAATTTTCCATATTTCACAATTCTACTATTCCACTTTGCTCACTAAAATTGTTAATTATACTACACACAAAACAAGTCAATCAAAAGACAGTGATAATAATTCATCAATATAGCTTTAAATCTTCGAATGTGAGATATATGACATTATTTCAGATTTATTATGGGTCATTTTATTGTCATGTATAAGATTCTAGAACATGGACTAGTAACCAGCTAGTATATAGTTTACGCCACGTCTCAAAATCCAGATGCTTCTTTCTCTAAATTCCAATTTGCAGTTTTTCATTGCGAACTATAGATATTTTTGTCATACATGGCGGCACAAAGTTTGGACATATGTTTGAAATAGGAAAATATCAGATCAAGATCAGATTACATATATCACACATGCCACTGACAGGGCCCAAGCTCGATATGAATTCTTATCAAGACTTTGGCTTGATTGCATGACCAGAAATTTTGTTCCTCAAACTTTGTCATGTGTCATGTGCTTGAGTTCATTGCTCCATAAATTGTTCTATTTCTTTTGTATAATCTAGCGTATTTGATTGTACATCATGCTTAAATAAATCAGTTTTTTTTACATTCAACTATCATATTTGACAGATTGAGAAACTTAAATAAATCAGTTTAAGGAGTCATCATTTGTTTTCATATATCCAAAATCAAATCATTACATCAAAGTGACCTAAGATATTTTATGCACCAATATTCGATTTGTCCATAAAAAAGTAAAAATGAATTAAAAGAACATGTACGAACCAAGAAGGATAATAAAATTGGGAAGCTCTTGTGACCCCTTTGAATCAACCAACAAAAGGTTGTTACTTGATTACTGTGAATGGAACTCTGGACCATTTCTAATTTCTAAATAGAAACAAGCAAAAAATTGAGGTTTGTTGCATTCAGATTTGTAGGTTCAAATCTGTTACAACTTACACCAAACCTCAAATTGGATTACATAATTTCAAATTTAAATATTATTAAATACATGCCAAATTAATTTTGTGAGCAACAAACATTCATTAAGATGATTTGTCTTAATAGTCTGAGAATTATATTTGATATTGATTTCTAAACCCATATTTTATAGAGATTAAAAAAGAAAATTTGAAAAAATAAACAATTTTTTTTAAGACATTGAGAAAATTAGAAGTTTTCGAAATATTCCCGTTATAGCCAAAATTTGCTAACTCAAGTAGCAAAACACCTTAGAACTTGGGGAGATCTATTATCGAGTCATGACAAATATAATTTTGTGTGGTACATATTTAGCAAAGTTTATAAATACACAAATTATTAGTTTGATCTAAAAAACATTTCTGTAATAAACCATAAATTATTTGAATTTCATGCTTAAGCTGATCCATGTTCTAAAAAGAAACATACTAAAGGCCGAGACAAAAAACTTAATTCAGCCCAAAAAGAGTTGATTATTACAACCTATTAAAGAATCCGAATCCATACTCCCTACAAGTGCATCCAAATGATCATTCAAATTAAACGATCATAAAAAACCATCCACAGATAATAATTGCCCATATGATAAAGGCTTGCTTATATCAATTCATGTTAGGGTAATGGGGAAAATATTGATGTATAGTAAGAGAACTCATGAGAGAAATAATAACTAGAGAAGAAGAGAGAAATCGTTTATTCAATTAGAGACTACATTGTAAGAATTGGGATGCAATTACAATAGCTATATGCCTCTTTATATAGGAGAGAGCCACACTAATTATCAAAATACATTGCCTAAATTAAAGATACAATTACCAAAAATACAATGCAAGGATGGAAATAATCCACCTCTTTCCATTGTCTAAATATTTCCTAAATATTTATTTCTATATCATAAATATTTCCTAAACAACAATACCAAAAAGGAAAGAGATTTAGAGTCATACATAACAATCTCCACCTTGACTCAAAATCTCACTCATGACTCAAAGTCGCAATAACAACATATCCAAAATGAGCTCCACCTTAATGCAGCAATCCACTTTGCCGCTCCACATGAGGCCGTCTCCTTGTACCGAGAACTCACAAGACTCCAATTCGTTGACCGCAGCCAAGCATACACAAAATTGAAGTATCCATACCTCATAGGAGATCCAACACGATCCCTTACCAAAGCATCTTCCCAGCTCGCCTTAACCGATGTATCATCGTCAAAATCATAATACTCCAAGTTACGTCGAATAATTTCACCTAGTTGATCGGGAATAGCAAACTCCACCTTTTTCGTGATCGTCTCACCATCCTCAAAAGCCAGATCAGACAATCGCTCCCTTACCCGTAACATAACTGGATCAAAAGTCACGTCTCTCAAAACAAGTAGTTCCACAACCGGACACCACAAATGATATGCCTTCACACCTGAATCATATCCAAGAAGAAAACATTTCTTCTCCCCCCATACTCGAGTTTCCATTTAACGACTTGTGCATAAATGGGATATCCAAAAACCTGCAATGTCGAGTAATTCACCTGTTTACCGACCAAACATTTGTTGGTGTCTTGCACCAAATTGCTGTATTCGTAGAACGGTTAACCAGCCACCAAGTTGTATTAGTGACTTCAACCCATAACTCATTGCCTGAGTCCTCTCCAAAAATATGCACCAAGCCTTCTCAAGTAGTTTCCAATCAGCCACGCCATTATGTTGTCGAGAGCGAACAACCATGCAATGCTGAACAATCCTTATAAAATGATCACAAATTTGTCCCCACAAATCCAAATAGATATCTTCCAAAATTTCCTTTGTGCGATGAACGGCTGTACTAGAGCTGAGTCTCCTCCGTTTACCATAAACGGAATATTCACAACTCATGCTTTTTGGTATTCTGGCCACACAGTAGATCCCTCGTGCTCAAAACTGTCACCCCGCATCTAATCGTAAACCCTGCCCTTCTAACTGAGGCAGAGAAGGCGACGACGAACGAGCCTAAAACTGCGCCAACTTCCCGAAGTAACTTTCCGGTACTCTGGACTTCCAGAATATAACACACCGATATTCTGGCCACACAGTAGATCCCTCGTACTCAAAATTGTCACCCCACATATAATCATAAATTCTGACCTTCTAACTGAGGCAGAAAAGGTGACGACGAACGAGCCTAAAACTGCGCCAACTTCCCGAAATAACTTTCCAGTACTCTGGACTTCCAGAATATATAACACACCAGTCATTCTAGCCTTCATCGATGTAAGAGCTCATCTAGATACCTTGAGGACTCCACCTTCACATCGGAACTTACAACCGATATCTCCGAGAACGTCTAATGAGATCAAATGGACAGCCTGGCCCTGCATCTTGATCAAATGGACAACCCCGTCCTGCATCTTGATCTCAAGCATGCCAACATCGGCAACGCAACATAGATGATCGTCTCCCAAAAGAACATCTCCACTAGACGCCTCATATGTGGTGAACCACTCTCGATTCGGGATCATCTGATTTGAATTACCCGAACCCACCCAATTCTTCTCAAATCTCTCCTTCTCATTCGCCACAAAAAGTACCTCAACCTTACCGAATTTAGTCTCGTAAGCTTCTTCCGATAGAACACCGTTATCTGCCTCTTGCTTCTCTTTGAGCTTGTAACAGTCGGCCTTAAGGTGTCCCGTCTTCTTGCAATAGTTGCTAATTAGGTTCTTGTACTTGAATTGCAAATGAGTCTTCTCTAATGTTGCATCTCTCTCCTTAGGTCTTCTCCTCTCCACAAACAACCCGATCTCTTGATGACTACTTTCGGCCATTGGCAAGTCATTGTCGATGCCAGACTTGACTAATAAGTTACTCTTGACATCATTAATGGCAAGTGATTCTCTGGTATGAAACATATGCAGCATGCATAAGAACACCACGATTTTATCATCTTCATCCATCTTATTATCGATTGGCTCCACATTATTAAAGAAACTGATATTTTCCAAAATATGGACCTTAACTGGCATACCTTCTGCCATCTTCAAAGAGTGGAATCGCTGCTTCAAACCTAACCGGTTGATAACTAATTTATCCATGTAGATGTCTTCTAACTTTTTCCATGCGCCAACTAATATAGCCTCCATGAAAATTTCTTCAAGAGTCGAGTTGCTTAAATAAAACTGAATTGTCGAAATGGCTCTATCATCTATCATCTCCCCAACATCGACCTTCATCTCCTTCGGTCGCCCAAAATTCGTCATGCTATCATATTTCTCAGTATCAGATTTAGTTGACATAACCGCACTTGAATTCATGATAGAACAAGACGGTATACTTGACTTACGGAAGCACAAAGATTGTCGTAACATAGCTCTGATACCAATTTGTTAGGGTAATGGAGAAAATATTGATGTATAGTAAGAGAACTCATGAGAGAAATAATAACTAGAGAAGAAGAGAGAAATCGTTTATTCAATTGGGGACTACATTGTAAGAATTGGGATGCAATTACAATAGCTATATGCCTCTTTATATAGGAGAGAGCCACACTAATTATCAAAATACATTGCCTAAATTAAAGATACAATTACCAAAAATACAATGCAAGGATGGAAATAATCCACCTCCTTCCATTGTCTAAATATTTCCTAAATATTTATTTCTATATCATAAATATTTCCTAAACAACAATACCAAAAAGAAAAGAGATTTAGAGTCATATATAACAATTCAAATTAAACGATCATAAAAAAACCATCCACAGATAATAGTTGCCCATATGATAAAGGCCTGCTTATATCAATTCACATGGATTCAACATGCAAAAAACTCGATCCGACAGGCACCGCATCAACTAACCAGCACCTCACCTCTCCGGTCTCCCTTTCAAATCCTCTGTGATCTTTATTTATCTAATCTTCTGTATAGTGGTGATACAATCCACCAAAATATTATAGTGGTTAAATTAGACTGAAATTGGAAAAATACCTCTACATTATTGGAATCGCAAAAAAATCGTTATTATTAACTGTTACGACACTACATCAAAAATTACTCGATTACACAGTTTATTTTGCTCGTATGCACGGTTTAAACCATGGTAAAGAGCGTCTTCTCACTGTGTCGAAACCGTGATAGAACCGTGACATCTCCATCTGTGGTAAGCATTTATACTCATGGTTTCAAAAGTGTGTGTAAACGTTACACGATTCTTTACACACGGTCAAAATCGTGTTTATGCGAAAATAGCTTAACACGGTTGGAACCATGCTTACATACAAGATTAATATTCCATTTCTTACCACGGTTAAAAATTAAGACCATGGTTATTGCATACTGTATATTTAAAACCTTTAATACTAATAATCAAATTCATATTCGCACTATAATTAAGCATTTTAATCGTCAAAGTAAAGAATAATTAGATTATATTAAAAATAAAAGTCAAGTTTATTTATTTATGGAAGAAATTTCGGCAACCGAGTGAAAACATTATTGTAAAAATTGAAAAGAATTAAATAAGAATGAACTTAGGGCTAAAATAGACAAATGTGTATGCTTTAAGAGGATCTAAGCAAAAGTGACCTAGTTATTGAAGGAATTTCGTGAATCTGATGCAACTGAGAGATAAACCTTTTTAGGGTATCTAACTCAAAATTTCTCTAATTCACTTGAACTTCAGTAGAAAGAGAGAGGAACAAATTAATAATTTATCAAGTGAATTTCAATAAAAAAATAATATATTCCGGGGGAACCTATTATAAAAATATATACTTTTAGCAGCATTCCTTCATGAACATATTTTAGAGAAAGTAGAATTAAGCAAAAAACTAGAAGAAAAAAACATTGTTTCTGCTGATGAAGATGCAGACCCGGCCCTATAACAAGCCCAACAAGACAATGGACTAGGGCAACCATTGGGCCAAAGGGCAACCATATTTGTAACGATTCTTTAATAAAAACCGTTACTAATTATATATTAGTAACGGTTTTTTCTAAAGAACCGTTACAAAATTATAAAAAAATCTATTTATGCATATTTGTAACGGTTCTTTAATAAAAACCGTTACTAATTACATATTAGTAACGGTTGTTCCTAAAGAACCGTTACAGAATTGTAATAAAAAAATCTATTTATGCATATTTGTAACGGTTCTTTCATAAAAACCGTTACTAATTACATATTAGTAACGGTTTTTTCTAAAGAACCGTTACAAAATCTATTTATGCATATTTGTAACGGTTCTTTCATAAAAACCGTTACTAATTACATATTAGTAACGGTTTTTGCTAAAGAACCGTTACTGTACTAAAAAAAAATCTATTTATGCATATTTGTAACGGTTCTTTAATAAAAACCGTTACTAATTAGATATTAGTAACGGTTTTTTCTAAAGAACCGTTACAGAATTAAACCAATCTGTAACGGTTCTTTCATGAAAACCGTTACTAATAGTTTAATTAGTAAATGTTTTTATAAATTAACCGTTACAAATTTGCTTAAATACCGACACATTCTGTAACGGTTTAAAAAAAAAAAACTTCCGCCCCTCTGTTTCTCTGTAACATTGCTTGCACTGCACACACAACCTACCTAAGAGTCCAGTAAAAGAAAATAAAAGAGGAAGCCACGGCAAAGAATATTCAACCGTCCACTTCATACTTTTCATCCTCCATGCTCAAGTATACAAGGTATATTGTAGATGTTAATTTATTATTTATATTATGTTTATCTATTCCATCTATGTTCTTATTGTTCTATTTTTTTTATTTTTTTTCCTAGTTTTAGTTGTAATATATTTCATTAAGTTATCTTTTTTGTTGCAAACAAGGTGTTCAACAAATTGTTCAAGAGAGAAGAATATTGAATTACGATGAAAAATGAAAAGCGGTTTCGTAAGCGTTGCACTGGATTTTATAATAGGAAAAAAAAGCAAAAAAGATGTGAACTTGAAAAATCACTTGCCAGTTCAGTTTCTAAGCTATTTGATGCAAAGCGACAAAAAGAAAATTGTTCGAGCTTAGTTAATCAAGAAGAAACTAACAATTCAGTTGTTGATGAGGAACTTTTGGTTGAAAATATTGTTGTAGCAAATGAAGAAAGTACAGAGGGGAACAATGAAGAAATTAGGGAAGTGCATAATGAAGAAATTACAGATAGGGGTTTGCTTAATCTTGAAAAAGATGTCGATGTAAATTATGATCCCGGTTTGTGGGGGAATATTAATGATACCAAAAGAATATTGTTGGTTAAACGAGGTCCTATTAAGATTTTGAAAGAAAATGATGTATTTCCCAAACAAGGTATTCAGGGGAGACATTTCTCTTGCAATCATTATATCCGTCATCTTCGTAATGGCGAGAAACATGAAAGAAAATGACTTGTATATTCAAATGAGTTGGATAAGGTATTTTGTTTTTGTTGCAAATTATTCAAGGATAAACCAATGGCAACGGGTTTGGCCGAAGAGGGAATTAACGATTGGCATAATCTTCCAACAAAACTAAGAGAACACGAAAGAAATAGAGATCATATTGACAATGTTTCGAGATGGGTGGCTTTGCAAACCGGACTAGAAAAAGGAGCAACAATTGATAAAAGAATGGAGGGTTTAATTGATAAAGAGAAGGTTCGTTGGAAGATGGTACTAACTCGGATATTTGGTGTTGTGAAAACTCTAGCACGAAATAATTTGCCGTTTCGCGGAACAAATGAGAAGATTTATGAGAAAAATAATGGACTTTTTTGCCAATTTATTGAATTTATTGCAGAATTTGATTTGATTATGCAAGAGCACCTTCGGCGTATTGTTAACAAAGAGATCCAAAATCATTATCTTAGCCATAAAATTCAAAATGAAATTATAATGTTGTTGGCGAATGCAATTAAAAGAAAAATTTTGACAAAAATTGTAAAAGCAAAATATTTTTCGATTATTCTTGATTGTACTCCGGACTTAAGTCATGTAGAACAAATGTCTATTGTAATAAGGTGTGCGGATGTTGGGGATGAAAGTGAAGTCAAAGTGGAGGAGTTTTTTCTCGGATTTATAAGCGTGGATGACACATCGGGTCTTGGACTTTTCAAACGGCTTAAAGAAGCATTGCTCGGTTTTAAACTCAACATTGATGATATTAGAGGGCAAAGTTATGATAATGGTGCAAATATGAAAGGTAAACACCAAGGTGTGCAAAAGAGATTGCTTGATATAAATCCTAGAGCCTTATATATTCCATGTGGATGCCATAGTTTAAATCTTATGTTATGTGACATGGCAAAATCTTGTATAAAAGCAAAAGATTTTTTTCAATACGTGCAAATAATTTATACTTTATTTTCAGGTTCAACCCACCGATGGGATATTCTTCGAAAATATGTGAAGGGTTTGACGCCAAAACCATTATCGGCAACTCATTGGGAAAGTCATTTCGAAAGTGTTAGAGCCATAAGAAAGCAAGCCCCTAGTTTAAGAGATGCGTTAGTTGAAATTGCAAATACTTCTAAACATGATGATGGTGTAGATGCTAAAGGGTTGTGTTGGAATGCTTTAGAGAATTTTGAATTTTTGATTAGCTTATGTATTTGGTATAAAATCTTAGAAAAAGTTAATCAAGTTAGTAAAATTCTTCAACAAGAAGAGGTGGATATTGAAGATGCGAGTACAAGAATAAAAGAATTGATTTGGTTCTTTGAAAAATTTAGAGAAACGGGTTTTGAAGACTATGAAGGAAGCCGAAAATCTTGCACTTGAAGTCGGTGTTGAGCCACTATTTGAAAGAAAAAGAATTGTTCGTAGAAAGAAGCAATTTGATGAGGATGCGGAAGATGAGGCTATTGAAAGCCAATCACCAATGGATAAATTCAAAATTAATTGTTTTCTCTTTATTATGGATAAAGCTCTTGCTTCACTCAAGGAACGGTTTGAGCAATTTGAACATTATGAAGCAATATTTGGTTTTTTGTGCAACGCAAAATTCAAAAGTATTTGTGAAAATGAAATGAAAGATAATTGCATGAAGCTTCAAAACTTTTTGGAATATGAAGACCGGGGTGATATTTATGGAGATGAATTATTTCAAGAACTCAACTACCTAAAAATAATATTGCCTAAAGAAATTACGAAATCGGTCGATGTTCTTAATTTTATAAGGTCTTATTTAAAAGATGGATCTTTTCAAACCGTATGGGTGGCATATCGAATTTTATTGACTATACCCATCACGGTTGCTTCCGCGGAAAGGAGTTTTTCTAAGTTGAATTTAATTAAAACGTACCTTCGGACCACCATGTCACAAGAAAGATTAAACGGGTTGGGTATAATTTCAATTGAAAAAGAGTTTTTAGAGAAATTAAATTATGACGAGTTGACTGAAGAATTTGCTTCAAAAAATTCAAGAAGAAGTGTGTTTCTTTGAATTGTTTTTGTTGTTGAAGTAGGTATAAGTTTTTTTTTGTTGGAAATAGTTGAGAAGTATGTCAAAAATGAAGTTAGTATATTGTATTATTTTGTCTTTAAAAAATATTATAAGTTATTTTGTGCTTTTTATAATTTATTTATTTTTGCATTTTTATTGTGGGGGCAATATTTAGGGCAATAGTTGATGCATATCATATATTAGGCTGGGGCAATCAAAACTACGGGGCCGGCACTGTGAAGATGCATATGAATATGCTAATGAATATGATAAAGATGCAGATGAATATGATGATGAATATGAGGATGAATATGATGGCCTTGTTTTTCCTAATAAATTTGTTTATATAGTAATGTTAGCATAAAGAGATGCCAATGAAGATATAGATAAAGACATTCAAGCTAATAATAAGAAATCTATGAAATCAGTAAACTTACCCTCTCAATCTCTTCTCCTTCAATACTCGATGATATTGTGCTCCTGGCTGTTAACAACATCAGTGACCATTTGTACTTGCATCTTGCGGGACTTCATCTCGGGTTAATTTAATTCGTTTGAAATTAACCCGAGTTAAGACTTAAGAGATACACGCTCCTATGATTAAGATTTTGAATTTTGACGGTGGAAATTGGCCAGTGTGTGAACATAGAATTTTGAAAGGTTTGCGAGGGAGAGAAGGACGGAATAAATTAAGAATTTTCCCCCAGACTTCAAATCAAGATTTTTAATTTTTTTTAAGTTAATAAATATATTTAAAGTTAATTAAATGATGTAGAGTTTTTTTTTCCAATTTCTAATAAATGTAGGCTCTTTATTGCTTTTTTTGGGTAAATTTGCCAAAATTATCAGGCCAAATTTCGTATGTACCTCTGCAAAACCTCATAATTTCACATATATCCCTATAAAAAGTGAAATATCACCAATACCCCTACAAAATTACTCAAATATCACATATATCCCTACAAAATCACACATATAGCATCAATACCCCTACAAAAATCTTAAAATATCATGAATAATCTTGTCATTAATATTCCATTAGAATTCGTCAATTAAATAATGTCTGTAATGATTGCGTTATATAAAAAATATAAACTAAAAAAAATATAAAATGAATCAATATAAATCCTTATCATATTTACATAGAAGAAAAAATGAAAAAAAAAATAACGTTAATCTTAACACTAAATATATCACAGGGGTATCCATGATATTTGAATGAGTTTGTAGGCGTATTGGCGATATTTAACTTTTTGTAGGGGTTTCCATGAAATTATGATGTTTTGTAGGGGTACACATGAAATTTGGCCAAATTATAATAAAAAATAGGATAAATCTCATCATAGGTCATTCAACTTTAAAAAAGAACCAAATAAGTTACTAAACTTTCAATTATCTCGTAAATATCACTAAACTTTCAAAAATTATCAAATAAGTTATCAAACTTTCAATTGCAATTGTCTCGTAGAGATCACTAAACTTAAAAAAATTATCAAATATGCCACTTAACTTTCAATTGTCCCTAATAGGTCACACAACTTTTAAAAAATGACCAAATAAGTCACCCGGTTAATTGAAATTTGAGTGATCAATTTGATTATTTTTGAAAGTTGAGCGATCTATATGAGACAATTTAAAGTTGAGTGACCTACTTGATATTTTTTGAAAATTGAATGACCTATATGAAATAATATAATTAAAAGTTGAGTATCATTTTTGAAATTCAAGTCATCGTCATTGTTCTAAAAATTGGTCTAGGCGGCGCCTAGGCGCTAGACGGCCGGCCACCGCACCGACTTTGGCCTAGTCGTTTGACCTAGGCGCTATCCCGCCTAGAGGTCCGCCTAGGTCCGTCCAAGTCTGATTTTTGCCGATTTTTCTCCGATTAGGGCTTCTTTTTCCGACGTTTTCTTGCTTTAGAACAAAGATTCTAATGAATTTACGAATTTCGGCATCTAGGGTTTGTAATTTGCTTGAGAAAGGGAGAAGCTTGGAGAGGAGAAAAGACACGGGTGGAGGTGGAGGTGGAGGTGGAGGAAAGATGAGGGAGAAGAGAGAAGTGGGCCGGCCCACTTATTCACGTGATATGGCTGGTTTGTGACTTTTTTCTAAAATGGTCCTTAATTTTTAACAATGAATATTTTCAAAATTGCTCTTTTATTTTAGCAAGCTTACCTTTTTGCACTTTGTATATAAAAATGGTTAATAAAATAATGATATATATTTAAATTATTACAAAATAAAAATCCGCCTAGATCTGATTAATCCCCGATTAATTCTCGATGGCACCCGCCGCCCGACTAACGCCTAGCAATTTCTATAACATTGGTCATCGTATCGTACGGAAATTTTATCCTAAAAAGCAGTACAACTATACTCCGTACAGTACAGACCACAGAAGATCTAAACTCTCTCTATCTCTCTTTTCCGATTCCTCTTCCGTCCGATCTAAATTTCACTTTCTCCTCTTCTCTCTCTCTTTCTCTCTTTGGCGCGACAAGTTTTCCTCCCGACAGAACCAGCTCCCGAGCTAGATCTCTTTCGCCGGACGAGGAGCTCCGAAAGAGCACCGGCGACTGATTCTTCGCTTTGATCGAATCGGAACATAGTTGATCCGTCCGCGAGGTAGATCTCTTCCGCTCGACGAGGAAAGAGCACCGGCGACTGATTCTTCGCTTTGATCGAATCGGAACATAATCCGAGAGGCAGATCTATGCGAGGTAGATCAAATGGCGTGGTTCAACTCGTTGGGCGGGTTCCAGGATCTGGCGGGGGCCGTGAACAAGATCAGCGAGAGCGTCAAGAACATCGAGAAGAATTTTGATACCGCACTCGGGTTCGAGGAGAAGAACAAGAGTGAATCTGATGAAGGTGCGTGAGTTGTTTTGGTCTTGTTTTGCGAAGTTGAGAATTGAGATTTATGATTGTGGTTTTGAATCGTGACTCTGAGATCTCGGTTCTTTCTAGCTGGATCTTGTGTTGAGGGTTGTTGAGTGACTCGTTACATGAAATGCTGCACTGTAAATGCGGCATAAGATCCATTTTCTCTCAACTATTTCAGTTGATACATTGAGTATTGGATGATCTTTTTCCACTGAATTTTAGCTCAATTTTTTTAATTAAGTATTAAATTTACTGAGTTAAAACCTAATTAAGACAAATAACCTCAATTAATCACAAAATCATGCTTTTATCTTTTCATCAAATCAAGATCTTTTTCTGATCAAATTAATTGTTTTTTCTGATTTTACAGCTTCAGGATCATGGGGAGCAATGCCAGAGTTCATGGCTTTTATGCAGCAGAAAGAAGATGAAAATGCTGAAAAATCAACTCAGTCAGAAAATTCTTCTTCAACAGTATCTAAAGAAGCTGAAACTATTTCCACCAAAACTCCATCTCTAGCTAAAGAAGAAACCACCATTATTGCTCCTCCTCTGAAAGAGAAAGAGAAAGAAGAAGAAGAAACTGAGCCAGTCAAAGAGGCTGGCCCCACTGAAAATATAGATCATGAGAAGAATAAAGCTAAGGATGAACAAGAAGAAAGTTTAAATGTGGAAATAAATGTAAATCAGTCAACAAATGTTGTTGGTTCTGAGTTGACTGAAAAGGAAGATTCAGAGGTTAAAGAGGAGTCCGAGACGGGTCAGACGGGTCAGACGAGTCAAGAGTCTGTTGAAGAGAGTGAGAGAACTGTAGAGAGAGAAACCAGTGTTGATGCTCAGTCAGAGGAGATTAATCATGAGAGAGAAACTGATAATGTAGAAAATGAGGAAGTGAAGGAGGATTCCGAGCCAACAATTACTACTATTACTGAAGAATTGAATAATAATAATCCAGAGGAAAAAACTGTTAATAATGAATTAATTTTACACTCTGTTGAGGCATCTAATGTGGAAACAAAACAAGAGCAAGAGCAATCAGAGGTAAATGAGGGTGAAAAAGAGGAGGAGAAAAAAGAGGAGGGTAAAATCGTAACTTCACGCGATGTTAATGAATCGGGTTCTGATTCAGAAATTGAGAAGTTGAGGAAAGAGATGAAAATGATGGAGGCGGCTTTACAAGGTGCTGCAAGGCAAGCTCAGGTGATAATAATAATAATAATAATAATAATGATGATGATGATGATGATGATGATGATGGTTGAACTTTGAACTACCAATAAAAAACCTGAAATATGAGAATATTCTCGTTAATTAAACACTACTATTAAATGGCTCCAAAGAAATAGAATGTAATTATTATATCATTACTTTTTTTGAATGATAGGCTGATACTTAATTAATTAATTAGTGAGATATTTGAAAAAAAGCTGAAAATAAACTATTTATTACTTGCAGGCCAAAGCTGATGTGATGACAAAGCTCATGAATGAAAATGACCAACTTAAATCTACTATTGAAGACTTGAAGGTAGGTATGCTCCTTTATTTTTTACTTTAAATTATTATCTATTTTTGGCTAAATAATATGTACACTTAAATAATTTGTCAATTATTCCAATCTTTCTGTATTTTTTTCTTATTTTTGTAAATGCGACCTTATTATATTAAAGTTATGATTTGGACCTTACTGAGCTATTTCTATCTTCTGTTTCATTACTTGTTTTGGAGTTTGGAATAGTAATGATTTAATAATTATAAATTTTTAGAGAAAATCATCAATGGAGTCTGAAGTAGAATCACTCAAGGAAGAATATCACCAAAGAGTTTCGTCTCTTGAAAGAAAGGTGCAACTTTTACTCATAATTTAATTTTGTTAATAGTAGATCTAATAGGACTATGTATGGATTTCTACTCGATGTAGTATTGTCTTTTTTTTGCATTTTTACAGGGTTTTTGTTGAATTTAGCCATAATAAAAGTTTTTTTTTTGTGCAAATTTCCTTAAATAGAAGTCTTGCAATTTCCATGAACTTTTGCACATATCGAAATTCAATTATAACCAATTGTTTTGCCTATTTTGCCTTTTTGAGCTCTGTGCAATATTATACTGCTCTTTTATGTTTTTTTTTTCAGTTGTATACTGCTTTTAATGTTGCAAAAATTAAAAAATATATATTTTAATTTACAGGTCTATGCACTGACGAAAGAAAGAGATACATTAAGAAGAGAGCAAAATAAGAAAAGCGATGCTGCTGCACTTTTAAAAGAAAAAGATGAAATCATTACTCAAGTCATGGCTGAAGGTAAATATAATATTAATATATTAAAATATATAATCTGTTCTCTTCAATTTGACTTGTTATATATTTCATTCCTTAGAATTGACCAGTTTGCCCTTTTAATTAATTCTACAGGTGAAGAGCTGTCCAAAAAACAAGCTGCTCAAGAAGCGACTATACGGAAACTCCGAGCTCAGGTATATAATTCAATTATATTAAATTATTTATAATTATATAATTCTTTACCTAAAAAAAGAAATTATTTGTAATTTAAGTTAAATATGATTTCTCAACTCGTGTTATTTTCAATTTTTTCTGTTCAGATCCGAGAGCTGGAAGAAGAGAAGCAAAGACTCAACTCAAAGCTCCAGGTATTGAAAAAATCATCAACATTTTATATTTTTCATATCCTAAAATACAGGAAAATTTGCAAAAAAGCCTGCGTTATTGGAAATTACAAATAATCCCCTACATTATCCCTAAATTGCAAAAAAGCCCTGCATTATACCAAAATTGCAAAAAAGTCCCTACATGATGCCTAAATTGCAAAAAAAGCCCCAGCATTATCATTTGAAATATATATTTTTTTCAAATATTAGTTACGCGTTAGTTTCTAAATTAACGGTGGCGCTTTTTTAGTCAATTTTGGCAATAATGCAGTGGCTTTTTTTTGCACTTTCGGCAATAATGCAGGGGGCTCTTTTACAAATTTCCCTTTAACATCTACAAACTTATATTATTTTCTGTTAGATTGAGGAAGCGAAATGTTAATATTAAAAAAATGATTTTTATGTAACCAAACTATGAAAACTAACGCCGTTAACATCTAACCATATGCCTTTCTTCTTGCAATTTCCGACAGCACATCTCTTTTGCAATTTACCCATAATAGAGGGCCTTCTGTACAAATTCCCTTTAATAAATACACAAATTTGCACACTTTTTCCTTTTCTTTCCTTCCAGGTTGAGGAGGCGAAAGCAGAGAGTGTAAAGCGGGACAAATCCGCCACGGAAAAACTCCTCCAAGAAACCATAGAGAAGAACCAAGCAGAGCTCAACGCGCAGAAGGAGTTCTACACCAACGCGCTGAACGCCGCTAAAGAAGCCGAGTCGTTCGCGGAAGCGAGAGCGAATAATGAAGCGAAGCTGGAGCTGGAGACTCTGTTGCGCGAGGCCGGCGAGAAGGAGGGGATTCTTGTGCAGACTATCGAGGAGCTGAGGCATGCTATTAGTAGGAAAGAACAGGAGGTAATTTTTTATGGTAATTTTATTGGTATTATTGGCTTTGTATTTTTTTGGGTTTTTTTTACGGCAATAGCGTGCCTCAACTCCTCGACAGTCCGCACTGAAAACCCCTCCTTTTCCCCGGCCTCCCTCAATATCCCCTCCATCTCCAGCTTCAATTCACTCTCAGCCACGGAAAAGCTCCTCCAGGAGACCATAGAGAAGAACCAGGCGGGACTCAACGTGGAGAAGGAGTTTTATACGAACGCACTGAACGCGGTTAAAGAGGCGGAGTCGTTGAAGGAGGCGAGAGAGAATAGTGAATTGAAGGTTAAGTTGGAGGGGATTTTGGTGTGGAGTGTCGAGGAGCTGAGGCACGCTATTAGTAGGAAAGAACAGGAGGTATTGTGTTGTTATAGGATATTTGTGGTGATTTTGTTTGTGTTATTTATGGCAACTGTGTTTTGTGGTGTTTGGGAAAAAGGTCCTTGTGTTTTGGAATGTTTGGAAAATGTCGTGGTTTGGACTTTACGGTTTTGGAAAAAAAAGTTGGTTTTGAAATGGTTGAAAGGCCCCTTGTTGTCGACTTTTTTGTTTTGGGAAACTGGTTGGGTTTGATGGTTTGTTTTTGGGAAAACGGAGTAACTCGTTTTGGAATAGTGGGGAAGTAATGTGTGAATGCCTTAATATATCTTGAAATATGGATGAATTATTTGAAAAAAATGTGTTTTCATGTTATTTATCGTTATTTATATATTATTTAAATAATTTAAGGTTCTTTTAAATGGAAGTTAAAGAGGTTTTTGTGAGAACTTACAGAAGTTATGGTTTTTGAAATGGAAAGTTAAAAGTAGGGGGTTTTCTGAAAATTTCAAAAATTAGTTTTTTTTTAAATTTGAGAAAATATAGGGGTGTTTTGAAAGATTTTCCAATATTAAAATATCATGGATACCCTTACAGAATTGTAGAGAATTGTAAATATCATTATTTTTTTTCTTTTTTTAACAAGTAGAAGTTTTAATTTCTACATTGTATTTGTTTTATTGTATAGGCTGCCTTCAAGGAAGAAATGTTCAAACGGGATCTTGACGATATTCAAAAGCGATACCAAGTGAGTTTCTCGTATCTTTTCTTTTAATTTCTCTCACAAATCACAATTTAAATTTAATTAATTAATATGCATTGCTTTTGTGTTTATTTGAATTAAATTGTCGTTATTCGAATTGTAATATTACAGGCTAGCGAGATGCGATACAATGAATTGGTCACGCAAGTTCCTGAATCAACAAGGCCTCTGTTAAGACAAATAGAAGCAATGCAGGTTCACTTTCTTGAAAAACCCTAATTTCATTCCGTTTGCTTTCAATTTTAGGATTTGAAGCAAGAATTTGTTTTCAAAATAATATTATGCGTCTTTTTACTTCAATTTAATCGCATCTATATCCAAAATTTACATTAATCATTGCTTATAATGTTACACACATATATACGTAATCATATCCAGTAATTACTTATATTTTATTATTTTATCTTAATTTTCATGAAATAATTTTGTTCTTATTTACTAAAACAGGAGACAGCTGCTCGTAGAGCCGAAGCATGGGCTGGTGTGGAGAGATCCCTGAATTCCCGCCTCCAGGTTTTTTCTTATAAAATAATAAATTTGTTTTTTTAATGCATTATTTTTTATATAAAACTCAAGTGAAATATACCTTTACCAGGTCTTAAATCTGCAGTTAAATTAAACCTTTAATAATACGATTACATAACACTCAATTAGAATAAGACCTCAATCTTTCCTTGATTTAACAAGAAATAGCCTCAGATGGTAATATGTATTTTGGAGGAATTTTAACAAATAAATAAATAATTAATTAATCCACCAAGTATTTTTCTTAATATTTTATTTTTAACTATTCTTAAACAGGAGGCGGAAGCAAAAGCAGCAGCAGCCGAGGAAAACGAGAGGTCACTAAACGAGCGCCTCTCTCAGTGCCTCTCCCGCATCACCATTCTCGAAACTCAGGTCTTTTCATTCATTCATCCCTTCATTAAATTTCTCAACTCTTCTTTCTTCTTTCATTAATTTTCTTTATTTTTTGACCAGATCACCTGCTTAAGAACCGAGCAAACACAGCTGAGCCGGTCGCTCGAAAAGGAGCGGCAAAGAGCGTCGGAAAGCCGACAGGAATACTTGGCGGCAAAAGAAGAGGCCGCCACGCAAGAAGGCCGCGCGAAACAGCTGGACGATGAAATTAGAGAGCTCAGATCCAAGCACAAGAAGGAAGTTCAAGAGCTTGGTACTCACAGAGAGCTCTTAGAAAAGGTCTGGTTTAGTGGGTTAATTTTGTTTTAAAATGGTGTTTATTTGATTTTGGATTGGGTTTACAGGAGCTGGAGAGGGAAAGAGCTGCTAGAGCGGAACTTGAGAAGACCGCATCTGTTGAGACTCATAAACTCACCAACCAAGGTCTTAATAGTAATTTCACATATTTTTATTTGAATTTTTTTGTCCTTCTCAATCTATACGTTTAGCCTTTGAAGGGAAAATTTGCACAGAAGCCCCTGCATTTATTGCTCAAACTGCAAAAAAATCTCTTCCGTTATAACGGTGTTAAATTGTACCAAACAGTAGATCTCTTTTTTGCAATTTCCTAAAGAACTGATGTTTTATTTTGCAAATTCCAACAACAGAGGGTCTCCTTTCCAATTTAAAGCCTAATGCAGGGTCTCTTTGCAAATTCTCCATCGTTGAATAAATCCAACTAAACCATCACCTTTTATTTTTCTCACAGGGCATAACAGCAATATTCCGATGAGAAAGCTCTCTAGCGCGGGGAGCCTCAACAGCATAGAGGAATCCCACTTCCTGCAGGCCTCGCTGGAGCTAAATGACCAAAACGCCCTCCATCTGGAGCGGAGGATGTCGGCGGACGGAGGGAACAACTACTTCCTCAAGAGCATGACTCCGAGCGCCTTCGAGGCGGCACTCAGGCAGAAGGACGGCGAGCTCGCGTCCTACATGTCTCGCCTGGTCTCTCTCTCTCTCTCTCAATTCATTTTCTCTCTCCTTAACTTTCCTTCTTGATCGTTAAAGTGTTATGATGGAAATTATTTGTTTGATATGAGTCTGGCGTGATGGATATGTTTAGGTGTTATTAGTCTAATATGATGGGAATGTTTATGTGTTATTAGTCTATGTTGTTATTCAAAATTTATTGAGTTTTTTTTTTCTTTTGAAATGTGAAGGCTTCGTTGGAGTCGATCCGTGATTCGCTAGCTGAAGAACTCGTGAAGCTGACAGAGCAGGTAACCTTTTTTTATAAATCCAAAGTTTGCAAGTAAATTGCCAAATAAAACCCTAAATTACTAAAAAAATTGGAAAGTTCCCAATGACGTGTAAACCCATACATTTCCCTTAATGGTAGTGATCTTTTTCAGAGTTGCTGAAGAAAAAAGGGGCTTTTTCGCAAATTTCTCTGTTGATTCATCGTCATCATAATTTATAAAAAGCATATAATAAATCAGAATCTGAAAAGAATAATTTGGTTGTTTTTAGTGTGAGAAACTGAAGATAGAAGCGGCAACATTGCCTGGCGTGAGAGCTGAGCTTGAAGCGCTGAGACAAAGACACACTGCGGCTCTTGAACTCATGGGAGAACGTGATGAAGAGGTATATTTTATTATTATTATTATTATTATTATTATTATTATTATTATTATTATTATTTAATTTTTGTTGGCTTGTTTGTGTTATAGCTGGAGGAGCTCCGAGCGGATATTGTGGACTTGAAGGAGATGTACAGAGAGCAAGTGGATTTGCTTGTAAACAAGGTTGAAATTTTTATTTGTTTTATTTTTTTTCTTACATCTATCTTAATTGGGTAGTTTATGGATTTTTCTGAAATTAATAGGCAAAAAGGGTGTAAGGTTAGAAAATTTTTCTTATTTTTTAGGGTTATGCATGTGATTCTAAGATTTTTCAGGGGTGTGCATGAACTTTTTGCTTTTATTGTACTTCAAATTGATGTTATATTATTTGTTTATTTTGAGCAGATACAAATGTTAGGTTCTTCAGCTTAATTATTCGGAGCATGATGGGATCTCTACTGAGTAAATTGAAATCCGAGAAATGAAGTTCACATCTTAAGTTCAAATTCAGGAAACTCGTGTCAGTAATGGTTACATAGCTTTAAGCAGGATTGAATTTTGTCACCATCATTCTTTTTTCATACAAGAGCTTTGTGTGTTTAGTTGGTGTAATATGTTTTCTTTTTTCATTGACATTTGAACCGAGATAAATAATGTCAATGTAAGATTAAGATTCTTCTTCATTTTGGATTGTTTTGATATAAATATTTTTTTCTTCTTCTGAATGTGTAGTTTGGATGTGTATTCTTTCTGGTTTCTTGTTTTGAATGCAACATTGCACATCTCACTCCAATCACTTTCCATCCATTCGCAAAAGATGGACAAACTGTTGTGCAAACTTTTATGAATTAAATGTTTTTCAATTAACTATAAATTCACTTGAATGATTACACCAGCGACAAATAATATATCAACGTAAAATAAGATTCAGAAATTTGCTGAAATAAGTGAGATCATCAAATGTGGAAACAGCTAACATAAACTCATTTACTCCTAGATATTCATATTAACTGTGGAAATAAGCCACTATATATATTTAATTTAAGATTTCATTTACAACTTATATATTTAGAAGAGACTAAATAATTACACATATACATAATCTGATTTTCTCTCCTATCTTATTACGCATACTTGAAACAATGATACCAACATTTTAAATGCCAAAGTGGAAATTTAAATATCGATAATAATTTTTAAAATGATAAAGTGAAAACCAAAAGAAATATCATAGTGTGCTTTCTTTTGATAAGGATGAAATGACATAATTAGTTTTCACATATATTTATTATAAAGTGCATGTATCATACAAAAGATATTCTCAAGTCATGGAAAACAAATGAAAATTTGATGATCAAATCCAATGAACTGTTAATAAGGACAATTGAATTTTTTTTCCTTGTGAGATTTTACTGCATTTTTCATAATGCATACTTTTTACGCTTGCATCCTCTAACAAACATAGATTACAAGTATAAATCAACAATCTATACTTCTAATTCACGACACAATGTAACAAATAAAACTTAGTTTATAATCAATATATCACAATGGTACCAAAAATTCAAGATTAATATAAATTTGGTAATATGTGTAGAAACACATAAACCGGGAAAAAATTGCTTTAATTATATTAACACATAACTCCTACAAAGTTTTCATCTCTTCATTCCTATGGACAAAAATCTTCATATAAAATAACACCCCTATGCAATCTATATTTGAAAAAACACATCATAAAACATAACTAAATATCTAGTAAAGATAAAGTGAAATGTGTTATCACTCCTATTGAATCACTACTATATCACTTCGGGTCAACAATCATCCTTTGACCGATGCTTATTGTGTTATATGTATTGTTTCTGTATTTTATATACTGTTTTTGTGATATATATACTATTTTGATATATACTGTTTTGTGTACTTTCATATACTATTTTTTATTTATATATACTATTTTTATGTATTATTTTTCTATTCTTATATAGTATTTTTGTATTTTATGTATATTATTTTGCATTTTTGTGTTTTATTTATATATACTATTTTCAGAAAATATATTTTACATAGTGTTTTTCATTTCATATACTTATTTTTCTGTTCTATATAATATTTCTTTGAGAAAAGAAAAAAATTGAAGTGCACTGATAGTCATGACGGGAGTGATTTATCATGTCCCAAAAATAAAAAAGATATATCTAAACAAAGGAAGAAGGGATTTCGGTTAATAGAGAAAGCAAGCACTCCTAATTGCTTTTTTTTCAAAAATATTTTGGTAATTTTGATCTCTTAATTATATGACGAGTTCACCTTTTCCTTGAATCAGTCAATGAAATAATTTTTGCATACAAATGAGGACTTCAGAATGTTGCTTTTAGGTTCTCTCCTTATTTTGTGGCTTTAATTATACCCATTTAATAAAGGGAAAATGGAAATCACGCCAATGTTGGGGACGACTTGGTCACTCCAAGATTGGGGGCGACCTAGGCGCGACATGTTCCCCAACAACCGGAGTCCCCAACCTTTTCCCTGTCGTCCCCTTCTTCTCCAGAGCACAACCGGGTTCGGGTTCGGGTTCTCACCCAGGTTCTGGTTCTGGTTTTCACCCAGGTTCAGGTTCTGGTTCAGGTTAGAGTTCACACCCGGGCTCGGGTTGGGTTCTCACCCAGGTTCTGGTTCTGGTTAGGGTTTTCACCCAGGTTCAGGTTCTGGTTCTCACCCAGGTTCTGGTTCAGGTTCTCACCACCCAAGTTCTGATACTGCCCAAGGTTCTGGTTCTCACCACCCAAGTACTGATTCTGCCCACCCAAGTACTGATTCTGCCCAGCCAAGTACTGGTTCGGCCCAAAGTTCTGGTTCTTGTTAGGGTTTTCACCCGGAGTTCGGAGTTACGGTTAGAGTTTTCACCCTGGGTTCGAGTCCCTGGTTCTCACCCTGTGTTCCGGTTCGGTTCTCACCACCCAAGTTCACGCACGCCCAACGTTACGGTTCTCACCACCCAAGTACTGATTCTACCCAGCCAAGTACTGGTTCGGCCCAAAGTTCTGGTTCTGGTTAAGGTTCTCACCCAGGTTCAGGTTCTGGTTCTGGTTAGAGGTTTCACCCAGGTTCTGGTTCTGGTTCTCACCACCCAAGTTCTGCTACTGCCCAAGGTTTTGGTTCTCACCACCCAAGTACTGATTCAGCCCACCCAAATACTGGTTCGGCCCGACCAAATCTTGGTTCATTGACCAAATGCGATTCTACCTAGCCAAGTACTGGTTTGGCCCAAAGTTCTGGTTCTGGTTAGGGTTTTCACCCGGAGTTCGGAGTTCGGTTCTCACCCGGAGTTCGGAGTTCGGAGTTCAAGGTTTAGGGTTCAGGTTCTGGTTCTCACCACCCAAGTTCTGGTACTGCCCAAGGTTCTGGTTCTCACCACCCAAGTATTGATTCAGCCCACCCAAATACTGATTATGCCCAGCCAAGTACTGGTTTGGCCCATCCAAGTACTGATTCTACCCAGCCAAGTACTGGTTCGGCCCAAAGTTCTGGTTCTGGTTAGGGTTTTCACCTAGGTTCTGGTTCTGGTTAGGGTTTTCACCCAGGTTCAGGTTCTGGTTCTCACCACCCAAGTTCTGGTACTGCCCAAGATTCTGGTTCTCACCACCCAAGTACTGATTCAGCCCACCCAAATACTGATTCTTCCCAGCCGAGTACTGGTTCGGCCCAGCCAAGTACTGATTCTGCCCAGCCAAGTACTGGTTCGGCCCAAAGTTTTGGTTCTGGTTAGGGTTTTCACCCAGGTTCAGGTTCGGTTCTGGTTAGGATTTTCACCTAGGTTCAGGTTCTGGTTCTCACCCAGGTTCTGGTTCTCACCACCCAAGTTCTGGTACTGCCCAAGATTATGGTTCTCACCACCCAAGTACTTATTCAGCCCACCCAAATACTGATTTTGCCCAGCAAAGTACTGGTTCAGCCCAAAGTTCTGGTTCGGCCCAATAAAGCTCTCGATCCGATCAACCAAGTTCTGGATCTGTATCACCTTCCCCAAGTACTGGTTGTTCCCACCCATGACCGGGTTCTACCTGGTTCTGCGCGGCCAGGTTCAGGACCTGCACAGCCAGGTTCAGGATCTGACCAGCTAGACCATCCAAGTTCTGGTTCTGACCAGCCAGGTTCCGGTTCTGACCAGCCAAGTTCCGGTTCAGACCAGTCGGGTTATGGTTCTGACCAGCCAGGTTCTGGTTCAGACCTACTAAGTTCTGGTTCAGAGCCACCAAGTTCCGGTTCTGACCGACCAAGTTCCGGTTCTGACCGACAAAGTTCCGGTTCTGACAGACCAAGTTCCGATTCTGGTTCAGACCTACCAATTTTTTGGTTCTGAGCCACCAAGTTCCTGTTCTGATCGACCAAGTTCTGGTTCTGACCGACTAAGCCCGGATTAAGATTCTAAGTAAGGTGGTTCAATACAAACAATTGAGCTTGAAGTAAAAAATCAACAGCGGAATCTGAAAAATAAAATTGAAAAAGTAAAAAACAACCTCATGTATACTAGGAAAGCCGGCTGCAAAATTATCACCTATTCCATATGCTTGTAAAACATTACTTTCAACGGGTCCCTCGTATCGCAGACCCTGTATAACGTCTTGGATACCACCACCTTAGTTGCCCTCGCCGCCCTGAAATTTTTCAAATGAATGCAACTTTCAAATTAATAAATGTAATAAATCATAAAACAACATAAATTGCTTCTTTTAACACTTGGCAATAACTAATAGATTTATGAAAAGAATAATTTGTCAAACATGGCACTACAGAAAGGGGGGGGGGCACTAACTAAATGATTTGTGAAACAAATAATTTCTCAAAAATGGCAACTAATATATTCATAAAACGAATAATTTCTCAAAAATGGCATCACAAAGAGAGAGAGAGAGAGAGAGAGAGAGAGAGAGAGAGAGAGAGTTTACCTAGTACTGCAGACCCTGTAAAACGTCTTGAATCCCGTCACCTTGATTGCCCTCGCCGTCCTGAAATTTTTCGAATGAATGCAACTTTCAAATTAATAAATGCAATAAATCATATAACAGTATAAATTGCTTCTTTTAACAGTTGGCAATATCTCTAATAGATTTATGAAATGAATAACTTGTCAAATATGGCAACTAATAAATTTACGATCGAATAATTTGCAAACATGGCACTATAGAGAGGGAGAGAGAGATATATAGATTACCTGCTGCTTAGAGTACAGAGATAGAGAGAAAATAGCGGCGGCCGCAAGAGAGAGAAGAAGCAACTACAAAAACCCTAGTTTGAAGATGCGATTTGGTATATATATATATATATATATATATATATATATATATATATATATATATATATATATATTCAGTTGATCGCTGGAGCGGCATTAATTCGTCATTGAAATTACCAGAACACCCCCAACAAAACAACACCGCATCAGAAACAGATAAGGGTAATTTAGTCATTTTCTTAAATGAAACCAGACCTATGCTCGAAACTACGGAAATATCCTCAGAAAAAACTCAACCAATTTCAAAATACCGAGGGTAATAACGTCATTACTAGAATATTTGGCCTGAAACTACGAAAATACCCCCATAAAATTTCGCCGCTTCAAAAAATCAGGGGTAATAACGTGTCATTATGTGACCATGTGGGAACTTACGATAATACCCTCAAAATAACTCAGCCGCTCTCCATTTTCAAGAGTAAGAACGTCATTACACCTACACTTGTTGACAACCCTAACCCTAGAGTAAAAAAACTTTTGTTCGTTAATTTCATCTTTGGCCATTCATTCTCTGCGGACAAATCCGAGAAAAAAAATGAGAACGGGAAATGAATGTCACCTGCTGTGCCTATCTCATTGAAAGAAGAAATGTTAATCGTATCCAAATTATACGTGCCTTTTCCTTTTTTTATACTTTTCTTTGCATGCATTGCATATTAATTTTTAGACATATTGAAAATAAGTATATCTAATCTAAATATAAATTATTTTTATTTATGATTTGTTGCTATTTTTTTGCGAGAAAAGCTATGTATTTTTTAATTTATAAATTTGTGTGTGTGTGTGTTATATATATATATATATATATATATATATATATATATATATATATATATATATATATATATATATATATATATATATATATATATATATATATATATATATATTTCAATAGAGAAAGTATTGTTTTTCCTCTATACTTATTTTATACATTATCTTTCATTTCTAGTTTAATTTGTGTGTACATTCTGGTGTTGGAAAAAATATACATTAATTAGTTGTCAATGCTAAAATAAATATAACGATTCTAGATAAATAGGACTGATGAATATCATGTGTGGCGGGTTATGTACAAAATATGAAATCAACCCGTTACACAAAATCTGGAGATAATTACCTGAATAAACTTTATTTATTGTTGCACCTCCCCCCCTCCTTTTGCCAACACACAGACTCCATATTTCCGATTACTGAGAAATGAAAGCTTGAATCTCACTTGTTAAATTAGGGAAATGGTATCCTGGTTTTTGACGGTACATTTAATATACAGGTCAAAAGGTGTGGCTGAGAAGTTAGTATTTCATTTTTGTTTTCAGAATATTCTTTTCTTTTATTTTTATATACTTTATTGTTTTAGAAATTGTTGTTTTGAGATGGTTGCTCTCCTTTTGTATGTTGTGCTGTTTTTCTGTTGAAATTGGTTATTGGGATAGTGTGTATGTGTTAATTAAGGTTCTTTAATTAATGAATAATTTCATCTTATAATGTGTGAACAGATTATTGACTTGTGTATGTTGTTACTCGGCTTCAATATGATACTCTTAATGGTTTAATAATAAAATTATGAATAATGTTTTCACGACTTAATTGTGGCAAGCAATAATATAACCTGTTTAGGGTTTAATCCCTTGGTTAAAATGTATACATATTTCATTTATAATGTGTTATTTTAACCTAATCATTTGTAGAACTAACGAAAATACTGTTAATTGTAATTGTAAAACTATCAAATCAAATTAAATTATACAAAAAGAAATTATGGCCTTTTAGACATGATTGTTCTGCACAATTCACATAAAAAGATATATTAACTAATACAGAGCAACATAAAATTAAATTTAAGTCCATACAATTAATTTCAAATTGCATACAAAATCCTCCTCATTTCCTGGTGCAAATATCTCGCTACCTTTCCCATCTTTCCACCTTTTTTTGCCTTTCCTGCTTTGCCAGTACATTCACCTTTTCCTAGAGATTCCGACTAAGACTCGGTCGGATGATTACTGGCTCCAAGATGGGGCATCAATCATTTTTGTCCGTGACTGATGTAGGATTTTGTTGTAGTGAGAAACATATGCATGGTAATCCAATCCCAACTCCACTAAAATTGTCACCTTTTTGTTGTAGGAGAAGTTATAGTAGTAATCCAGAGTCGGTGGAATAAATTCAACTCTCACACAGTCAGCGAGAGCATCCAGCGATGAGACATTCACCATTGCCTTCTCGATGTCGATATCAACAAGCCTCCCAAAACTTTTCATGACGTCGCTCGATTTATCAAAGGTTAAATGATGCTTCGGCATCCCGTAAATCTTTATCTATACCTGACAACAATAAGAAATATCATGAAAACTATTTACTAGATTTCAAAGGTGAATATTTTGTATTCCGTTGTCAACGCAATAGATGTGTTGGGTTTCGGACGTGCACAACGCAGCGGAAAACAAAAATTTTGTCTAAAACCAATCCGAGGATCCGTGTGTATCGGTTATATCAAAGAAATAAATCTTAAAGATACCTTTCGGATTACGCTTAATCCGTGACGCTCAAACTATGCGTGTTGTCCATGCGCCTCTAAACCGGTTACCGTCCTAACCGATTTTACGTCCGTATAGGCCATCTAGGTCGAATTGTGCGGAAGTCATCTACCGCACACACAATCGGTCTCCACCAAAACTCTCAACAAACCGTTCTCATCTTCTTAGGCCGAATAGATCACAAGCGCCGTAAGTACGAACGCCTCTACCGGTGTCCACACGAACAAACTTCTTAAAACGGGAAGAAGAACAATATATATGCTAGTAGCTTGTTCTCCTCTTGCATAAGAAAACTTTTCTTATTTTATCTCACAAAAGATGTATATAAATCCTCTCATATAATCGCACTCTTTCATTTTTGTCATACAAAAGGAAAACACCCTTTCATAATTTTGTCATACAAATTAGAAAGTATATTTTCTCTCTTTTGTCTCACAAAAGAGAATGAGAAAAAAAATGAGAGAGAGAATGATGTGTTGTGTTTTATGTGAATTTGGAGTCATCTATGTCCTTATATAGAGCTGAAGAGTCATGTCTCTTCACACTAAAAGATGTGTATGACATCACTCATCATTATCCATATGCCATCATCTAGACTCTTCTAGATTACATAATCTTTTGTGCTCATAGTCTTTATATACATATATATCACATCTTATCACATAAGATGACAATATATTTTGTGACATTCTTATGCAACTCATCATATAAGTCGCTAGAATTTTCTGCGCCTGTTTCAGTTTATTCTTTGTGTCTGACCTTGTAGGTTCACTTAATGTTGGCAATAGACTTGACAGTCTATAAATCATGAGCGGACTCTAGTAAGCCATCATGACTACCCAATTTAAGTGAATATCGGTGATCCGATTTACCTAATTAACAATCACGTATTTAGTCCCTTTGTCACGCGATATCTATATCGATCATAAGGCATGTAATACGCCATCCTTATATTAATCGAATAATATTTCTTGAATAAATATTATGTTTGCTATTACAATCCATCATCTAGGTCACAAACACTTTGGCCTAGGGCATAACACCATCAGCGTTGTCAACGAAATAGCCAGTATTTCCATTTCTGTGAGCTGCTCATTCCTTCTTTTTAATAGCGAGCTCAATCGAAAATTTCTCACCAGTTTTTCTAATATCAAAAAGCCAATTTCCTCTCTCTTTATTATTGAATATTATTCACACAAAAATTGTGTGAGATTAAGGAAAGATTAGCGATTGTTTCATGCTTGTTGGTGAAATTAAAGAGATCGAGTTTATAAGTTATTGTTCCATCGATTCGTCAAGTTTGTTGTATGAAGCATAACTAATGACAATTGCATTTTCTATCTTCATGAGATTTTACTCTTATTTTTGAAATTACCTTCATGAGATTTTACTCTTATTTTTGAAATTACCTTCATGAAATTTTGCTGAACTTCGTTGGATTTATTTAATTCTATACTTTTAATACTTTGCCCCCTCTATATCAAGGTAATACCATGGTAAGCAAAAGAGGCTTCTGGTAATCCAAAATGGGTTGGCGGCAAATAAAACAGGCCAACGAGAAACAAAACACAGGCTGGTAGTAAACCAAACGGACAGACAGAATTGGGATTAGAATTTGGAGATCCTAACATGTAATGGATTAATGTTTATACACGTATATTTGTGTTTGAAGAATGAAAATCAGACCTAAATGCAATTCATCACAAATGTGTATGGTAAAATTGAAATGAACAAGCCAGTTTTATGAATACGTAAAAAGGCAAAGCAAAAAAAGGATAAAAGTGCTCACTAAGCATAAGCTTCACACAAACATTCCACTAAAAACATCCAAAATAAACCAGTAAAACACAAAGTTAACCAACAGTCCCAAGTTTTTCAAATTTAACTCGCACAAATATAGTGAACTTAAATAAGACCTAAAAACGGGATGGATAAGCAGGGCCTTTTGAAAGGCCGAGCTTTACTTCCATTCCGTGATGCATCTCCGCCGGCCTGAAGCTCTCTGAATCTTGAGGAACTGGAATTAACAAATAAATCATTTTATTTGTCAATATAACGTTTTAAAGATATATTTCATTTCAATGTACATATTCATTTATAATGTTTATTAAATCCATATTGTAATTATTAAATTCGGAATTAAGGCCAAATTGTCCTAAATTATCTCTTGATTGTTCTATTGTGACTAACCCTAAATTGTCCAATCAATTAAAAAACCCTAAATTGCGCAATTTAGGGTTAATTAATTAACCATAAATTGTGAAATTATACTCTAAATTACCCAATTTGGTTTTATACATAGTTGTTCACTGGAGCGGCATAAAGTCGTCATTGAACTTACCATAATACCCCCGACGAAAACAACACCGCATCAGAAAAAGATAAGGGTAATTTAGTCATTTTTGTAAATGAAACCAGACCTATGCTCGAAACTATGGAAATATAGAGAATAGCTCTCTAATGGCGTCGCACAAGAGCTCAGACAGAGAAGAGACAAAGATTGAAAAAGAGAAAGGGCTGCCCAAAACCTTTTATACGAAACCCTAAGAGATGTTTCTAGAATCCGAAACCAATTCGCGGTTACGCGAAATCAGGAATTGAAATTCCGACTGAGAAATCTTTTTGATTTTCTGGTCTGGGCCGGGTTACTTTCTTTAGAACATCCCATAGGGATTTTTTATTCTTTTTATTTCTTTTTCCTTTTTAATTTTTCAATGTTAAAAAAGGGAAAAAAAAAAGGAACTTCGTAATATCAGTCTATATATATATATACATATACGCATACATATATATTATATTTGGTGAGGAGGATTTAAGTCCCCTCCAAATTTGCTCAGAAAAATAAATAAATAAATAAATAAATGGTGTTTTGTTGTTGTCTTGCACTTAGTTTGTGCGCCATTGTGTAATTGCTTTGAACAATTTATCTAAACAAAGAACAGTCTTTACAGGTGATAGAGTTTGAATATAGTTTTGATTTCGTGTAGTTAATTTTGGACCCTTTAGATCTAATTGAGGACATCACTAAACCTTCAAAAGGAAAGAATATAACAAAATTTAATAATCAGCATAAGAG
This sequence comes from Juncus inflexus, assembly GCA_024447665.1. Taxonomy (NCBI): domain Eukaryota; kingdom Viridiplantae; phylum Streptophyta; class Magnoliopsida; order Poales; family Juncaceae; genus Juncus; species Juncus inflexus. The sequence continues at coordinate 7,346,380 of JAJHPC010000018.1, forward strand.
ATCAGACGAAATATACACCTCTACCATTAATTTTTCCAAATGTATGTTACAAACAAAATAAGGGAAGAGAGACCTACACTTTTGTACTTCCCAATTAACAAACTAAACCAATCACCCAAAGAAACCCCACAAAATAAAACAATCACAACAGCTCTATACCAAAAACCCAAAACCATAATCAGTCCTAGTACTACTTCTATTGAGGCTGAGGCTTAATAAACTTCCCCAAAATTTTTTGCTTCGCCCGTTTCTCAATCCTCTCAATCTTATCCTTACTTTGTTGTTTCTTTCTCTCCTTCTCTCTCTCCGCCTTATGTTTCTCTCTCTCCCCCCCCCCAAAACCCCTTGCCAGTACACCTCACCAGTTTTTGGCCAAATTCACCTCTTACTTCCCAACCCATCCAAATCAAATTCCTCGGCCAAATCCTCATCCATCGATTTGAGGGTTTGGAACGAGAACCATTGGATCATCATCTGATTCTTTGTAGAGTTTAGATGATGAATCTCTTGCATGGAACCGGTCTTTGGGTCCACATAGACCATGCGTCTTGCTGAGTGTTAAGCCCAAATGTTGATTAGGAGTTCTAATACGCGTGAGTAGCAATGTGGATCCTGAAGGAATTTAGAGGGGTTGAATTGGAAATTTGTTGTTTCATAGGGGTGAAAAGGGAAATTGTTTTCGCTTTTTGAATTTATCTTGTGAGTGCTTAGAGAACAATGGGCGGTTTCGTGGTGTGAGTCGTACATTTCAGCATCCAATGCATCAACAAACATTCTAAATTTTACAAAAATATTTAAAAAATATTATTATTTGATTACCTAGATGGTATTTTTCATGTTTTGTAGGGTTACTACACATGATAAAAAAGAAAATGATTGTTTATTTAAATTACCAAGAAACCAAGACAAATTCAAGGAAAGAACAAGTCGGCAAAACCCAGCTTTGCATAACGGCCCAAATTTCCCCATTTTCACTATGCATAGGTGGCAACATATCTTTATCCTCTTCTTTTATATTATACATCCTTCTCAAAACATTCTTAACCACATACCTGTATAAAAAATTAAAAACAAGTTATTTTAAATAACAAAAATGGGAAAAATGAGGGGAAAAGGGTAAAAAAAAGACGCGAAGTTAAAAAATAGCATTTTGGTCCGAACAAAAGATTTGGTTGAGTCCCACAAAGAAAAGTCAACATGAGAACAAAAATGGAAATTCAAATCTAAACTTAACTTTGTAATTGTCAAATTAAAGATGCATGCCTCAATGGCAGTCTTGTAAGATTCGCTCGAATTTGAACTTAGAATTTAAATTTTGCCTCATGTCATGAATATTGTCATGATTATTTAATAATTTTTCTGCATTTAATACTTCAGCTGGGGAGACAGGAATTACGTAAAAATTGCCAGAATCAATTGAGAATACATCAGCTGCAAAAAAATAAATAAAGAAAATAAAAAAAATAAAAACCTGTTTGAATATATTTCCAGAAAATTTCACATAGCATTTTTATGAGATAATAAAGGAAATTACCGGTAATATATGATTTTGAAAAACTACTACCGAGGCTCGATTGGAAGTTCGGTTCCATTCATGAATGATTTGAGTAAGGCCATTTGAGAGGTAATCATTTAATCGAACTGCCAGCTGCCTTTCGCGAATTTTCTAAATTACAGGGACTGATTTGAAAGGCTCCTGCATTAGCCTGTAAAAAGTGTTTTCGATGAATTAAATAGGAAAAAAACAGTGTTATGATAATTGTTTTATGAAAAAAAGCAATTAAAAAAAATGAAGTGCTCACATTGAGAAAATAGGCCTGGAAAGAAGGGAATTTACAAGAATCCCATTGAAGCTGCAGAAAGCATGTAAAGAAGCCGGGTGAGAAAATATTCTTTACTTAGTAACGCAAAATTTAATTTTCAAAAAGATCGATCAAAATTAATTTTTTTTAAACTGATTAAAGTCATACATAAAAGGACGCTTACTCAAGCCAATCATCTGAGCTGAATCGCCCTGTAGTAATAGACAGACTGTGAACAGGAATTGCTAAAGATCTCCAAATTGTACCAGTTGGCCCTCCTTCAAATAAAAACCTACATATGTTTCAGAAATTAACTTGTCGGATTATAAAAACAATCCATAATGCCAATTAACTCTGTTTTAGCAGACTTATCACTTAAAATTCACTATGCAGTGACAAGTTAGGTTCAAATTAGATAAAAAAAAGTAACTGAAATTCAGCCCAAAATAAACGGATCAATTCATGCAAAAATCGTGATTCACATAACCACAAGATTAACAACAACAACAACAACAACAAAAAATCACTTTTTCCCATAAATTTTCACTTTGTTCCATAAATTTTACCTCAATATCGTAACCAGCTTCTTTCAAAGCAGCTCCCCACGCAAATCATCTCCACTTGCATCTCATCCACAAACAGATCTCCAAAAAGCTACCAAAATATCACGAAATCACCTCAACACTCGCCTCTCCAACCCACTCAAACTCTCCTTCTCTTCCCTCCTCTCCTTCTCCCAACTCTCGATTAACTTACCGGGCACGAATCAGATCCCTTCTCCAAAATCCAACCCCAAACCCGTTAGTTCCCTCCCCACCGGATCATCCGCATGGGATATCGGTTTGTCCGGGACGGATCCGGGCAGGAAGAACCCGAAGAGAAACACCACGAAGAAGAACAGCGAAGCGATATATAGTACGTGGAAATGGTCGACTTTTCGAAGAGGAGAAAGCGCGTGAATCTGGATCAGTAATTACGGGGCCGCAGAGAGTAAGAAGGTCTGAGCAGTGGATTATAATCCCGCTTGCTCAGCGGGAGAGCCAAGTTTTCCAGTGATCCCATTGTTACATGGAGACGGGGAGGGGGAGGGGGAGGGGGAGGGGGAGGAATTTTTTTAATAGTAGCACTATTTTTTTGAACCGTAATTAATCAGATAACATGATTTTCAAAATATTTGGGCAGGTAGCGCTTACGCGCATAACTTCTGGCGCTTGAGAAGGGAAAGAGAAAAGGAGAAATGATTGGAAGAAAGGAGAAGGTGGGGACGTGAGGTAATCAATATCCAGCGTTAAAACTGTATTGGATGGTCTAGATTTGTCTGATTCATGAGCGTTGGTAATGTTGGGTGGGCTCGGTTCTGCATATGAGCGACTGGTTAAAGGCAAATTTGTAATGAGATTCAATGAAAATATTCTGAAGTTCAATTAGAATAATGAAGTAATGTGTTGGTGGACCAGGTTCATGAATTGATTAGGAAAGGGTTAGACGAGATCTGCGGGTCGGGATCGAAGGTGGCTTGTAATGGTGGCAATCCTGTTATTTTCCTTAATTGTCTTTTTTTCCCCCGACAGATTAAAGTCATATTCGTATTATTGTCGGAAAATTGTAAGACCATCATGCAATTTGAAATTTGTAGCAATTTTTCTCTTATTTGATTTCTTTGGTTCGTTTGTTTTTATGCTAATTTGACACTTTCGAATTTCTTTTTCTAACAAGCATGTTTCCACTATCATGTGATCTTCTACATCAGTACTGAATTTTGTGAACACATTAAACAAAAGTTCCTCAAATCAACCGACCGACCATTCAGTAAAACACACTCAAAACTCATCAAATAACACATTCAAAACTCAACAAATAACACTAATCACTTTCATTTTGTCAGCTCTACTCTTCTTCACAGAAAAAAGGAACAAATCATCTGCTATTATGCCCATATATTTCCCAACTGTTTCTAACCAACTCAACAAAAGAAACGACAAAAGAAAATACGACAAAACATCAATTATCCAATATAATTCCTAACCATTTCTACGAAGAATCACATGTTTGCCTATTATGCCCATATTGATGGTAATGCCCGCATCGTTTCAATGTAAAACGAGGTGGGGGCAGAACAGGAGGATTATGAGGCAGGTTCTGGTTCTGGTTCGCAACCAGGTTCGGGTTCGGATTCTCACCGAGGTTCGGAGTTCGGAGTTTTCACCCGGAGTTCGGAGTTCGGTTGCAGTCGGGGTTCACACCCGGCTTCGGGTTCGGGTTCTCACCTAGGTTCTGGTTCAGGTTCTCACTCAAGTTCAGGTTCTGGTTCTGGTTAGGGTTTTCACCCAAGTTCAGGTTCTGGTTCTCACCCAGGTCCTGGTTCAGGTTCTCACCACCCAAGTTCTGATACTGCCCAAGGTTCTGGTTCTCACCACTCAAGTACTGATTCAGCCCACCCAAATACTGATTCTGCCCAGCCAAGTACTGGTTCGGCCCAAAGTTCTGGTTCTAGTTAGGGCTTTCACCCGGAGTTCGGGTTCGGTTGCAGTTGGGGTTTTCACCCGGAGTTCGGAGTTCCGGTTCTCACCCGGAGTTCCGGTTGTGGTTCTCACCACCCAAGTTCTGGTACTGCCCAAGATTCTGGTTCTCACCACCCAAGTACAGATTCAGCCCACCCAAATACTGATTCTTCCCATCCAATACTAGTTCGGCCCAGCCAATGGCTCGACTCGCCTGACCAAATCCCGGTTCGGCCCAAAGTTACGGTTACGGTTGGGGTTTCACCCGGAGTTCGGGTTACGGTTGCGGATAGAGTTTTCACCCAGGTTCAGGTTCTGGTTCTCACCATCCAAGTACTGATTCAGCCCACCCAAATACTGATTCTGCCCAGCCAAGTACTGGTTCAGCCCAAAGTTCTGGTTCGGCCCAATAAAGCTCTCGATCCGATCAACCAAGTTCTGGATCTGTATCACCTTCCCCAAGTACTGGTTGTTCCCACCCATGACCGGGTTCCGCCGGGTTCCGCACGGCCAGTGCACGGGACCTACACACGGCCCGGGTTCGGGATCCGACCCGGCTAGACCATCCAACTTCTGGTTCTGACCAGCCAGGTTCCGGTTCTGACCAGCCAGGGGCTGGTTCTGAACAGCCAAGTTCCGGTTCAGACCAGTCGGGTTCTGGTTCTGACCAGCCAGGTTCTGGTTCAGACCTACCAAGTTCCGGTTCAGAGCCACCAAGTTTCAGTTCTGACCGACCAAGTTCCGGTTCTGGTTCAGACCTACCCGGTTCTGGTTCAGTTTTACTCTTCACAGAAAAAAGGAAGAAATCATATGCTATTATGCCCATATATTTCCCAACTGTTTCTAACCAACTCAACAAAAGAAACGACAAAAGAAAATACGACAAAACATCAATTATCCAATATAAATCCTAACCATTTCTACGAAGAATCGGACATATTTGCCTATTATGCCCATATTGACGGCAATGCCCGCATCGTTTCGATCTAAAACGAGGTGGGGGCAGGACAGGAGGATTATGAGGCAGGTTTAGGTTCTGGTTCACAACCGGGTTCGGGTTCGGGTTCTCACCGAGGTTCTGGTTCGGGTTTTCACCCAGGTTCTGGTTCTGGTTCTGGTGTTCACCTAGGTTCAGGTTCTGGTTCTGGTTAGGGTTCACACCCGGGTTCGAGTTCTCACCCAGCTTCTCACTCAGGTTCGTGTTCTGGTTCTGGTTAGGGTTTTCACCCAGGTTCTGGTTCTCACCCGGGTTCTGGTTCTGGTTCTCACCACCCAAGTTCTGGTACTCCCCAAGGTTCTGGTTCTCACCACCCAAGTACTGATTCAGCCCACCCAAATACTGATTCTGCCCAGCCAAGTACTGGTTCGGCCCAAAATACTGGTTCTAGTTAGGGTTTTCACCCAGGTTCAGGTTCTGGTTCAGGTTCTCACCACCCAAGTTCTGATACTTCCCAAGGTTCTGGTTCTCACCACCCAAGTTCTGATTTAGCCCACCCAAATACTGATTCTACGCAGCCAAGTACTGGTTCGGCCCAAAGTTCTGGTTCTGGTTAGGGTTTTCACCCAGGTTCAGATTCGGTTCTCACCCCGGGTTCTGGTTCTGGTTCTCACCACCCAAGTTCTGGTACTCCCCAAGGTTCTGGTTCTCACCACCCAAGTACTGATTCAGCCCACCCAAATACTGATTCTGTCCAGCCAAGTACTAGTTCAGCACCAAGTTCTGGTTCGGCCCAATAAAGCTCTCGATCCTCAACCAAGTTCTGGATATGTATCACCTTCCCCAGGTACTGGTTGTTCCCACCCATGACCGGGTTCTGCTGGTTCTGCGCGGCCAGGTACAGGACCTACACAGCCAGGTTCAGGATCTAACCAGCTAGACCATCCAAGTTCGGGTTTCGACCCGGCCCGGAGTTCCGGTTACGATCGGCCGGGGCCGGTTACGAACAGCCAAGTTCCGGTTCAGACCAGTCGGGTTCTGGTTCTGACCAGCCAGGTTCTGGTTCAGACCTACCAAGTTCCGCTTCAGAGCCACCAAGTTTCGGTTCTGACCGACCAAGTTCCGGTTCTGGTTCAGACCTACCCGGTTCTGGTTCAGCTCTACTCTTCACAGAAAAAAGGAAGAAATCATATGCTATTATGCCCATATATTTCCCAACTGTTTCTATCCAACTCAACAAAAGAAACGACAAAAGAAAATACGACAAAACATCAATTATCCAATATAAATCCTAACCATTTCTACGAAAAATCGGACATGTTTGCCTATTATGCCCATATTGACGGCAATGCCCGCATCGTTTCGATCTAAAATGAGGTGGGGGCAGGACAGGAGGATTATGAGGCAGGTTCTAGTTCTGGTTCACAACCGGGTTCGGGTTCGGGTTCTCACCCGGAGTTACGGTTCGGGTTTTCACCCGGGTTGCGGTTGCGGTTGCAGTGTTCACCCGGAGTTCGGAGTTCGGTTCTGGTTAGGGTTCACACCCGGGTTCGGGTTCTCACCCAGGTTTTCACTCAGGTTCGTGTTCTGGTTCTGGTTAGGGTTTTCACCCAGGTTTCTGGTTCTCACCCAGGTTCTGGTTCAGGTTCTCATCACCCAAGTTCTGGTACTGCCCAAGGTTCTGGCTCTCACCACCCAAGTACTGATTCAGCCCACCCAAATACTGATTCTGCCCAGCCAAGTACTGGATCGGCCCAAAATACTGGTTCTAGTTAGGGTTTTCACCCAGGTTCTGGTTCTGGTTCAGGTTCTCACCACCCAAGTTCTGATACTGCCCAAGGTTCTGGTTCTCACCACCCAAGTACTGATTTAGCCCACCCAAATACTGATTCTGCGCAGCCAAGTACTGGTTCGGCCCAAAGTTCTGGTTCTGGTTAGGGTTTTCACCCAGGTTCAGGTTCTGGTTCTCACCCAGGTTCTGGTTCAAGTTCTCACCACCCAAGTTTTGGTACTCCCCAAGGTTCTGGTTCTCAGCACCCAAGTACAGATTCAGCCCACCCAAATACTGATTCTGCCCAGCCAAGTACTAGTTCAGCCCCAAGTTCTGGTTCGGCCCAATAAAGCTCTCGATCGTCAACCAAGTTCTGGATATGTATCACCTTCCCCAGGTACTGGTTGTTCCCACCCATGACCGGGTTTTGTTGGTTCTGCGCGGCCAGGTACAGGACCTACACAGCCAGGTTCAGGATCTGACCAGCTAGACCATCGAAGTTCTGGTTCTGACCAGCCAGTTCCGGTTCTGACTAGCTAGGGGCTGGTTCTGAACACCCAAGTTCCGGTTCAGACCAGTCGGGTTCTGGTTCTGACCTACCAAGTTCCGGTACAGAGCCACCAAGTTTCGGTTCTGACCGACCAAGTTCCGGTTCTGGTTCAGACCTACCCGGTTCTGGTTCAGCTCTACTCTTCACAGAAAAAAGGAAGAAATCATATGCTATTATGCCCATATATTTCCCAACTGTTTCTAACCAACTCAACAAAAGAAACGACAAAAGAAAATACGACAAAACATCAATTATCCTAACCATTTCTACGAAGAATCGGACATGTTTGCCTATTATGCCCATATTGACGGCAATGCCCGCATAGTTTCGATCTAAAACGAGGTGGGGGCAGGACAGGAGGATTATGAGGCAGGTTCAGGTTCTGGTTCACAACCGGGTTCGGGTTCGGGTTCGGGTTCTCACCCAGGTTCTGGTTCAGGTTTTCACCCAGGTTCTGGTTCTGGTTCTGGTGTTCACCCAGGTTCAGGTTCTGGTTCTGGTTAGGGTTCACACCCGGGTTCGGGTTCTCACCCAGGTTCTCACTCAGGTTCGTGTTCTGGTTCTGGTTAGGGTTTTCACCCAGGTTCTGGTTCTCACCAGGTTCTGGTTCAGGTTCTCACCACCCAAGTTCGTGCACTGCCCAAGGTTCTGGTTCTCACCACCCAAGTACTGATTCAGCCCACCCAAATGCCGATTCCGCCTTGACCCAAATCTTGGTTCGGCCCAAAATACTGGTTCTAGTTAGGGTTTTCACCCAGGTTCAGGTTCTGGTTCAGGTTCTCACCACCCAAGTTACGACTTCGCCCAAGGTTCTGGTTCTCACCACCCAAGTACTGATTTAGACCACCCAAATGCGATTACGCCCGGCCAAGTACTGGTTCGGCCCAAAGTTCTGGTTCTGGTTAGGGTTTTCACCCAGGTTCAGGTTCTGGTTAGGGTTTTCACCCGGAGTTCGGAGTTCCGGTTCTCACCCAGGTTCTGGTTCTGGTTCTGGTTCTCACCACCCAAGTTCTGGTACTCCCCAAGGTTCTGGTTCTCACCACCCAAGTACTGATTCTGCCCAGCCAAGTACTAGTTCAGCCCCAAGTTCTGTTTCGGCCCAATAAAGCTCTCGATCCTCAACCAAGTTCTGGATCTGTATCACCTTCCCCAAGTACTGGTTGTACCCACCCATGACCGGGTTCCGCCGGGTCCCGCACGGCCGAGTACGGGACCTACACGGCCCGGAGTTCGGGATCCGACCCGGCTAGACCATCCAAGTTACGGTTCGACCGGCCGGAGTTCCGGTTCGACCGGCCCAGTGCCGGTTCTGAACAGCCAAGTTCCGGTTCAGACCAGTCGGGTTCTGAACAGCCAAGTTCCGGTTCAGACCAGTCGGGTTCTGGTTCTGACCAGCCAGGTTCTGGTTCAGACCTACCAAGTTCCGGTTCAGAGCCACCAAGTTTCGGTTCTGACCGACCAAGTTCCGGTTCAGGTTCAAACCTACCCGGTTCTGGTTCAGCTCTACTCTTCACAGAAAAAAGGAAGAAATCATATGCTATTATGCCCATATATTTCCCAACTGTTTCTAACCAACTCAACAAAAGAAACGACAAAAGAAAATACGACAAAACATCAATTATCTAATATAAATCCTAACCATTTCTACGAAGAATCGGACATGTTTGCCAATTATGCCCATATTGACGGCAATGCCCGCTTCGTTTCGATCTAAAACGAGGTGGGGGCAGGACAGGAGGATTATGAGGCAGGTTCTGGTTCTGGTTCACAACCGGGTTCGGGTTCACACCCGGGTTCAGGTTCGGGTTCTCACCCAGGTTCTGGTTCAGGTTTTCACCCAGGTTCTGGTTCTTGTTCTGGTGTTCACCCAGGTTCAGGTTCAGGTTCGGTTAGGGTTCACACCCGGGTTCGGGTTCGGGTTCTCACCGAGGTTCTCACTCAGGTTCATGTTCTGGTTCTGGTTAGGATTTTCACCCAGGTTCAGGTTCTGGTTCTCACCCAGGTTCTGGTTCTGGTTCTCACCACCCATGTTCTGGTACTGCCCAAGATTCTGGTTCTCACCGGCCCAAATGCGATTCGCCCTGGCCAAGTGCGATTCGGCCCAGCCAAGTACTGGTTCTGGTTAGGGTTTTCACCCGGAGTTCGGAGTTACGGTTCTCACCCGGAGTTCGGTTGCGGTTCTCACCTGTGTTCCGGGTTCCGGGTTCTCACCACCCAAGTTCTGATACGTCTTGCTCAAGGTTCTGGTTCTCACCACCCAAGTACTGATTCAGCCCACCCAAATACTGATTCTGCGCAGTCAAGTATTGGTTCAGCCCAAAGTTCTGGTTCGGCCCAATAAAGCTCTCAATCCGATCAACCAAGTTCTGGATCTGTATCATCTTCCCCAAGTACTGGTTGTTCCCACCCATGCCCGGGTTCTGCTGGTTGTTCCCACCCATGACCGGGTTCTGCTGTGTTGCCAACAAAGGTAATTTAGTCATTTTCTTAAATGAAACCAGACCTATGCTCGAAACTACGGAAATATCCTCAGAAAAAACTTAGCCAATTTCAAAATACCGAGGGTAATAACGTCATTACTAGAATATTTGGCCTGAAACTACGAAAATACCCCCATAAAATTTCGCCGCTTCAAAAAATCAGGGGTAATAACGTGTCATTATGTGACCATGTGGGAACTTACGATAATACCCTCAAAATAACTCAGCCGCTCTCCATTTTCAAGAGTAAGAACGTCATTACACCTACACTTGTTGGCAACCCTAACCCTAGAGTAAAAAAACTTTTGTTCGTTAATTTCATCTTTGGCCATTCATTCTCTGCGGACAAATCCGAGAAAAAAAATGAGAACTTGGAAATGAATGTCACCTACTGTGCCTATCTCATTGAAAGAAGAAATGTTAATCGTATCGAAATTATAAGTGCCTTTTCCTTTTTTTATACTTTTCTTTGCATGCATTGCATATTAATTTTTAGACATATTGAAAATAAGTATATCTAATCTAAATATAAATTATTTTTATTTATGATTTGTTGCTATTTTTTGCGAGAAAAGCTATGTATTTTTTAATTTATAAATTTGTGTGTGTGTGTGTATATATATATATATATATATATATATATATATATATATATATATATATATATATATATATATATATAGGGAAATGCTAAACAACATACGTATGTTCGAACATACGTTTTTTTAAAATACCCGTAAAGTGGTTATAAAAAGTAAAAATTCAAATTTCAACCGTATGGATGTAATATATATGATATGAATATGTTGTGGATTAATTTTCACGGGAATCGAATAATATATCATTGCCATCATGTATCATCAAACTATTATTCCGATATATGTTTTGAATAGTGCTGCATATTTTTGATGATATATGATGGCAATGTTATAATATTCTGATTTTTGTGAAAATTAATCTCCAACATATTCATAACATATATATTCCATCCGTACGGTTGAAATTTTTATTTTTATTTTTTTAATACGTATTTTGGGTGTGGCAAAAAAACGTATGTTGTGCATACGTATGTTGTTTAGCCACACCCATATATATATATTTCAATAGAGAAAGTATTGTTTTTCCTCTATACTTATTTTATACATTATCTTTCATTTCTAGTTTAATTTGTGTGTACATTCTGGTGTTGGCAAAAATATACATTAATTAGTTGTCAATGCTAAAATAAATATAACGATTCTAGATAAATAGGACTGATGAATATCATGTGTGGCGGGTTATGTACAAAATATGAAATCAACCCGTTACACAAAATCTGGAGATAATTACCTGAATAAACTTTATTTATTGTTGCACCCTCCCTCCTCCCCCCCCGTCCTTTTCCCAACACACAGACTCCATATTTCCGATTACTGAGAAATGAAAGCTTGAATCTCACTTGTTAAATTAGGGAAATGGTATCCTGGTTTTTGACGGTACATTTAATATACAGGTCAAAAGGTGTGGCTGAGAAGTAGGAAATGGAATCTAAATTGGTTTAATGTGTAGGGAGCAATCGGAAAGTTAGTATTTCATTTTTGTTTTCAGAATATTCTTTTATTTTATTTTTATATACTTTATTGTTTTAGAAATTGTTGTTTTGAGATGGTTGCTCTCCTTTTGTATGTTGTGCTGTTTTTCTGTTGAAATTGGTTATTGGGATAGTGCGTATGTGTTAATTAAGGTTCTTTAATTAATGAATAATTTCATCTTATAATGTGTGAACAGATTATTGACTTGTGTATGTTGTTACTCGGCTTCAATATGATACTTTTAATGGTTTAATAATAAAATTATGAATAATGTTTTCACGACTTAATTGTGGCAAGCAATAATATAACCTGTTTAGGGTTTAATCCCTTGGTTAAAATGTATACATATTTCATTTATAATATGTTATTTTAACCTAATCATTTGTAGAACTAACGAAAATACTGTTAATTGTAATTGTAAAACTATCAAATCAAATTAAATTATACAAAAAGAAATTATGGCCTTTTAGACATGATTGTTCTGCACAATTCACATAAAAAGATATATTAACTAATACAGAGCAACATAAAATTAAATTTAAGTCCATAAAATTAATTTCAAATTGCATACAAAATCCTCCTCATTTCCTGGTGCAAATATCTCGCTGCCTTTCCTATCTTTCCACCTTTTTTTTTTCCTTTCCTGCTTTGCCAGTACATTCACCTTTTCCTAGAGATTCCGACTAAGACTCGGTCGGATGATTACTGGCTCCAAGATGGGGCATCAATCATTTTTGCCCGTGACTGATGTAGGATTTTGTTGTAGTGAGAAACATATGCATGGTAATCCAATCCCAATTCCACTAAAATTGTCACCTTTTTGTTGTAGGAGAAGTTATAGTAGTAATCCAGAGTCGGTGGAATAAATTCAGCGCCCACACAGTCAGCGAGAGCATCCAGCGATGAGACATTCGCCATTGCCTTCTCGATGTCGATATCAACAAGCCTCCCAAAACTTTTCATGACGTCGCTCGATTTATCAAAGGTTAAATGATGCTTCGGCATCCCGTAAATCTTTATCTATACCTGACAACAATAAGGAATATCATGAAAACTATTTACTAGATTTCAAAGGTGAATATTTTGTATTCCGTTGTCAACGCAATAGATGCGTTGTCAACGCAATAGATGCGTTGTCAACGGAATAACCAGTATTTCCATTTCTATGAGCTGCTCATTCCTTTTTTTTAATAGCCAGCTCAATCCAAAATTTCTCACCAGTTTTTCTAATATCAAAAAGCCAATTTCACTCAAAAATTGTGTGAGATTAAGGAAAGATTAGCGATTGTTTCATGCTTGTTGGTAAAATTAAGAGATCGAGTTTATAAGTTATTGTTCTATCGATTCGTCAAGTTTGTTGTATGAAGCATAACTAATGACAATTGCATTTTCTATCTTCATGAGATTTTACTCTTATTTTTGAAATTACCTTCATGAGATTTTGCTGAACTTCGTTGGATTTATTTAATTCTATACTTTTAATACTTTGCCCCCTCTATATCAAGGTAATACCATGGTAAGCAAAAGAGGCTTCTGGTAATCCAAAATGGGTTGGCGGCAAATAAAACAGGCCAACGAGAAACAAAACACAGGCTGGTAGCAAACCAAACGGACAGACAGAATTGGGATTAGAATTTGGAGATCCTAAAATGTAATGGATTAATGTTTATACACGTATATTTGTGTTTGAAGAATGAAAATCAGACCTAAATGCAATTCATCACAAATGTGTATGGTAAAATTGAAGTGAACAAGCCAGTTTTATGAATACGTAAAAAGGCAAAGCAAAAAAAGGATAAAAGTGCTCACTAAGCATAAACTTCACACAAACATTCCACTAAAAACATCCAAAATAAACCATTAAAACACAAAGTTAACCAACAGTCACAAGTTTTTCAAATTTAACTCGCACAAATATAGTGAACTTAAATAAGATCTAAAAACGGGATGGATAAGCAGGGCCTTTTGAAAGGCCGAGCTTTACTTCCATTCCGTGATGCATCTCCGCCGGCCTGAAGCTCTCTGAATCTTGAGGAACTGGAATTAACAAATAAATCATTTTATTTGTCAATATAACATTTTTAAGATATATTTCATTTCAATGTACATATTCATTTATAATGTTTATTAAATCCATATTGTAATTATTAAATTCGGAAATAAGGCCAAATTGTCCTAAATTATCTCTTGATTGTTCTATTGTGACTAACCCTGAATTGTCCAATCAATTAAAAAACCCTAAATTGCGCAATTTAGGGTTAATTAATTAACCTTAAATTGTGAAATTATACTCTAAATTACCCAATTTAACCTTGATTTACCCTAAATCATGCAATTCAACACAAAAATCAACCATTAAAAACAAAACAAACGACCATTTAGTTGTTCTATATTCAATCCAAAAAAACTATATTCATTTTTAAGTAAATAAATGAATAAATTGAAAAAACATACGGTTCAAATAATCTTCAAATCCAAAATCGTCCAAAGAACCAGTGAGAGCTTCAAAACCGAGCATAGATGATGGAAGGGCAGCAGAAGGTCTCTGAAACCTATAAATTTTAGTTAATTAATAATAAATCAACTAATCTTATTTAATTATTGAATGACTATTTTACAATTTTTTGTCATATGTTTTGGTGTTTATAATGCAATTTTGGGCTTAGATTAAGTTTCTTCCAATTAAAAAGCACCAACAAAATCACAATATTTAGAGAGACAAAGAAAAAGGATTCCTAAAGTTGGACAGCAAAACCCTAATTTTTACACAATAAAAGTTCAGAAAAAACTAAAAAAGTGAATGAAAGTTCTTACTTGGAAAGGATCTGAGCATCAAAATCCTTCCTAAGATTAAATGAAGATCCATAAGTCAGAGCCAAGCCCATCCTTTTCTTCTCCTCCCAAAACTTGGTGCACTGAACAAAAAAAATCAATACAATCGCAGAGTTAGATTTAGTGTTTTACTCCAAATAAACCAACAAAAACCTCCAATTTAGCTTTACTATCAGATTAATTTCTTTAATATCCATTCAAGTCAACTATGCGATTCAAATCATAGGGTGAGATTAAATTCAACACTTCACACAAAACCAACAACAAGAAATCTCGTTCCAAACCCAAAAATACCAAAATTCAAAATAAACCTACAAAACAAACCGACCCAACAAAAACAAAAACAAAAACAAATAAAATGAATTGGGGATTATTACATTCTCGCGAAATTCAAGAGGCCCAGATCCGACGTTCTCGCGCTTCACGCCGGCCAACCCAAATCGGAGGATGTCGACGTCTTCCACTGTGTCGTGCTTGATCGAATCAGTCGCCATTTTTTCTCTCTTTTTTTTGCTCTTTTTTTTACTTAGCTCTGGCTTTGCTAACAAGAAAGGTTTTGTGCGTTTATACCCTCGTGAAATATTATGTTTGTGTTTGTGCCCTTTTGAGGATTGGAGAGAAAGAAAGGTTTTGTGCGTGTATACCCTCGTGAAATATTATGTTTGTGTTTATGTCCTTTTGAGGATTGGAGAGAGAGCAAGATTTTATGCGTTTATACCCTCGTAAAATATTAGTTTTATGTTTATAGGATTTTGAGGTTTAGAGAAAAAGCCCAATACTCTTTGGGCCGATTTTAGTAATTTGTCGAAATTTGTACAAGGCCCAATAAAATATTAGCAGTTGACATGAGATGTTTGTTTCCCCAGAAAAATAAAATTTAGAATATTTGCTAATTAATACTCTTGAAAAAGCATGCATCACTATTATTAGATTTGGAATTTTGAATAGTATGACGTTAATTTTGTTTATATTGTAATAACATAAAAATGAAAAAATATTAAATTTTTCAAATGCTAGCAAACATAAAATAACATAAATGAAACAAACAAGAAAAGATAATTGATCCATTCTTATTAATTAAATGATCATAAATAAAAATCATTCCAAGATGACTACACACAAAAAAGTTATTTAAAAAAATGATAATTTGCATATTCAATGCACAATTTAAAACGAGAAACTAAAAATAAAACCATTGAAAGTTAAGAAAATGACACGAAAGGGAAACATTCAACATGTGAAATTAAACCTCTTCTATTTTTCCTTTCTGCACCAATTCTTTTACTCAGTATTACATTGATAAAAAGGTATATTTTGAAACACCAAATTCGTTTATCAGCACAAGAATTTGTTCATACATGATATCAACAAAAAAATTTATCTAATTAATTCAAACTTTCTTTCCTTTCCCCCTTGAGAAAAGCAAAAAAATATAAAAATCTTCAATACTATGAAGAATAATAATATATATACACACAGAAAATTCCATGCTAACCTTGTGACATAAAAAAGAATGCTAAAAAAAGCACAATTACAACAAGAGAAAGAACAACAAATTAAAAGTAGATAAAAACCATAAGTTTTATTTTCTTTTGTTTCACATTTCTTACTCAACATTCCGACAAACAATTAAGAACCTATAATTTCATAATAATTTTAATTTTCACCAAAATTTATCATACCATAACATATTTTTCACGCATAAAACCTAGAAAAAGCGCAAAAATTACGTTAACAGTCTACAAATTTTCATTAACAATCTCACTTTCTGAATCAATAAGAGCTAAACTTGCCCGTTTTTCTTTTGGCGTAAGAGGCATGTCAATCTGACGGCCTGTTATATCATAATGAATCACGCCTGAAAAGTCCAACGGTTGACACTTCTCCCCCATCATGATCTCTCGCTGCCAAATCTCTTTTTCATTCTCTCCTTGATCATCAATTTCTTCTAATTTCCTTTTATCTTCTCTATTTTTCTTGAATTTCACGCATTGCTTCGATTTCCTTATGAATAGCCAAATCCCTTCATTCTCTCCTTGATCATCAATTTCTTCTAATTTCTTTTTATCTTCTCTATTTTTCTTGAATTTTACGCATTGCTTCGATTTCCTTATGAATTGCTTTGTCGCACGAGACATATCTTGTGCGACCTTTGACATGGCATGAAAAAAGTCTCCAATTGCCATTTTGTGAAGAGGCTTGGGGGAAAAAGTAGAAAAATCAGTTTTTAGGTTTGGTTTGATTTATATGGGGACTCAACTTGATAATGATAGGTTTTATTTCATTGAAGGATGATTTTATAGGGTTTTATTGGAAATTTATGTTTCTTTGTTATAATTATTTTCTCTTTTATTATATTTGGAGGATATTGAATTTAATTGATCACCCTAAATTGTACCACAAATTATGGATTTGAATATTGGGATTATAATTTATATGTATATCTAATTACATGCATGATACATTGATATTTCAAAAAAAAAGATATATTGGTATTTCATTTTTGTATTGCATCTTTCTAGTAATTATTTACTTAATTTGTTTGGTAAACATTTAACGATATATTTTTGGTTCCATATGTTGAACCCCTTTTTTCCTCTCCAAAAATCTGCTTACCAATAAATTAATGTTGAGTTGGTATAGTTCAATGTATATCTTTGGATATACTTGTAATGCATAAATTTTTATCATCACAGTTCAATGTTGGCATTTAAAAAGTACATTTATTTCACAGATAAAGTAACAAAATTATTATCCAAATTACTTGCATTTCTATCTTTGCTTTAACATTGAATTTAGTCAAAACCTAAAAGAACGGAGGAAAAGAAATTTTTTTTTTTTTACCTTAGGGATATAACCGACGGAATTCTTTTTTTTTTTTTTTTTTTTTTGAAGGGGAAGGAATCCGGGTTTCGAACCAGGGACCTTCCATATGAGAATAAATGGTAAGATCACTGGGCTAAGAGACCGAATTCTATTTTTAGAGAGATTATTTTGTTATTTTAAGTTATGATTCTTAAATTAACTCAAAAACTTCAAAATTTTCAAAATTGGCTTTGAAAATTTGTCATTCGATTTTTCAACAAAAGTATCAAACATTTAAAATCTAATACTTTTTTTATTTTCTTCAACGAATATTGAGAGTGGTGTTTTTAGTTGGGTTATCTGCTGGATCAAAGGGGTTAAGGTTATGAATTTGTGCATGAAATGAATGAATTTTGAGAGTTGTTTCAAGTATAGAGGACGTTGATTGAAAGTTCCAGTGACAAATTAAAATCTCAAATTTCATTTTGGGTTAATTTGTAAAGGTAAAATTATATTAGTTTGGGCATTTAAAATTGGGAAATGTGCAAATACGATGACACTGTAGCATAATTGTTCATGACGGCACTGTAGATATACTGTTTTTCCATTTTATATATTGCTCTCTCATTTTTATATACTGTTTTGCCATTATATATACTATTATTTATTCTTTGTGTATTTTTTATTTTTTTACTTTTATATACTATTTTCTCAGTTTATATATTGTGTTTCCCATTTTATATAATGTTTTCACTTTTATGTATATATTATTATTAGAAAATAAATTATATATACTATTATGTATATATTGTTATTAGAAAATAAATTATATATATTGTTATTTCATCCGTCGTGGACAGTCGTGCTACAGTGCCGTCGTATTCTAGCAGGTCTCTTTAAAATTTGAGAAATTATTTCATCCAACAAAACACCTCCAAATTGGGAAGTCCGAAACATCGTCAAACTATTACGATAGTAACATGTGGAGAAATGAAAGAAAATTAATTTCTTATCCCAAACGAACTCTCATTTAATATTTGACAGATAATATTGAACAGACAAAAATAATTCAAAATTTATCTTTGGAATACAATGGAAACCTTTACACATATCGAGTATACATTTGTATTTCTCGCGCATAAAATCACACAAATACACAAATTACGTTAAAAAGTCTACAAATTTCCAATGACAATATCACTTTATGAATCAACAAGAGCGAAACTAGCCCGTCTTCCCCTCATCGTAAAGGGCTGGTTGATTTGACGACCGCGCACATCATAATGAATAGCACCTGAGAAATTCAACGGCCCACATTTTTCCCCCATCATGATCTCTCTTTGCGAAATTCCTTCTTGATCATCAATATCTTCAAATTTTGTTTTATCGCTTTTCGTTTTCTTGAATTATGCGTCTTTGTTCCACGAGACATTTTTTGCGCGAGCTTTGACATGGTCTGACAAAAATCTCCAATTGCCATCTTGAGGAGAGTTTTGGGGAAAAAATAGAAAAAATCAGTTTTTAAGTTTTGGTTTGATTTATATGAGACTTGACTTGATATGATAGGTTTTCTCATTGAAAGATGACTTTATAAGGTTTTATTTGAAATTTCTGTTTCTTGTTGTGAATTTTTTTACTATATTTGGAGGATATTGAATAGAATTGATGCAGCCTACAATGTAACAGAAATTATGAATTTGAATATTAGGAATTATGTGTGTATATCAAACTGAATTTGTTTGGTAAACATATTAGTTATATATTTTTGGTCCATATGTTAAGCCCATTTTTCCTATCTAAAAATTTACTTATCACTAAATTATGTTTCGGTGGTTCTTACTTCTTAGTGAGAAAAGATTTGTATAGTTTAGTGTATATATCTTTGAATATACCTGCAATGTGCATCTTCCTATTATTATAGTTCAATGTTAGCATTTAATAAGTACATTTATTTCACAGATAAAGTATCAAAATTATTAGCAAAAATTACTTGAATTTCTTTTTCTAAGATGTGCTTTTACAATGAATTTAGTCAAAAAGAAGGGTAGAAAAGAATGTTTACCTTTTTTTGAATGATGCCCGTTTTATCATAGGAATATACTGAATTCTTTTTTTAGATATTATTCCGTTATTTAAGTTAAAGATTCTCAAACTAACTGGAAAAAACTTCAAAATTCTCAAACTAACTCAATTTTCCACTTATTTCTCAACTAAATTAAAAAAAATGACTTTGAAGGCTACTTATTTGATTATTCATAAAATGTATCGGACATTTAAAGTTCAGTGTCTTTTTGGTTTTTCACAGAATACTGAGAGTGATGCTTTCTTTGGGTAATTTGCTGGATTGATGGGGTTAAGGTTTTGAATTTGTGCATGAATCATAGATGGATTTTGAGAATTTATTCAAGTAGTGGATATTAAAGTCCAGTGACAAACATTTACATTTTGGGTTTGTTTTGGAAAATAGTTAAAATTGTGTTACTTTGAGCATTTCAAAATTATTACACACCCGGGGTTTCATTGGAAGGGAACACGTTTCCTATACCCGGGAAGAGACTATAGCCTCCTAAACTTTCTTCTACATTTTGCATCTCTTATGATTTTTTTCCTAAGCTTCAAAGTCTTTTGAAACCTCTCAATAGGCCACATCATCTTAATTATTTTCTCCATTGAATTAAATAATATGGTTAAATCTATATCATTGAATTTTTTACATATTCTGATTTTTTATGACATTATTTGTATCTCATACTAACATGTATAACAATAATTGGTGATTTTCGTATTTGTTGTTCTATTTCCCGATTAGATGAGAATGGTTAAAATTATTCTTGATCAATGCATTTTAATCAAATGGTTCTAATGAATCATGATACATAATTATGTTCAATTACTAATACAAAGATAATATAAAGAGTTCATTTATTAAAACATATTTAGTTTTTATTTTCTTCTTCAAAAAATATTAATTCATGATAATAGAACATTGTATTTCTCACATCGGAATCTTCAAAACTGAATTTGTTCGAATTTTTTCTTTATTTTGAATTTCATATTGCTATGGTTTTAATTTTTTTTTGGCGAAGTATACAAATATAAACTATATAATAAAATATGCTCATGTGAGAAATATATCGCTATATAATGAGACTTTAACAATTAGACATTTAAAATATAATGCAATAAATCATTTTTTTAATTATCAATAAAATATAAATTCAAACATTTTGATAAATTAACTTCAGCCCATTATTTTTACCTTTTTTTAAGCCTTCTCATTAAATCGTATTATTAATTTTCTCTAGGTCCGATCAAAAATTTTCTCAAATTTTAATATTTAAATTCTTAAGTTTCATGACATTTTATAGTAATATGTGTATAATTATTAATACATAATCATATAATTTGTTAGGTTATTATTTTTTATATTACATTTCGATTTAGTGATAACTATTAAGTTCTTGGGTTCTCAATACAAGAAATAATATATTAAGAAATATATTACATTAATTAATATATTATATATTTCAATAATCACTACTACAAAAATTGGATTTTGGGACCAATATCACCCAAAAACCTCAAAACTGGTCACAGAAGATTTGTAGCGGCCAAAATTGGTCCCGAAAGGTTTGTCCTAGCATCCCCGTAGCTGAAAGTATTTAGCGACTATTTTTTTCTAAACTAGTCCCTAAATGATAGTTTATAGCAATCAAATCTTTCGTCCCAACTTAATTGTCAGCAACCACTTTTGGTCCCTTCTAACTTGTTTAAGTGACGAATTTTGGTCACTAATATCATCTATTTGTGACTAAGTTTTGTCGGCAAATAGTATTTAATGTGACTAAATTTGGTCCCTGCTAACACTACAAGAGCTGATGTGTAAGTTATTCAGGGACTAAACTTGGTCCCTAACAAACGTTGATGGAACAAGTGTAAAGCTTATTAGGGACCAAGGATCGTCCCAAATTAATATCCTACTATTTAGTAACCATTATATTTGTTCCTTTACCATAAATATTAATGGACATATTATAACAAATCTATATTCTAATTTTCTATCTCAAATAGTAAATTGAATCCATTGTAATTGTTTACAATAATATCAATAAAATTAAAACATTTATAATATTCAAATAAAATAAAATACTTTGACTTAGTAATCCGCACCATATTTTTTTTACAAACATGCCTCCTTTCAATATTCAAGTAGAAAAACAAAATCACTTCTAGGCTTAAATCTACATTGTTGAATGTCATCTCAGAATGACCGCTTGGATCTTGTATCAACACCTGAAATAAAAGCAACATTTAATTATTGGTGCAAACAAACATAAGAAAATATAATTAAAATCCTAAAAGGTATAATAGATGTAACAATGTCATGCAAGTATAGAAACCAAATGATAAGATAAGAATTTGCTACTTTGCAGGAATATACATCATAAATCTATACAATGTCGATACAATAATTAGTTTTTCATAACCACCATGTTCATATAATTATCTCATCCATTATGTTTTTAAAGTCTTATACAAAAAGGGGGTGTTGAATAACCTGTTTTCTTTCCTTAGAAAGAGCTTTCTAAACTTTTTCAATCGAGCGAACAATAAAAACACTACTATATGTTAGCTTGTTTTTCATAGTTTTCCTTCTCAACCGATGTCGTTATATCTTGTCATTTTGCCCTAATAAAAGGAAAATTGTAATTAATAATTAACATTTTTTGCAATAAATAACACGCTAAATAATAAATGATTAGTAGAATAATTAATAATAGTACCAGCTTGGGGAGTTCAGAGGGATTGGAAGGAACGCAAATGAAGTCTCCACAATACCATTTGTATTTTCGGCTTTCCAAATAATAAGTTTAGGCAATCTAGATTTCAATTTTCCATCCAATTTCAAACTAAATATCAATTGTTCTTGAAAATAAAATACTAATAAAGTCAATAGAAGATAAAATAATTAGCAATCAAAATTAGTATCATCTGATATGGTTCTCAATAATGACAAGTAAAATAGTGTAAAAGATATGTACGAGACAGGGGAAGCAGGCATATTATTATGATATTTCGATTCTTGTATTATACCATCAGTTATTTATTTATCAAACATAGGGTATAAAATATACATTAACAAACCTTTATGTAAATTGCACACAACCAAATTTCTTTAATAATATCAACTATTAGTATTAGAGAATAAGGTGGTTAATTAGCTTTTACAAGATGCTCAATTACTGCTGGATGAAATGAAATCAAGGGTTGGATTTGCAAATTGTTTCACTCCAACCATCCTCCATTGTTCCATATTGAAAAAATAGTTAACCTGAAAATAAAAATATTACAATAAAGAAAATCAGCAATTGAAATGTCAAAAATCTTGCAGAGACAAAAATGAACCAGAAGTACGAAATTTTACTTTGGTCAGAAAAGAGAGCATCAATTTCATCTGGAAGCGTCACAACAGAGAGAGCCGAGCACGAGAGAAGTAGCAATTAGCGTCTAGGTCTTGAGAGATGTCGAAAACATAGTGGAGAGACAGATCTACCTCGTAAGGGAGAGGAGATATCCGTGCAGAACGAAGAGAGGAGCAAAACCGCCTTGCCGCTTGAAAAGATAGAATGGAAAGAATCGAGCCGCGGTCCTCGGAGATCAGTAACCTTAGGTCGAGACTGCGGTCGGAGAGTGAGCCTAGGTCGCAGCGACAGCCAACAGGAAAGGCGAGCCTGCCTTCAAAACCCTAGGACAGAGAGAGCGAAAGGGGGCATGAATAAGTTGGGGACTTAGAGCTCGCTGGAGAGGGAAGGGGTTTATTAGAGGGGAGGGAAATGAATATTTTTGGAACATTTGACATATACCCCCTTAAAACTACATAATTTATTTTTTATTGTATACAATATACACCTTAAACCTTCAAAAATATTGTATACTAACAAAAATCTCTTGTTGTGCATTTTGATTTATTGTACAAAACTAAGTTGTAACTAAAATTTAATTTCTTCTTCTATGAGTGTTTCTCAATATATGGAGTGAGAAATTGTAGCTTAATCCATCCATTTAGCTCAATTTTTATCTCAATCTTCTCAAAGTTGTGACAACGCATAAGATTTAAGATAGTCTCACTCAAATTATATTTGGACAAATGAAACGACAAGCAAATTACATCTTCACTAAAACATTATAACTTCTTTGACATCATTTTCATTTTTCAATTATATTATTTTTACAATAAGCATTTTTATTTAAATATTAATAACAAGCTTTCATATTATTATTCCAAAATGTATATTTGATATTTATTATTTCAAATGATCTATGTTGTATATAAAAAAATAACTATATGTGTTATTATTTTTATATTATTGTAATTTGTATCAATACATTTGTTTTAATGCATTTTCATAAAGTGTTACCTAACGGGACCTGAGTAATAATTTTTTTATGTATGATATTGCTATGATTTCTGATACGATAAAGCTAAAATTTTAAAGTATTCACATAACAATTTCGCCAAATGTTTAATTTAGATACACTTAACAAGTGTATCTTATTAGCAATTTTTTTATATAAACAATAAGTTTTCATACAATAAGGACAAAATTTAAATAATGTTTTTTCTCCAAAATATGTTATTTCCTATACGTGTTTGTCAAAGAAAGAGTAGAAAAAGCATGGAGGAAAACTTTTCATAATTTAACAACAAATATTTTTCTATTTGTGTCATATGACACATCAGAAAATCTTTTCTATTTGGGACTAAATTTGGTCACAAGTTTTGTAAACTTAAGGACCATTACTAGTAGTCAAAATTGAAACAAGGAAATGAAAAAATGGTTGGAGGGAAATTTTCCCTCTAAATTAGCGACCAAAACTAGTGGCTACTTAGTTTTTGTTTTGTCTAAAGTGGTGACCAAAATTGGTCACTAAATTACTATTTGATTTTAATGATTAATCTTTGATGCAAATATACTTGGTATGGGGACAAGTTTTTGTCGCACATTTGATACACTATTTAGGGACTAAAGATTGTCGTTATATACTATGCCCATATGGAGCAAAAAAGTGAAAGTGGTTTTGGGGACAAATTTTACCAATATTTCGTAGCAGAAAATATATATTTTGGGACAAAATGATTTTCGTCACTAAATGTCACAAATATCTACCAAAGTTGTTTGGTCACTAAAAATTTCGTGTCTAAATCATAATTTTGTAGTAGTGAATAGCTATATGATTCATTAAGTTGTCATTTATATTATTAATTTATAATACAATAATTTATTATATAAAATTATCCGTCATTACAAAATTAGATGTGATAAATCATCTTATAGATGCAGTCTCAGGGCCTTTTCTTCTTCCCCTATCTTATAAAGAGAGAAAAAAAAAAAGACGATTTTAAAATTTGGGGGTGGGGACAAACCCTAGCTATGCCACCACCCCCTCCCTCCTCTCCCCCTTGCCTGATCTCCCCTCCCCTCCTTTCCCTCTCCACTCCTCTCCTCCTTCACCCCTCTCCCAAACCCTAGCAAATCCAATCTCCCCTTCCTCTACCCCTTCTCCCTCTCAAACCCTAATGGTGCTACCTTGGTTTGACGTTCACGACGACTCTTCTCCTTTGCAGCGGCGTCCTCTCTTGGAGCGTCGAACCCTAGAGGCACCACAGCCGTGGTCCTTTCTCTCTGTGAGGCGATTTTGGAATATTGGGGGGAGGGCAAACCCTAGAGGTGGCGCCTCCTCTCTCCCAAGCTCCGGCGCCCTTACCTCCTTCCCTCTCCTCTCAGCTTTTCTTTGTTGCTCTCAAGTTCCTCTCTCATGGCCTGTTTGCTCTCCTCTCTCTTTCTTCTTCTACTCTCGTGAAACCCTAGCCCGGTTCTCACCTCTCTGCCGCTGTTGCCGCCGACGCTAAGGGTTGGTCTGTTGATCGATCTTCTTAGTTCTCAATATTTTCTCCTCTTTTGAGCTTTCCCACTCTTTCTCATGGATCTACCTGCCACGCAGGCATCGCCGCACTGGTTCTTCTTTTATTCCTCTCTCTTTATCGCTATTTGTGTTACGGCGCTGAAATCCTAACCTCAAAGGTGCGCTGACACCCTAGCCTCCCTGACTCGCTAGTGCGATGTTTCTCAAGGTTTCTTCTCAGAACCTAACTTCGACGGTGACGCTGCTGATTGACTCGTTGTTGAGATATGTGGTATGGTCTTCTCTATTCACCTCCCTCTTCTCATTCATCTTTGGTGCCGGCGCTAACCTAGAAGGCGGTCGTGCCGGTGCCGCGGCCCTTGCTTGCTGAAGGGAGGTCTCTGATGGCCTCTCTTGTTGATTTGTGTGTTTGGTGCGTCCCTAACCTAGGCACATCTCTTTGTGTCGAAACCTGAAAGCGCATCTCCTCTCCGTCTCATACCGGTTTGAAATCCTAGAACGACAGCTCCTCTCTTGGTTTGGTCTCTCTCTGTGCCACTGTCGTGGGACCCGTCCCTTGTGGTAGTTGTTTTCGTCGATTGGTTGTGTGTGGTGCCGATTCTCTATTCACGGCAATTTCTCTTGCGATAGTGGCATATCGGTGCACCCCTTCCCAACCTCTTTGGGTGGCACCGCCTTTGTGGCGACGGCCGAGTGCTGTCTTGGTGGTTCTCTTTGGACGAGGCGGCAAGCAATGGCGATCGTCTTCTCTTCCTTGTTGGTGCGGCATTGGCAAAGTTGGCAATGGCGGAAATTGGCCTAATTTTATTTTTCTTTTTTTATTTTCTTGAAGGTTGTTATAGATTTTTATTTGTTTAATGAAAATACGGTAAGTAATTTGCTTGCCGCCCTAAAAAAAAGATAAATCATCTTATAATGTAATACAAAATTATGACTAAAAAATATTGAACATACTCTACATAAATGCTCTATTTTTTTTATGTGTTATGAATTAATTTAAATATTTTTTTAATTTTTATATTTTTTTAAAAAGGTTACAGAAAATTTATGGAATTTTTATAATTTTAAGTATTATATATCAAAATAAATAAATAATGAAAATATTCACAGCGTAGCGCAATTATACAGTTTATTTACTTATTCTCTCAAGTTTTCTTATATTATCATCACTTTACAATATAATAAGAGAAAAATAAAAAATAAAATAGAGAAGAGAAGAGACATAAATTAATGATAGTGACATTACGTTTGTAATAATAACATATATAAGAAAAATAAATAAGGTGGTATATAAGAAAAACTTATATGACTAATTTCTTAAAATATTAATTATTTATATTCTCGTTATAGATTTTTTTTAGTTGTCAAAATATGTACAATATATATACAATATGTGAATTAAAATATCACATATATTATTGATGAAACTCAGTACATAAATTAATATAATATGATTCTTAACAACTTCAAAAATATTTTGATGTAATGATTTCACGAAATTGAGAATATAGCACGAAATATTAATCTAATTGTATGTTAAAATGAAAATATTCGCAGCGTAGCGCGAATATTATCTTAGTTTTATTCAATCTAGAAATAAATTCTAGTCTTAACCTATGTATGGACTCGTGGATAAATGAGATAAAAAAGTATATTATCCCAAACGGATCACGCACATAGTATTTTACATATAATCGTATGTTTGTGTGTTGATAAATTATTAGGTAGCACAAATCTACCGTGTTGTAATGAAACAATATTTTCTATGAAATTATAGTTAGCCCCAAGTTAATACCATCTTATTTTGGATCTTGTGTTAAATTGTTTTAGTGATATATGGTTATTGAAATAAATGATAATCATAAATTAAGTAATTATTGAAATTTTAATTATATGTGGTTATTCAATAATATTAGATAATTAATAAAATTAAACAAAATAAAAAATTATATAAATGACCACGTTATTAATTTGACCGACCACTTCGATCGTCAACTTAGAGGCCACCTCCCTATATGCACCCATGTTATGAATAATTGTTGAGCTTTTGACTTATTTAGATATTTCGCATGGTGACCCTTATATTAATCCATATTTTCTAAACCCTCTTTCATCTTGCATACTAAATTTACATTAGAGTTACTTCTAGGGTTTTTTATTTACTTTTGACGAATTATTTAATGACTAAAATAATGGGCCTGATGTCTATAACATGAATGCACAAAGAGAATTGAAAAATAAAAAGCTGGGGTTAATTTCTTAACAAATAGAAAATTCAGGAATAATGTGATGATTTGCCCTAGTAATGGAAATATTCGTGTATTTATTGGTCTGAGTTTATAATGGGTAGGAACCGAGAGAATACAGAGAGGTGGACTCTTGATTTATGGTAGGAATGGAAAGGTTACTTTTCTTTTCAAATGCATATGGGACTGTTTAATCCGTATGAAAAGTACTTTTCCCCAAATGATAAAGAATACCAACAGACAGGGTTCCTTTACAAATATCCTCTTCAGATCAAATCGATAATAACTGTCCTGTCGCCTTTATATCAAGTTTATTGGTTCAGAATAAAATGGCCGAAGAGAATTTAGATGATTACACTTCCGCAATGACGATAGAGGGGATCGCTTACCCGATTAAGGTCAACTACTCAAGCATTATGGAGATCGGTGTGGGAAAATACCTCATCTCCCCAATTTTCACTGCACGAGATCATGAATGGCGCATCATTTGCTATCCCCAAGGGTTCAATAAAGAGGATTTTGGTGCTTATGCATCA
This sequence comes from Juncus inflexus, assembly GCA_024447665.1. Taxonomy (NCBI): domain Eukaryota; kingdom Viridiplantae; phylum Streptophyta; class Magnoliopsida; order Poales; family Juncaceae; genus Juncus; species Juncus inflexus. The sequence continues at coordinate 7,374,337 of JAJHPC010000018.1, forward strand.
TTATATCTCGAGCTTCGATGCAAATCAGAGAAAGTTAGTCCAATTGTCGATTTTTATCTGTTGGACAAATATGGAAAACCTTTATTGACTGTATGGGAGAGGATTGAAGAAAATTTTCGACCCGAATATATGGATTGGGGTTGTCCGCGTTTCATTAAGAGAACCAATCCAGAGTCTGAATGTATCGACACAAATGGGTGCTTTGTAATTGTTTGCATGATTAAACTTGAAGCAGACTCATGTGAGCAAGCACGTAAGAGACGCTCCATTGATATTTCACACGACTTCGTCAAGTTATTGGAGGAGGGGAATATGACAGATGTGACTTTTGAAGTTGCTGGCGAGACTTTTGTCACACACAAGCTGATTTTGGCGGCTAGGTTGCCTGTGTTTACTGCTGAACTATTCGGTTCCATGACGGAGAGTGGGACCAAAGTGAAATCTATAATTATTAAAGACATGCATCCTGATATTTGGTTCCTGCGGTTAACGATCAGAAAGGAGTATGTAGATATGATTCATGAAAACCCGTCTCTATTGGCTGAGATTGAAGCAGAGAGTAATCATAATTCTTCTTTCATGGATATTATAGAGACATAAAATAAAAGTGGATCGGAGACATAAATGTCAATTTTGTTGATTAGCCATAGTATTTAAGGAGGGTAGCCTTTATCTATGTAGGAATTTGTAGGTTATAATCTGATTTATTACTTGTTTGTTAGTGCTTTGTATTGTCATGTGATCAAACAAGAAACTGGTGTAAATTTAAAGATGTTTTTGTTTACGATTTTCAGCTTTCTTTTTGCATATTTCTTTTCAACATATATTATTATTGCCATGTATTTAGTTATTGATTGAGCTTCAAAGTTTATGTAGCAGGGAAAAATCTCAATATATACTATTTCATTATTACCTTATACCATGTAAAATTTATATATTATTTTTCAATCATATACTGTGTAAAACTCCTATATATCATATTATTATATCAATTACAAAAATAATATATTGATATAACAAATAGTATATATAAATTTTCCAAAGAAAATAGTATTTATAAATAAATAACATAATTATAGAATATAATAAATAATAGAATATATCTTTGAAGCCCCTAGGCATTAGAATATATATATGTATATGCATTGAGAAATTATTAGGTAGCAAAAATTTATTAAGTTGATCACCTCTAGGATAATTTAGTGATAAGGTACTAGTCATATCATTCCATAGGTGAGAGGTTCAAATTTCTCATCTAGCATGATTTATTTGAAAGAAAATAAAAATCAAACGATTGTTTGTAGTTCTTAAAAGAAAATACAAATTTATCAGGTTGCAATGAAACAATACTTTCTAAGAAATTAAAGTTAGCCACCAAGTTCACCATCTTATTCGGATACTGTTATTCACTTTTTTAGTGATAAATGGTTAATATGATGATAATAACTTAAGTATTTATTAAAATTTTAGTTATATGTGTTTATTTAAAAATATTAGATGGTTCATAAAATGAAACAAAATTTAAAAGAAAACATATAAATGATTATATTATAAATTATTTTGACCACATTTATAAAAAAATTGTTGAGATTTTGGCTTATTTAGATATTTTGCTTGGTGCCCTTATATTAACACTATTTCCTAAACCTCACATTACACCTTTTTGCAGAATTTATAACCCCAGCTATTGATAGAAGCCGTTAGGCAGGGGCGGAATTAGAACCGAAGCTTTGGGGGGGCAGTGCTGAGAGAAGCGAACCGTTAGTTATAAAAGAAAGAAAATATAATTATCATTCGCATATTTTTTTGTATTAAATTTGAAATGTTGATTATTTTATAATTAATTAATTTTTTATTATTATTTTATATAAATATAATTAAAAAATAGATATATATAGTCGTATTTATATCTTTTTTTTTTTTTTTTTAGATTTGCTGTATACTTGTATCCATATCGTAATGGATATCATATCCGTTCCGTGCAACATAACATCTCTCCTATGTTGCACCGATACGGATACGGGTATCGTATCCGATACGATACGGGCACGGCGATACGGCAATCTTGAAAAAGCTCCGGATACGATACGGCGAATAGTGTAATTAGTAACGTTTTTTTTTTCTTTTCCGTAACGGTTCTTTAATAAAAACCGTTACTAATAGTGTAATTAGTAACGGTTTTTACGAAAGAACCGTTACAAAATGCATAAATAGTACAATCTGTAACGGTTTATAATAAACCGTTACAGATTTTGGCAAATCTGTAACGGTTCTTTCAGAAAACCGTTACTAATAGAGTAATTAGTAACGGTTGTTATCAAAGAACCGTTACATTAAAAAACCGTTACTAAATTAAAAAAACCGTTACTAATATTAAAAACCGTTACAAATCTGTAACGGTTCTTTAATTAAAACCGTTACTAATGTTTAATGCCCCTGTATACATATTATTTTATATTATTTTTTTAAGTAATTATATATAATAAATTCAAATAAAATGCAAAAAGAACTAACTAAATTTTAATATTTCAAATAATAGTCAACAATATTAGTCATATTTAAATACTTGAAAAGTGCATACAACAACAAAGTAGTTCATGCATCAAAACAAGCTTACTGCAAATCAAAATAATTCAAATTCATACAACAAAATAACCATATCTAAATGGTTCACACAACAAAATGACCAAGTCTAAATAGTCCATATATAAACATAACAAACTATTTCATTAATTAGTTCGGTCGTCATCAAACAAGACTCTCTCTAACTCCGGTTCATCGAGTGAGAGATTTGCCATCCTAAGAAGCTCCGCACCTTCGAATGCCTCAAAATGATCACCTCCAACATCCCACATCTTTGTTTCTCCTGTTACATACTCAGAAGACCTCCTTGATAAAAGCCGTAAATTAGAGTGCACATAAACCAAATCCTCCGCACGTTGTGGCGTCATTTGATTCCTTTTCGCGCTATGAATAAAAGAGTATGTGCTCCAGTTTCTTTCACAGCATGATGAAGAGCATGGTTGACTTAATAAGGGAGTCGAAGAATTCGGCAGAAAAATTGGGGAAGTTGAGAAGTCGAAGCTTCTGGAGAGTCGAAGCATTTCTACCCTTATTAAGTCTCGAAAATTGGAGGAGTGCTGGACGTGAGAGAGGAACCAAAACCGTTACTAATTACACTATTAGTAACGGTTTTTCTGAAAGAACCGTTATAGATATAGACTATTTGTAACGGTTCTTTTATAAAAATCGTTACAGATATAGACTATTTGTAACGGTTCTTTTATAAAAACCGTTACAGATATAGACTATTTGTAACGGTTCTTTTATAAAAACCGTTACTAATTCACAATTAGTAACGGTTTTTATAAAAAACCGTTACAAAGTTGCTTAAATAGTCCAAATCGTTACAGATTTTAAAAAACCGTTACTAATATTAAAAAACTGTTACTAATCTGTAACGGTTCTTTAGTAAAAACCGTTACTAATTTATCAAAAAATCAAAATCCGCCGCCCTGCCGTGTCCAATCCGTATCGCTCCGTGTCCAAGCCGTGTCCTATCCGTGTCCGTCCGTGTCGGGCCGTGTCCCGCCGTGTCCAAACATTTTTTTATTATTAAAATAATACGATACGCCACGTGGCGTATCGGAAACGTATCGGAGCCGTATCGGTGCCGTATCCGTGTCCGATACGTATCCGATACGCGTACGGCTGCTTTTTTGAAGTATCCGCGGAACATAGCATCTCTCTGATGGCCACAGTAATACAGTATTATGCTTACATTTTCCTGTCTCTAGTCTTGACCTTCATTTTGCCAAAATGTCCTTCGTTCTCTCCAAATTCGCATCTCAACCCCTCCGCCGCCTCCTCTCCACCTCCGCCGCCGCCGCCGCCGGCCTCAATTCCGGCGAGAAGCTCCGCCGCATCTCCTCCGAACTCCTCTCTCTCTCCCCGTCCGAGCTCTCCGACTTCTCCACCCTCCTCCGCCTCCGCCTCGGCGTCTCGGTCCTCTCCAGCTCCTCCCAAATTCCCTCCACCGCCTCAGAATCGTCCGAACAACCCGAGGAGGCGAAAGAGAAGACCGCGTTCGATGTGAGGATCGATAAGTTCGAAACGGCGGCGAAGATTAAGGTGATTAAGGAGGTTAGAGGGTTTACGGATTTGGGTCTGAAAGAGGCGAAGGAGTTGGTGGAGAAGGTGCCTGTTGTTGTGAAGAAAGGGGTGACGAAGGAGGAGGCTGAGGCGATTATGGCTAAGCTTAAAGCAGTTGGAGCTACTGTCGTTTTGGAATAATGAATTTATTGATTGATTGCTTGAGGTATGTGAGTTAATAAGATCTGAATATTCGTGTTTTTGGTCGATTTTTGTTGATTTTCGCGATGGGTTGGGTTAGTAGTAGAGAAATTTGAGTTGGGTGGTTGATGTTTTTAGATTATTGTGGTTTTATGATCTCATTTTGAAGTTGTTGTTTTGGAAATTTTGATGGAGTAATAAGGTTTGAGAAAGATGAATAATTGGATGTTTTGTTTGATTATTTAGAGGTAGAGGAGAGAAATTTGGTTTGGATTGGATTGGATTGGATTTACTTTATGCTTTAATTTCAATATTAAGATTGTGAGTAGGAAGAATCTGCAAATTTCAGTGTCTGAAATTCAAACTCTGTCATTTTAATGTGTGAAATATCAGTACATTATCCCGAAATATCAGTACATTATCAAACTCTGTCTTTCGTGTTTTTTTATCGAATTTTTGTTGATTTTTGTGTTGGATTAGATCGGTAGAAGAGAAATTCGAGTTGGGTGGTTGTTGTTTTTAGGTTAATGTGATTTTATGATCTCAATTTGAAATTGTTGTTGTGGAAGTTTTGATGGATTAATAAGGTATGAGAAAGAAGAAGAATTGGATGTTTTGTTTGATTAATTAGAGGTAGAGGAGAGAAATTTGGATTGGATTGTTTTTGCTTTATGCTTTAATTTTCATAGTAAGATTGTTAGTATGAAGAATTTGAAAATTTCAGCGTCACTGAAATTCAAACTGTCATTTTAATGTGTGAAATATCAGTACATTATTCTTTTCCTCCCCCCTTTTTTATCAAAAACACTTAACAGAATGGCCATAAGCAGAATATGTCTACAATCATTTCAATCACCCCCATATCAAAGTGGAGAAAGAAATCACTATTGTCTCTTATTTTTGAAGAATTAAAATCCTGAGATATGTGAGCTTTGCCTTCGGCTTCAACAACATCATAAACACTTGGATTCTCTGAAAAAATAGAAACTTAAGGTAAGTTTTAAGACGAAAATGCCATCAATAAATATACATTTGAGATTAGGAATCAAAGTAACATTTAATTTTTGTATCTATTTCACATGACAAAATATCATATATGGTTTTACATGTTTCATATACTGATATTTTATAAGAATTACATACATTGATTTACAAATTATATTTAGTTTTTTTTTTTTTTTGAGAAATTTATAACAAAATCATTGCATTTGCTAATTTCTGAATTTACTACATTTAGAGATGTTTTATATTCAGATTTTATCCAAAAAAAAAGTTTTAATATTCTGAAATTAAGCTTACTTTTAATATTTACGACCTGATTGGGACTAAGCCAGGCGGTAAAACCTATAGTGCCATGAGAGATCAGTGCCGTCTTTGCAGCTTCCATGCTATAAAAGTGCAAATAAAATTTGGTTAAATAATAAAATAAATGGGGATTCGTTGATTTAATATCATAATTTAATTATGTAACTTTTAGGTTACATTTTTCTATTTTCTGCTTGTTCTATATGTTGATCTATAAGGAATAACAATTGTGACAAAAGTATAGTACTGAGAAATTAGACACTCATAAATCATAATAAAAAAATAATAATAATGAGAAACAGAGAATATATCAACCTTCCAACAGCATTAGCAAGAAGATTATTATCAAATGTCTCAAGATTTACATTAATTGGGTAATTAGCGTAAATGAAGTATTGGCGCAACTTCTCAGTATTCAGCACATTTGTTGTAGGGACTGAGGATGCGAAGGCGATCAAATAGTTCACTAACAGAGCGACGAAAAAAATTGATGAAGCCTTCATTTTTCTTCTTTAGATAAATTTGTGGTTGATATTATATGGTTTCTCTTAAATTAGTCAGTAAATTGGCTGATTTTATAGTAAAGAAAAAGGAGGGGTGATGAGTCATAAAATGAGTGAAAATTGTCAATATTTTTTTAGGTCTGCATTTAGAGACATTAATTGAACAGATATTTTGTTAAGGGGGTCTGCCCTCTTAAGCCCTTTTTCTTCAATATACTGATGGCATTAAATTTTAAAGTATTGCCAATTTTGAATTTACCTTAATGAAGTTATTTATACAAGGAAAAGCTCATACTTGCAAATAACAACTTTGCTAACATTTTTCTGGAACAATATCAAACTTTTTATTTCAAATTTTAATAAAATTCGTTGCTTGTTTTTTTTTTTCTCAAGTTTGATTTATTCTCAAACACACATAGGTCACTTGTTTAAAATCAATTCTAGTACATAATTTATCAACTACAATTTTATCTATTAGCACATCATACAAAATATACATTAAAATCAAATGATATCATTGCAAAAATTGAAGCATGTTATCCTGAAGTTATCAATCATGTAGCATCGTGATTCTAATATATATCCATAAATAGCAAATCAAAATTTATTTATTTATGAATAGCCATTATAACTATTCAACTATGATTTTTGTTAGAATTCCTCGCTAGGTTAAATGTTGACGATTGTCAAAACAAAATACACTCAACCCTAATAAAATGAGCCTCCATGACATCTGTAGTTTTTTATCTATTAACATTCTAGTTAATTTAGAATATACACCCAAATTAATTATTTGAATCTTATGTGGATATAATTGATTTTCTCTACTATCTCATTGGTGCAATACGAACATTTTAAATAACATAACTGTAATTTATAATGTTGATATGAAGATTTTAAATTAAAAAAAGAGTAAAATATGGATACAAAGATTTTAAATAGCAAGAGAAATAAAAAATGGATGTTTTTTTGTTGAAATGCTTCAAGGAATAATTAAAAATAGGTTTTCACACAAAATTAGCTAAAGATTTGTTATTAAATAAATGAATGATTCATGCACAAAGTATTTTAAACTCACGTCGGAAAGATGAGAATCGCTTTAGCCAATCAAATGACTTATATAGCATCACACATGCAATGCAATAATTGTGATTGCTCTTCACAAGATTTTACAATGTATTTAATGATTACTTTTTATTTTTCATAAATCAAATGACTTATTTATCATTTTATAGTTCTTCGCACAAAGCTGAAAGAGATTATGTATTTTCTGACATAGATACGGTCCACGATGTTATAAGAGTCTTTCTGTGCACCTAGTTCGAACAGAATGTATTTGTATGACATATTCTCAACATCAAATGTGGGATCAAACCTGCATAAATTTATTGGGATCCTTTAACCAAGAAGGTGTCAAGCGTCATAATATTTGTGATATACAATTGTAGTCAAATTCTTAAAACATCATTCTCATGTTAATAGTGTAAATTGTATCTAAAAATTTAGTTTCTTTAATGATACATAGATTTTAATTAAATTAGCTACGACTTGTTATTAAATAAATGAAATCACTCGTGTAAAAAATATTTTCAAGTCAAGAAAAGAAGAAAAAAAACACTTTTAGCAGATCTAGTGACTTAATAAACATCTTTAATTTGTATTTCAACATTACTCTGTAAGTACAATCCTACCACGATAAAAGTCCATCCATTTTTTCAGAACTTAATTTTTATTCAACATAACAAATAGTCTACAAGTACAATCCTACTTACAAACTTCACATTTGTATTGTATTAGATGCAGAGATTGTGTATGAGATAACAGAAGATATATTAAATAGAAAAAACAATTAAGATAAAAGTGTAATTCTAATGAAATTCGACACTCATAAATCATAATGAAAAATAATAATAATGATAATTAGTGATGACAAAACTTGAGAATATATCGACCTTCCAAGGACTTCAGCGAGAAGACTATTATCAAATGTCTAGCGATTTGCATTATTTCGGTAATTAGCATAAATGAAGTATTGGCACAGCTTCTCAGTATTCAGCACATTTGTTGTAGGGACTGAAGACGGTAATTAGCATAAATGAAGTATTGGCACAGCTTCTCAGTATTCAGCACATTTGTTGTAGGGACTGAAGAGGCGAAGGCGATCAAATAGACGAGGAATAGAGCCATGACAAAACTTGTTAAAGCCATAATTTTTTCTTCTGTGAAATCTGTATGGATGATTTATAAATCACAAAGATAGGCAATTTTTCAATTTTGCGTTTAGAAACATTTGATTAAATAGATTTTTAGTTTGTGGGGGGATTTGCTATTTGCAGCACCCTTGTCAGATATTGAGGTTCCTTTTATTTAAGCAATTATTTCCTTCATTTTTTTACTTTTGTTAATTGAATTGCCTTTTGCCGGTGAATACATGCATATGCAATAAGAGCTTGTCTACAATAATCCACATTGAAAATATTAATTCTGATGAACGGTCCAGATTAGCTTGAAAGTGGAGTAATGTAGACGTTTTTTCTATATAAAATAAATGATAAAAGAATAAATCGTAATTTAGTGTCTAATTATTTTCCTTTCCTTTTTTTTAATTCCCTCGCGACTCTTCGTCTCAGTACTTGAAACCACAAAAGAAACTCTTTAGTTCTGAGAAACGGAGAAATAAAGAAAAATAATATTTAGAATTGATTTGTTTCTTCTTTTATTGTCTACATAATTGATTGTTATTCTGGAAGATTGCATTTATCTATAGCAAGAAATAAAATATTTGGCACAAATTTATTTTTTCTGTTTTAAGCATTACAATAATTAATATATATTATATTTATATTATATTATATTATATTATATTGTATTATATTATATCATATCATATCATATCATATCATATCATATTACATATACTATATTTTATCATATAACATTATACTATATTATACTATGTTATATTATACTACACTATACTATATTATATTATACAATATAGCACTATACTATACTACATCATACTATATTATATCACATTATACTTTATTATACTATACCATATTTTACTATATTACATTATACTATATTATTCTATATTATATTACATTATACTATATTATATCAAAGTATACTATATTATATCATACTATATTATACTACATAATACTATATTATATTACGAGTACTATATTATACTATCATATCTTACTCTATTACATTATACTATATTATATCATACAATACTATATTTCATTATACTATATTATATCATACTATATTATATTACGTAATACTATATTATATTACATATTACTATATTATACTATATTATATTACTTTATATTTGTACTATATTAAATTATTTTATAATATACTATATTATATTATATTATAGTACATTATACTATATTGCACCATACTATACATGTTACTATCGTACATTAGATTATATCACACTATATTATATTATATTATATTATATTATATTATATTATATTATATTATATTATATTATATTATATTATATTCATACTTTATTATATTAAAATGTGTTATATTACATTGTACTATATTATATCATACTATACATTACTATATTATGTTATGTTATGTTATGTTATGTTATGTTATATTATATTATATTATATTATATTATATTATATTATATCGTACTATATTATATTACATTATACTATATTTATTCTTATTATATTATATTTATATTATATTATATTATACTATATTATATCATACTATATTATATTATATTATTTTATACTATTTTATATTATATTACATGATACTATATTACATTATATTATATTATATCATACCATATTACATTATACTATATAATATTACAACACATTATACTATATTACATTACAATGTACTATATTATATCATATCATACTATACTACATTACATTATACTCTATAATATTACATTACATTACAGTTTACACTATATTAATTACATAGTATTATATTATATCATATTATACTATATTACATTATACTATATTATATTATATTATATAATACTTTATTATATCATACTAAATTATATTACATTACACTTTATTATACTATACTATACTATACTATACTATATCATATTATATTATATTACATCATACTATATTATAGTATATAATATCAAATATGTATCATATACTAGCAGAGCTTGACTGAAATTTTTGGGGGCCAAAAAAATTCTCCCTACCGATTCATGTTACATAAGATATTTGGGGGCCAAATGTATAGAAATACATATATTTCGAATTTTTTTACTAAATCAGGAAAGCAGGTTATTTTTTTGACTTGAATTAGAAAGAAAGAATATAATGGAGGTCTCCTTTCATTGATTGAAATGAAAAGCAGAATAAAATAAAAATAAATTTAAGATTGAATATATGCAATTAATATCACTTATACCGAAAATACCTTTCTAATTTTAACGGTCTGGATTAAATCTATCATTAAGTCAAAAAAAGAAGAATAGTACCATAGACAAGCTCAAGCAATAATCGAAGGTCACCTAAATAAAGAAAACAAAACAAAACCGATTTTTTTTTTTTTTTTTGATAAAAAAACTAAACTGATTCTATTATAGGATTTACTTTTTCAATTGGATTAAGGAACCAGCATTACATGTTTCAAAATTAATTGCTTGGAACCACTTTTGTTGTTTTGTGTGCTTCTGTTTATAAATTATGACGCACAATCCTACAATTACGGCAAAGCTAACGGAATATACTAACGAGCTAGAAAGCACGCTGTATGATTTTTTCATACAAGACGAGATCTTATAATAGATAAAAAGAATTTAGGAGGAGAGGAACAGAGAGTGCAAACAAAGAATTTGGAATATCATAGTAATTTGTGTCGTCTCCAATATAAATTAGACGAGACAAATGGTAACGAAGAGTAAAGTGACAATTGTTTCGGTCTTGTACACACTGAATAAATGTTTGATATTGGTATTTCTTCAACCTCGCATGTATATGATTGGTTTCCTCTATTATCTCACTGATGCACTAGAAATATTAGTGAATACCGACATTTAGATAACAAAATGAAATTAACATATTGGTTTGCAGCATTTTCAATGCAATGCAAAGCGGAAGTACAAAGAAAAAAAGAATGACCGATACGGATTCCTTGTTGGTAGGGATGAATGACGAGGCAGTTAATTTTCACTCAAAATTAGTTCAAGACTTCTTATTAAATAAATGAATTGTTCATGTAAAAAGTATTTTCAAGTCAGAAAACAAAATGAGATTTTCTTCAGCAAACAAAATGAGATTCTCATTTATGGCTTAGCTGCAAAATAAAATAGTTTGACAACTAACTGAATATGATTATAGGAGATTTTATCAAATACATATGACTCACGTCAATTATTCACTTTCTATAACTCCACCAGAAAAAAAAAACAGATTTATGACTCATGTCAATCATACGCTTTCTAACTCCAAAAAGAATATAACGGATTCACAACTTAGTTGACAAGTGCATTTTGTACCATTTTCAGTATATATTTTATCTAAAAACAATTTTATTATCAACATACCTATTTGTGGTTAGATATACAGAATGCATACAACTACAAGGTAACAAAACTTTGAACTGAAAAAATCATAGTAATTTCATAACCCAACTTATTCCAACACAACACATATTTTTGAATAACTTAAATTTGAATTTTTACTATTATCACCCAGAAGGTTTGATCTGGCATGTATATATAAGTTTATAACTAGTGCATATATAGTCTCGCTTCAATTCAGAATTTCGGGATTGTGTAAAATAAATTAGACTTAAATGCATTTTCATTTCAGTTAGTACCTAATTTAAGTTAGTAAAAAATTACAAATTTACAGTCAAATAACAGGATATTATTGTGTAATTTAAACTTGCTTAAATATCTAAATTGCATTATTGTGGCTCAATCAATGTATCTTTTGTTTTTATGTTCACCCCATTGGATTCAGTGACTTTATTATATATGTGATATATTATGTTTGTCGGGACTTGAAACCATGACCTCTTGTTACACATACAAATAATTTAACAAATTAGAATATAAGTCATTTGCATCAACGTATCTTTTAGATTAAACTTAGAAAATTTTTCACTTGTACCTAACTTTTCAAAGAAAATACCATATATACACATTTTTTTTCGGAATCCCACAAATAACACTTTCGTCGTTTCAAACGCCGGTAGAAATAAAATTTCGGCGTTTGAAACGCCGAAACATGTTTAAAGCCAGTAAACTAAGTTAACAAAATAGTTACAAAAAAAAATAATAAAAAAAAATTTTGGTCTCTCAAAGACCGAAATTTATATATTAATTATTTTTTATTAGGCTTGGATTTGATTAATATAGATTAATATAAATTAATAATTATTCAACAAATACATTAATATTAATTAATAATTATTTTAATACAAATTAATTTATATTAATTATTAATCTTATTTATTTTATTTATAATATATTCATTGTTTATATTAATTATTTTTAACTTATATACAAATTTTATTATACATAACGAATTATTTTTAATTTATATACAAATAACTTATAGACAATAACGAATTATTTTTATATAAATAAGTTAATTTTAATATAAAAATAGGGAATTATTTATATACAAATTAAAGTTAAAGACAATAACAAATATATAATGTCTATAACTTTGATTTCGAACTTTGATTTATATATAAATAATTCGCTATTTGTATATTAAAAATAACTTATTTGTATAAAAATAATTCAATATTGTCTATAAGTTATTTGTATATAAATTAAAAATAATTAATATAAATAACAAATAAATTACAAATAAAATAAACAAGATTACTAATTAATATAAATTAGTAAATAAATATAAATTAATTTGTATTAAAATAATTATTAAGTAATATTAATATATTTGTGGAATAATTATTAATTTATATTAATCTATATTAATCAAATCCAAGCCTAATAAAAAATAATGAATATATAAATTTCGGCCTTTGAAAGACCGAAATTGTTTTTTATTATTTTTTGTTAATCATTTTGTTAACTGAGTTTAGTGACTTTAAACATCTTTCGGCATTTCAAATGCTGAAATTTTATTTTTACCGGCGTTTGAAACGCCGAAAGCGTTATATGTGGAATTCTGAAAAGAAAGGTGTGTATATATGGTATTTTCTTTCAAAAGTTGGGTACAAGTGGAAAATTTCCTTAAACTTATATGCACTCCACCACAGTTAAGTAATATTTTATCAATTTAAACTATTTGTGCAATTAGATGCCATCAATCGCTATTTCTAAAACTAAAAGTACTAAAATAATTACTAATATGAAGACTATAATTATACAATTATAATTATCTAAAATAAAAAATATCTATAAAATATTTTAATTCATAATAAAATTACCTACAAGTAAAAGCATCTAGAAAAAATTGCGAAATTCTTCAAAAACCCCCTAACTTTTTTGGAAATTATAAAAAACCCCCTAACTTTTGAGTTTCTTAAAAAAAACCCTATAAAGGCAATTGAATTATTTTTTTGCTCCCTATGGTATTAATTTTAACATCTAATGGAGTTAAATTTATTTTTGGACCAAAATACCCTTTATGTATTCTATTTTTTGTTTTCTAAATTCAAATGTGTTAAATTTTAAATTACGAATACAAAAAAATCAAGAGATTAAGAGAGGCGAAAATTAATTTTGTAGAATACAATATTTTTTATATTTTTTCTCTTCTTATATTGGAAAACATTTATAATAATATATAAATGATAATAAAATAAAAATGAAAATTTCAAAAAAAAATAGCATTAAATATATCATAAAATATTTTTTTATATTTATTGATTAATTCATTAATTTAAATTGAACAACATTAAAAATGAAAATAAAAAATATTTAATTAAGGGGTATTTTGGCCCACAATTAAATCTAACCATTCCAAATGTTAAAGTTAACACAAGAGGGGGCTAACAAATAATTCAATTACCTTTATAGGGGATTTTTGAGGGAATCTCAAAATTGAGGGGATTTTTGGTAATTTCCAGAAAAGTTAGGGGTTTTTTAAAAAAAATTCCAAAAAATTCCAAAATAAATACCTACAATTAAAAATATCCCTAAATAATAATAATAATAACTAAATAATATTTTTTAGTCTAACTAAAACCTCACAAAAGATATTTCTACTTAAAAAAAAATAACCTAATGGAAACTTTGCACCTATGTTACGCGGATACTTCAAAAAATCAGCCGTACGCGTATCGGATACGTATCGGACACGGATACGGCACCGATACTGCACCGATACGTTTCGGACACGCCACGTGGCGTATCCGAATATTTTAATATATGTTGACTCTGGACACGGTTCCGATACGGCAGGACACGGCAGGACACAGCTGGGACACGGCTGAGAACACGGCCCAATGTTTTAAATCCCAATTTAATTTTTATTTTTTTTCTATAATTCCATTTTCGCTTCTTTATTTATTTATTTTGTTAAAAATTATCTTTTTTAAAGCCTATTTTTTTTTTAATATTATTTTTTTCTTTTTTTATTAATGACACTAACTCATGAGAAACATAACTAAAGACGATATCATATCTCTTCTTTATTTAAAAAAATGATTTTTTTCTAATTTCTCACTCTCGTTCTTTTTTTGTCATTTTCTTTATCATATTTAGTTATTTTTTATATTTTTAAAATATTTAGATATATAATTAATAATATAATAATATATATATTAGACGTATCGTGTCCAGAGATTTTTTGAAATTGCCGTATCGCCGTGTCCGTATCGTATTGGATACGACACGCGTATCCGTATCGGTGCAACATAGCTTTGCACAAATAAAAACATCTAAAAAAAATTCCTAAATAAATACCTACAATTAAAAATATCTAATAAAAATTCTACATAATTACCTATTAAATACACTAAAAATATCCCTAAATAATAATAATAATAATAACTAAAAAAATTACTTAGTCTAACTAAAAAATAACCTCACCAAAATTATTTCTACTAAAAAAATATATATATACCTGATGGAAGCTCTTCTCTAATGGAAGTTTTCTTCCTCTTCTCTTCCTTCTCCTCCTCCTATTTCTCCTTTTCTCTTTTCCTTCTACTTCTCTTCTTAATTTGGGTGGAAATTGGGGATTTTGGGGGTAGGGTTTGGGGCAGGTTGGGTTCAAAAAAAATAAATAAGGGTTGGGAGGATTTGAGAGAGAGAAGGAGAAAGAAGAAGGGGCCGGGTAGGGTAAAAAATCACACTGTGTTTTTTATTTTTTTTTCATTTATTTTTATATACGGGTTGCAAACGGGGGGAGAAAATAAGAAAAACACACTACCGCCGCTCACTTTGGCGGTAGTTGTGATTTCGTTAAGTTTAACATTATTTTGACATTAACGTCGTGCAAATAATTAATTATTCGTTAACTGAGAATAAATAAAAAAATTAGCCACTATCGCCACTCCCTCTGGCGGTAGTCGTTAATTCACTAATTTAACAGTAATTTAGACCGTTTAAGGGTGAGTTAAAATTTCGCTGATAAAATCAAGGAAAATAAACACTACCGCCAGAGGGCTTGGCGGTAGTGACTTACTACCGCCAGAAAGCCTGGCAGTAGTGCTAGATACTTAATTATTTTTATATGGGTGTTAATTAGTTAATTTTTTTTTTGGTACAGATGTTATTTAAAAAAAAAAGTCCCCAAATTGAATAGAATATTGATTCAGAAATTTCACCGACCAAATTATAAAATTACCACCCTAGAACTGAAATATTGAGGTAAAAAATTCCACAAACCTGTAAGGGCTTCTTTGTTCTTCCCTTGTAAACCTTCCCAAATGATCCTTCGCCTACTAGCCCTAACACGTGGTAATCATCGGTCCCCATTTATCCAAAGATACCGATGGCTATGCCAGTTTTGTTGGTGTGGGGGGGGCCGGGGGGTGAGAGAGAGAGAGGCGAGGCTGAGAGAAGAGAGAAACGAAAACCTTCCACATGAGAAAAAGAAAGAGAGAGGAAAGACGGCAAGGCAACGCAAGTTTGATTGAGGCATCTGTGTATATTGAGTGGGTTGAAACAACCCAAATATGTATCGAAAACCGGGATTCAATTCTGAGTTTTCTGAAATTGAATCTGGAGGCCAACTGAGATTTCAACTCCCACTTTACAGGAAAGCCTTTCCTCCTGGATTTCTTCACAACTTGTAGTCAGCATTCCCATGCTCAATCCTCAGTCCCCTCTTCACTTTATGGGATAGAGGAAGATTATTTCACTAATGACTGTTGCTAGGGTGCTTGCACGTAGGGACGACCAAAAAAATATACTATACATATTCATCTGCATCTTCATCCACATCTTTACAAAAAAAATCATTTTTTGAGTAAAAGATAAAATTGTGTTAAAGAAAGTTATACATAATAAGCCTCAATTCACCAAAATTAAGCCGATCCCCAATTAGTCCATGTTCATCCATAATTTACTAATTAATCCCTAATTAACCTGAATTCAGAGTCAATTGACGTTAATCAAGATCCGGTGTCAAATTTGCAAAATTCCGGGTCATACTGCCGAGATATGTCGTTGGCGCAACCAAAATCGCCAACCTCAAGCCAATACGATCTACGCTCCACCAATCATCACTGATGGCTGGTACTTGGATTCGGGCGCCACCAATCATGTTACATCTTGACGTTGCCAACCTAGACTCACACACTCCATATCTTGGCACGGATCAAATTCGTGTCGGGAATGGAGCAGGTTTGGAAATTCAAAATCTTGGTCAAACTTATTTTAATTCTTCTAGACGCCATTTAAAACTTACTAATGTCTTGCATGTCCCTCAAATAACCAAAAACCTCATAAGCATCTCACAATTCACAAAAGATAATCAAGTTATTATTGAATTTAATCCATCTGCTTGTCTTATTAAGGACCTAGTAACTAGCACCCCTCTTCTCAAGGCTTCTTTAGATAATGGATTGTATCGACTACCCTCTACATTTCATAACCAACCTTCCGTCTTCTTTGGTGTCAAGGCACCTGCCGACGTTTGGCACCAACGTTTGGGTCATACATCGTCTAGTGTTATTAGGAATTCAATTTCCCAAAATAAACTAAGTGTGTCATCTAATAAAATGTCATTATGTTGAGAGAGAGAGAGAGAGAGTTTGAGAAGAGTAGAAGGAAGAAGAGTAATTATGTTTTTCATTAATTAGGAGATTACACAAGACTCTATTTATAATACATTTGAGTTAATCTAAGCCACTAGCTAACTAGCCGTTAGGTCTATTCTAGCCACTCATTTAGTGAACTAATCGTAGCCATACATTGAGTGATCATTCCTAATTCTCTATCACCCCCCCCTCAAGCGAAACCGGTTCTCGAACGGTGAGTGCGCGACGTAGTAGTTTAAAACGTGGAGTAGATAATCCCTTCGTAAGAACATCCGCGATCTGATCCTTGGTGCTGATGAATTGGACGAGTAGCTGCTTTGAAGTTGTAAGCTCACGAAGAAAGTGAAAATCGATGCTGATATGTTTAGTGCGGGAATGAAACACCGGGTTTTGAGCAAGGTAAGTAGCACCAATGTTATCGCACCATAGGACAGGGGGTTTGGGTGGCGCTATTTCTAGAGAGAGTTTTTCTTCGTCTAGAGCTAGATTTGAATTTTTCTATAGAATGCCCAAAATGCCCTTGCTTTAATCAAGCTAGATCTTTAATACACAATTATTGATTTACTCATGTATTGTTTCTTTCTTAATTAATCTCAACAAATATGGCAACACTATTATTGTAAATAAATCCAAGATTTTTATACTTTATAGTTTGTTTATGCTTTGCGCCATGTAAGTATTCCGAAACAAAAGTTGTAGACCTCCATGATTTTTTTTGTGAACTATAAAATTTTATTATATGATGTTTATTGAATTAATTTGATATTTTCATGAATGATACAAAATAATTATATTATATATTATTGAAATAAATATGAAATTATATCACTACATGAGATTATTATAGATTATTAAATTATGTATTATATATTGTTTCTATGTATATTATTGGAATTAATATGAAATATTACGAGTTATATATTATTATGAATAACATAATGTTAGAATTGAATTTAGAGCGCCATATAAGTTTGAGTTTATATACATGAAATTTCCGTCAAATATAACAAATGATAACTATTGCCCGTCTAATAAAAAAAATAATTAGATCATTGATGGCATTTTGATGATTTTTAATTTATATAATATTTTAGTTAAATCTAATTAAGGTAGGTGATAAAACATAATCAAATCATTAATCCATGTAACAAATATCAACCACAATTAGATAAGGGGTATTTTCGAAAGTTCAGTTAAAAATCAGAATCTTGCTCTAGATGAAGTAATGTTTGCTCTAGAAATAATACTACCCTATCTTTTTTAGTGTGATATAAAGTTTAAGGTTCAAAATTCTTTTTTTAATGTGAATATACCATTTTTAGCGTCAACTTTCTTTTTTTAGTGCAACATAATGTTTCAAGATTAATATTATTATTTGAGTGATACCATATTATTTTCATGTTATTTAGGATACTTATAGGTTTGGAAACGAAAAACAGAAAGAAAAAAAAAACTTTTTTTCATTTCCAAAATTCTGTTTATTTTTTGCTATTTATACAGAAAAAAATGCAAACATAGCCAATTACCCAAACACGTTTTTTTTTTTTTTTTTTTTTTTGTGAAGGAAATATGAAACGACAACGATACCAAACGAGCCTTTAGTAAATATATAATAATTAGTCACTTACCACATAAGGCCTAGTAATCAGTCTAATTTGAACGAATTTCTCTATTTAGAATTTATCATTGGTTACTTCATATAATTAGAGTTTATATGGTAAATATATTTAGTCAAATATAATATATTTTAGATAGGCTGTAATTAATGTATTAATATCGTTGGAAAGAAATTGTGGGAAATTTTTCAAAAAATCATTGTGTGCAGGAGAGAGAGGGGATGATTATTGTAGGGACCCACAATTGAGTTTTTTTTATTTGGGCTACGGATTTGAATCGGTTCAACATGAACACTGACTGCCCTATTTTTTACGGGTTGTTTGAGTTTTGCAAGATTTATGCTGGAGCTTCGATTCAGGCGGCGAAAGGATTAATGAGGAATTGGAGGATATCGCGGCGTCATGCCAAGAGGTGCGATGCGTCAGGGTTTTGCTATGTGAATGATATCGTTCTGACAATTCTGGAATTGTTGAAAAAGCATCAGGTATTAGACTTTGTTTGTTTTTGAAAATTGAATTTGAGTGAGTTTTTTTAGGATCAGTTCTTTTAGGACCTATTAGGAAAATTTTATTTGATTTCGTATATTCTTATTGATTAGTTAGTTAGCTTATGGTGGTGTTTTTGAAATAGATGGTTTATTGGTTTTTTCTTTTTTTTTCTTTTTCATTGGTTTAAAACAGAAAAAAAAAAAATAAGAATTTCAATAGAAAAATAAAAAATCAATACAAAAAATAAACACAGAGACTCAAAAGAATGTTAAATGTGGTCTGTCTGGGCCCAATTGCTTCGTGCTAAATCATTCCTTACATGTTGCAATCATTTGTCTATTTTTGTTTTTTTCCCTAGATTAATGCCATTTGAAAATATTTGACCGGTACATATACTAAATTTTCAAGACCTGTCTCCAAATATATTTACTTACACTACACATCTTTCTTTACATGGGCTAGGCCTAGGCCCATTCTCAAATATTTCCATTTCAATGCTACATTACTTCAATATTACAAACATACGCCAATATTAAATTCTCATTACCTTTTTTTTCCCCTACCAGCATGTACTTTATGTAGACATAGACATACACCATGAAAACGGAGTAGAAGAAGCTTTCTACACCACAAATCGAGTAATGACAGCCTATTTTCACAAATTCGGCGCTTATTTCTCAGGCACTCAAATTCAGTTCAACATCTCATAATAATCCAATTCAATTTTATAAAAGAACATACACTCATGTAGAATAATAAATTATAACAGGTGCTGGACATATAGACAACATAGGATACAACACAAGAAAATACCACGCGATAAACATCCCACCGAAAGACGAAATAGATGACCAGAGCTACCAATCAATCTTCAAACTAGTTATGTCGAAAGTTAAGTAGGTATCGTAACACAATACATAACAAATGCCCATAATATTTAATACAACGGCAAATAAACAATAAATAATACTTGTCCATATATTATTTTGGGTGAATTTTCAATGCAGGTGTTCCAACCAGGGGACAATCGTGATGCAAGGCGGCACCGACTCCCTTTCCGGGAACCGTTTGGGGAGCTTTAACCCATCGGTTAAGGAGCATGGGGAGTGTGTTAAGTTTATAAGAAGTTTTAATGTGCCTATGGTGTTGGTTGGTGGGGGGCAGGTATACTATTAGAAATGTCCGGTATACTATTAGAAATGTCGCGAGGTCCAAGTGCTATGAGGTAGTAAACTTATTATTGTTATGTAGGATATGGAGTGCGTTGTTATGGGAAGTGAGAAAAAAATGTTTTAGAACATGATCAAAAGTATATGATATCCTATCAAACTGTCATCATGTTTTTGTCATTCTCTACAGCATTTTTTAGCAAAATAATTTAACCTTCTTAAACATAAATAATTGGGTTTCTTCATTTTCTTCTCTCTCTTCATCTTTAATGTAGTTAATTGGATTTCTTCGAACGTAAATAATTCTTGAGGATTTGGATTATATTTTATTTTCTTTAAATCCTTGTTTTGATGTATAATTTTATTTATATAATTGACAAATTATCTCGTACATGAAATATATACAGAGATTAATTTTATATACAAAGAAAAACCCATTAAGAAGAGTAATTTATTCTTATATGATGGACAAATATTAAGTGCAAAGTGTGTGAATATGCATGAACACTGCAACTTTGTTATTAATAGTTTTTTTTTACACTTTTGTTTTAAAAAATGTTATTTGATTTTTATTTTCGAATCAAGAAATATTATTAATATTAATAGTTTTCATCATGATTAATAATAAGAGTAAGAGACTTTTTTTTAAATAAGAATAAGAAAATTTTGTCTTAAAATTCATCTTTCCATGAAATGAAAATAATCGAGTGCCAAATTGTTTTCATGGATGGAAAGAAATTATACTGACGGATATCGAATCAATTTAGGTTTTATTTTCCATAAAATATGTATCCATTTAATAGGGGTAAAAATGTAACTTTAGGTCGGTTTTTTCTATACCAAGTAATATTTTTTTCCTGTTGATATCACTACGGAAATTCTAGGGAGAATCACATTTTGGAGAATCACAAAGAATCAGACACTGGATATGTTCAATTCCACGAGTTTTGACCGGTCAAAACGCACCCTCCACGCGCACTGACGTAAGTGTCCTTAGTTCAGTGTAGAATTCACTCTTTGTTTAGGAAGAATTCACAATTTTAACAGTAAGAATATACCCTTTTAATAGTAAGAAAATATTCTTGTTTAGGAAAAAATCACTCTTTTAACGGCAATAATATATCATTTCATAATTTTTGTACATCGACCATTAAATTTCACGTTTGACCGACCAACGCATTTTGACCTGTCAAAATGCGTTTTTTTTCTTCAAACCCACTATTTTGCTATCACGTATCGTGTTTCTATTGTTGATTCCTTTTTATTCTCCAAACATGATTCGAGTCGGCAGTTCTCATATGGATGATGAAGTATGTATATGTGAATGTGATATGTTGTTTATTGTTATGAAATTGGTTTGTGTTTGTAGGGAATGGAAGATGATGATCTAGAGGAAGGATATGGTTCATATTCTGATGATGATGATGATGATGATGATAGAGAATCTTAATGTGAGTCTTAGTCATTTAATCAAATTTAAATAACTTATTTATTTATATATTTATCAATTATTTATATTGTATTGTTGGTTAGTATCTCATCTTGAAGTGTTTTAATTCAGTGTAGCAAGGATGAGGTGAAGTTTTGTGGCAAGAGAAAACGTATTTGGACGAAAAATAATTAATCAAGAGAGGATTAAAATAATTTATTTATTTACTTTTGGTATGGAACAAAATTATTGAATACAAAATTATTGAATAGATTAGCTTATTAATTAACATGATTGGACTAAATTGTATTTGTTGTGTTGTTCATGTAACTATTTATTATTGTATTTTGAAAATTAATTAGTAGGATTGATTGTGTTGGTTTGCTGAATATTTCTTAGCGAAGTATGAAAAGTAACAATATTCAACAAGCTGTGCGTATTTCTTAAAATATATTATTAATTAAATATGAAAGTGTCCATCGAAATTAAAAAATTATTCACGAACCATCTTAAAATATTTGTTCAGAAATAAAATCATCTTGAAATGAAAACAGATTAATTATGTATGCTCCAAAACAGAAACACCAGCAAAAGCATGTAATTAGTGACCTCACAACTAGCACAATAGTCTCTTGATTCGGGCCCAAGCTTATCAAATATTTGGTGTATGGACTGGTTCACGTTTGTTTTGTCAAAAATAAATGCGGACCACATAGATCGGCTTACTTTGAGAAAACGATTACATGAACCACATCTATTTAATAATTTTTTGCTCAACCTTCGCCTAATATAAGTATAGACTGTCCAGAACCGTCCCAAACCTTACTTGCTCTCCGATTCCCCCTTTTCTTCCTCAACAGGAAAACAAGGTGAATAACCCTAAAATCGCCGAAATTGAAAAGATCCATTACAGATCCGTAGAAATATTAGGAAAACTCAATAGATTTGCTTATTTATTTATTGCCTCTTCACTGAGATTGTTGGCTTCTTGCTTCTTTATTCAGATCTCATCTCAGAACAGGTGATTAGAATCCGCCGATCCCGATGGCTCTGGTGAGTTATTTCAAGCTCACTTTCTTCTACATATATGTGTTGAGTTTCAATTGTGGATCTTGACCTTGATCTTGAATCTGCACAATTTTGTTTACTTATTTTTATTAGGGAAATTTTATTACCCTTTAATTGCGTTTTTGGGGGTTAGGTAGCTGAATTTATCCATATTTTTCTTGTGAGCTGAAATATTCTTCTTTCTTTTCGTTGCAACGGGCATGTAACAATATGGCGTTGATCCAGTCAATTCGTTGTCAGGATCTGAATATCTTGCTTTATATATGTTTCTGGGATTTTAATTTTAATTTTGGGGGGCTGACAAAACAATTGTTTTTCATACATTTTGGTGTTCTAATACTGAATCAGAACTGTTGCTACAATCATATTAAGAGCCGTGGTTCATTCAAATGCAGATTTTGCATGTTGGATTAATGGACAGCAGAGATGCCTACAAAACACTAATTACAGCTGAATACTGCCGTGTGAAGGTCGTGGTTATGAAAGCCGATGAAAAGGTAAGAATAAAATAAAAAAAATTGTTTGATTTAATTAATTAATTTATTTCTTATTACGCTCGTAATGAAATGATTTATGGTGTATTTCTCTGTCTAGCATTCCATATTGGAGACTGCTGCCGGCCTGGTATTGAAGAGCAACTCGATGGCTAGATACAGTATATTCGAACTTTTGATTCGACATATTTTACATTTATTTCTTATAATTATGATTTGGGTTTAAAATTCAGATGTTTGTTTTGAGATGCAGTTGCTAAATTGAACGGTGACCTGTATCCCCCCTCAGTTTATAAATACGTAAGCTTCTTATAAATTCAAATAATTTCGTAGGCTTCCTTCTCGAGAAGTGTAAATAATATTAAACTCGTTGAATTTCAGGCCCAAGTTGAGGAATGGATGGAGTTTGCCTCCGCGGAGGTCGAGGGAAGCCTTAAAAAATGGATCTACCCAAGGATGGGTGTGGCTGCTTGCGACAATGATCATGTACTTTCTTCCTTCGCTTCAATTAATACTTTTAACAATTAATGCGTGTCAGCTCAATTAATCCAAGTTGTAATATTATTATCAAATTTTGTTTTTAGTCATTGGAAATGCGCATTGTCGGTGTGGAGCACTCCCTCGGCATTCTAAACACTCATCTCGCCGCAAACAAAAAGTATTTAGTCGGCAACGGTCTAACCCTAGCTGACATAACAATGACGTGCGCTCTTCACTTGGGTTTCACCCGCGCCATGATGAAATCCTTCACCTCCAAATTCCCTTGCGTGGAAAAATACTTCTGGAATCTCGTTGGCCAGCCAGAGTTCAAGAAATTCCTAGGAGAAGTAAAGCAAGCTGAGTCGCCGCCGGAGTGGCCGGTGCCTGTTGGGATACTGGATAAGAAGAATGTGGATCTGGAGATGATTTTGGAACAGAGGAAGAGGATGAAGGTGAATCAGATTGATAAACGGAATATGTAGGCACGTAAGGAGGAGGAGGAGGAGGAGAAGGCCGAGGGGGTGACTAATCAGATGATGGAGGCACCGAAGGCCGAGGCGGTGAATCTGTCAGTTCGAGGAGTCTGCGTTGCGTGATGCTAAATGCTCCATAGAAGTAGTGTATTTTGGTACTTTCATCCTCTCTCGGGTTTTCTGATGGTGGTTCTTATTCTGAGTTTTTGTGCTGGCTTGGAAGTGGAACTCTGTGTGTGTGTGTATATAGTTTGGACCTCTAGTAACTTTGTTTGTTTTGCTCTTGTACTTGGTTTTAACCTTTTTTATTGAGTGCGAATTAGACCATGTTATTCAAATTTATCGTCTGCTCTTCCACCGTCATAGCTATTCCGTTCATTTGAAAACACGTGGTTCAACAAATAATTGAGTTGCCTGGTGAATGATTTTTATCCAATCAGAGATGCCCAATCACCATTCCATTCATTTGAAAGCGTGGTTCAACAAATAACTGAGTTCTCTGGTGAATGATTTTTAGCCAATCAGAGATGTCTAATGGTTGAATGATAATATCTCATTTCTAAACAAGGATTATATTAATAAGGGTATATTAATGACAATATAAATTGTTCATGTGCTGCCTAACAGATCACAAAAGTTTGGTACAAGATGCCTAACCGTTTAGAAAACTTCAGTACAAGATGGGTTGATTTCGGTACTCACCTGTTCTCTCTCTCACTTTCTTCTACAAGTCTCGGTTTCGTCCCCTATAATTTTATTTTCTATTTACCGCATGTGCTGGCTCTAAATCATTTAGTCAATTATATGAGTTAATTTTATATTATTTTTTCTATATTTTGTTTTTCAAACAATAAATAATTTACCATATCCTATTAAATTAACTAATTTATTTTGAAATTATAATATATAACTAAGACCGTATTTACACGATTGTTTTTTTTCAACCAATAAATATCTCAAAAAGTTGGTATCTCAAATTATCCTACAGTTATAAGAAAAATATAAATTGAACTAAATAACTCAAAAATATATAGTTATACTCTAAACCCTAAACCCTAAATCGGGATGTAATAGATCTATCTGGATGCATTCGCACCTGTGAAATCAAGAACCCACCTACGTCGATATTATGTCCAGATCCTATTCGGACAGTGGTCTTCCTATATCTGTATTCATATTTTTTTCTTGGATCCGGATCCGGATACGGTTCAAATCTTAAGCGGATACAAATCCGGATTTTATTCGGATAATTAAAACGGATATTTAGTACTTAATATAAATATTTATTTTATAATTCGTAAATATCATTATACAAAAAAAAATTGAATTTTAATTAAAAAAAAATGTGTTTTACTGGATAAAAATTATAACTATTTGATAAAACTATATAAAATATAAAAAATAGTCAAAAATATATGAATATGTAAGAAAATGATCATACATTTCATTTATATAATAATTTATTATGTTTCTAAATAAATAATTGTTAATTTTATAGATATTTGAAGATGTTGTATAACTAATTTTATAGATATTCCGATGAATACAAAATTTGGGTAAAAAATGGGTATCCATATTTGAGAATATCAGTCAAAAAACAGGTACCCATTTTTAAATAGTATCCAAATCCGGATATTGTTCGGATCCGACACCAAAATCCAATATCGTCTCCTTATGCGAATAAAAGATCCAGATCCCGATCCGGATTTTTTTTATTTGGATCCGGATATTTTTTGGATCCGGTCCGGGTCGATCCGGATAATATCCGGTCCGTTGTTACCTCTAATCGTAGTACTGAACATGCTCCAATTTCTTTTAGGGGAAGTTTTGTAGGAGATTCATTTGGACTTTTTATTTTGGAAAAAGTATAACTGGCCCCCTCATGATATCATATTTTTTGTATTTATATCTCTATGATGTCATGATTCTTGTATTTACACTCTCTTTGATGTCATTGTGACTTATATGACTGTTTTGTGAGAAAATTAAGGTGTAAAATAGACGTCCTCTTTTGTTTTTATGTTAATATCTCATTTTGTCAAGTATAGAAACTTGGCAAAATAACTGAATTTATCCATATTTTTCTTGTGAGCTGAAATATTCTTCTTTCTTTTTGTTGCAACGGGCATGTAACAATATGGTGTTGATCCAGTCAATTCGTTGTCAAAGGTCTGACAAAACCCATTTATTTCTCAATGGCCATGTATTCGTCCGTAGGAATCGCCTTGGAAAGGTAAAAAAAGTAAAATAGAAATTTATGATTTAAGTACTTTATTTGGTTTTATGCTACAAATGAAATAATTTATGTGTATTTCTTTGTGTAGATTCCAGTGTTGGAGACTCCTGAGGGCCCGGTAGTTGAGAGCAATGCAATAGCAAGATACAGTATATTTTAAGATTTTATTTGAAAATATACACACCATATTTCACATTTCTTTTTATAATTACTATTTGGGTTTAAAATTTAAATGTTATTTGTTCTGATATGCAGTTGCTAAATTGAATGATGACAACACTCTGTGTGGCTCCTCAGTTTACGAATTCGTAAGCTTTTTTTAAATCCAAATAATTCCATATATATATTTTCTTTTTTTACAAATATGAAGATTATTATTATTATTTTGATAGAATGTATAAACAAAATTAATTAAACTCGGCCCAATTTCATGTCTAGATTGAGGATTGGATGGCCTTTTCAACCACGGAAATCGATGAAGTCCTAACAAGATGGGTCTACCCAAGGATGGGAGTTGGGTGTTTACAATGCTTTCGTACTTTCCTTCACTTCAATTAATACTTTTAATAATTAAAAGATTTTAGCTCAATTAATCGAAGTCTTAATATTCTTAATATTATTATTTTAATATTATTAATAATAATAATAGTATTTATGATAATTTTAGTATTATTATTATTATTATTATTATTATTATTATTATTATTATTATTATTATTATTACTGAAGAATAATATTATTATTAATAATAATATTAATATCAATATAATAATAATAATAATAATAATAATAATAATAATAATAATAATAATAATAATAATAATAATGTATTTTTTGTTTTAGTCTGAGCAAGTGGTCATTGACTTTATGAAGAATGCCCTCCACATTCTAAACACTCATCTTGCCCGAGGCTACAAGTACTTAGTCGGCGACCGTATGACCCTAGCCGACATAGTCATGACGTGCGATCTTTACTTGGGTTTCACCCGCGTCATGACAAAATCCTTCACCTGCGAATTCCGGCACGTGGAAGAATACTTCTGGAATCTCGTCGGCCAGGCGGCGTTCAAGAAATTCCTAGGAGAAGTCAAGCAAGTGGAGTCCCTGCCGGAGATGGAGATAGGGCCGAAGTGTAATTTTTTTTTTTGCGATATGAGGTGATTGATGTAGTGAAAAGGCAGAGGAAGAATCAGAAGATGGATGCACATAAGGAGGGGGGGGGGACTAATCAGATGACGGAGGCAAAGAAGATTGACGAACAGAAGTTGGAGGCACACGAGGCGGAGGGGGCAGTGACTAATCAGATGGAGGAGGCAGAGAAGATTGATGAACAGAAGATGGAGGCACACGAGGCGGAGGGGGTGAATCTGTCAGGACCCTTTTGAGGAGCCCGCGTTGTTTGATGCTAAATGCTCCATATAAGAAGCGTATTTTGGTACTTTCACCCTCTCTTGGGTTTCGTGGTGGTGGTTCTTTTTGAGTTTTTTGCTGTCTTGGAACTGGAACATAGTGTGTGTTTAGTTAGGTTGACTAGTAATTTTGTTTGTTTTGTTGTACTTAACTTTAACCTTTTCAATTGAGATGCTTATTAATTTTCTTTTCTTTTTGAATAATATATCCTTCTTAATCATAATTATTCTTGGTTTCATTTATGCTCTTACACTTCAAACATGTCTCCAGTTTCTGCAAATTAGATCATGATAAAAAAATTGAATGCGTGGTTCAGTGGATACGTTGCCTGATGAATGATTTTTAGCCAATCAGAGATGTTTAATCGACTATAACTCGTTCATGTGCCGCCTAGTCGGTTACAAATGTTCAGTACAAGATGCCTCACCGGTTACAAAACTTCCGTACATGATGGGTTGATTTCGCTGCAGGAGTGTACTGGATAAGATATTTGTGGATCTGAAGATGATTAGGAACAAAAAGATAGTGTCACAACCAAACATGAGAGCTCAAACCAAAAAATTAGTCATTAGGTGGGAGCACATTGGGTTATAAACACTATCTCGAATTTCCATACAAGTGAGGTGGGATAAATCCATACTTTGTAAATGGTTTCGGATCATGACAATCGACCCCCCTTCAGGACCGACGTCCTCGTTGATCACGGCTACGATGATGCCATATTGGTCACGGCTAGTTCTTTGAGACAACCACTCCATACGCCACCACTCTGGAATCCACCATTCCGAGTTGCTCTGATATTAATTATCACAATTCAACATGAGAGCTCAATCCAAAACACTAACCAACATTCTAAAGACAGATTGATTTTTATATTCATACTTGGTATATATTTCAACTTAATAAATTTGGATTTATATAAAGATGTAGCGATTTAAATTCCGTAAAGTTCATTCTACTGCTATATTTGCCGTGCATTTTCTATAAGTGCTTATACATGAATAATAACAAATATTGCCTTCTATTGGCTAATTAATTGTTATTCTCCAATATTGCCTTATTTTGCCTAACTGCTATATGTTACTATTCCAAATTACATAATTTTCTAATCATAATTTATATGGTGCTAAAGGTGATATTTTATTTATTTTAATTAGGCCAGTTATGTTGGTCGTAATTAAATATTAACTAAAGAATATTATGTTCGATAAACATGGCATATTGAAGGAGAGAACAACTTTACTAGTCGGTTTTAACTTTGTATTATGTTCAAATGAAATCATTTGTGCCCTTGTAATTGTCATTCAAATTTGTTTTGCAATTGTTGCATCAATATTTGAACATTAAAAAAAATGAGCCTAACTAATAAAAAAGACTCATACACAACAAAGGTATAATCTGGTGTATGATTACATACAAAGGGTAAGCATAAGAAATAAAAAAAATTATATACTAGCTCCCGTATGTACATGCTTCTTATATTCTGGGCCGTATCATTTACCATATTTACTAAGTAATTCAACCAAGAGCATCTTTGTGATCCTTTGGTGCACATTTCTATAGATCCAATATCTGGTAGATATTTGATACTTATTTTCATGTATATTGGATTTTCATATTATTTGGTTTAAGACTCTAAGCCATATACTATAATTTGTGCGCAATTATAATTATTGTGAAACTGTTATAAGGTGGTTGTAGAGTCATTTTATAGCACCATTTAGTGGACAATTAACATTGCATTGATAATGACAATTAAAATAATCTCATGGAATGTAAGAGGATTAAATGCGAAAAAAAAG
This sequence comes from Juncus inflexus, assembly GCA_024447665.1. NCBI lineage: Eukaryota > Viridiplantae > Streptophyta > Magnoliopsida > Poales > Juncaceae > Juncus > Juncus inflexus. Next base: position 7,404,327 of record JAJHPC010000018.1, read on the forward strand.
AAATCAGATGCAAAAAGATTTATTAAGAATTATAAACCTGATATCATTTACCTCCGGAAATCTAAGTTGCAACACTACTCAGATCTAACTCACAGAGAGATAGTAGGAAATGCCTTACAAGGGTACAAAACCCTAGATTCTAGAGAGGCATCAGGGTAATAATAATGGCGTGGAACAACAATAATTTCTCTTTAATTGACCACGCTGAAAAGACATTCACAATCTCTCTAGAACTTAGGTGCAATTGGGACAACACAATTGTAACGATTACGGGGGTCTACAGTCCACAAGATACTCGAGGCAAAAAAGATTTTATGCAAGAGATCTCTAGCTCAGCACCAGACCACACAACCCCCTGGCTCATTTTAGGGGACTTCAATATGATCACCTCACTTCAAGAAAGGACCAATGACAGTACAAGAGGATGGGAAGAATCTTTGAAATTCGAGGACATGATAAATGACCTTCATCTCATTGATCCTCTCCTGCAAGGGGAAAAAAATTACACGTGGGCTAACTCCGTTGCAAAAGCTAGGTTGGATATATTCTTATTCAACTTATCTTGGTCTCAGATTTTTCCTAATTACCAACAAACTCCCTTACCGAATACATGTTCAGAACATATCCATATCCAACTTAAATCTTTAAGCTCTTTTCCGACATATAAAGGGTTTAGGTTCGAAAATATATGGTTCGGAAATGAAGAGGCCAACCAGATAATTATAGACCATCTGACCAAAACTAAAGCCAACTCAGTCCAAGAGTCAGGGCCGGATCTACGTATTTTGAGGCCTTAGACGAAATATTTCTTTGAGGCATTAAGATTTCAAATATAATATTGTTTGAAATGAGAGAACCAAATCGGGTTTAGCAAAATTAACTAAAAAATTAAGCAAAAATAAAATAAACAGTTCTTAGAATTAGAGACAAATTAAGATGATAAAAAGGCGGCTCATTAGATTTGTAACAAGATAGTGTTAACCATTTTTTGATATCATTTGTTCACAATTTTCATCTTTTTTTCTAGTCTTTCTCCACTTTCATTGATTCTTTTTCTTTCCTTTATTATTCTAACAGAACAAAATATAATTTTTAATGTTATTTGATGGGTCCCATATTTAGAACAAATACTTAATTTCTACAACTTCTTTCTGCTTGAAGAAATATCCAATAAAATGGTGCCACATCATTATATGTAAGTAGTAGACATGGGAAGTTCAAAAATAAAGTAATCTTTTATTCATTCATATTTTCCCCAAATCGACTATTCACCGTTTCATTGACTCTTTAACTTCCATGAAAACAAGAACTAGAAATGGAGAAAATAAAACACGGAGCCCTGGGTTTGGGGGGGCCTTAGGCCACCTCTCCGGCCCTTCCAAGAGTTCTATTGCAAACTCTCTGATCTTGGGAAAAATTTGAAAGTTTGGGATAAAAATAAGAAAATAAATACAATGAAACACAAGGAAAATTGCAAGATCATAATTTCTTGGGCTGACAAAAAAGAAGAAGAGAGATACCTGTCAGAATTTGAAATGTGGTTTAAAGAATTCGCCGAGAGGAGGTTGAGCAATTTAATTCAAATTGAAGAGAAATATTGGAAACAAAGGGCAAAACACAAATGAATAAAAGAGGGGGATTGTAACTCCAGATTCTTTCACACATACGCATCAATGAGAAAATCCAAACTTATGATTCCGGTGCTTCTTAATCCATATGATAATTCAGAAATCATATCACATAAAGATAAATCAGAAATCCTATTTAAATTCTATAAGTGCTTAATCGGCACAGATCCTATTATCTCTAAATCTGACCCAACAATAGACTACTCTCAATTATTCCTTAATGAATCCATTGATTTCCACACTTTGAACACCGACTTCACAATGGAAGAATTAGAAGAAGTTATCAAAAGATGGAAAACCATAAATCCCCGGGCCCCGATGGATTCAACGGGGAATTCTATAAAAAATATTGGCCTTTTCTGAAAGATGAAATTCTTCACATGATAAAATCAGATAGGGACGAGCTAGAGCTCGGAGATTTTTCTGTATCTTATACAACATTAATCCCAAAAAAGGACAGCACCAATATGCCCAAAGACGTTAGACCTATAAGTCTTATCAGCATCCCCAAAAAAAAAGTATCTAAAGCATTGGCAAACAGATTAAAGAAACTCATTAATCAAATAGTGATGCCAAATCAATTGGGTTTTCTAGAAGGTAGAGAAATATCAGAATGTTACGTCTATGCTAGAGAAGCCTTTTTTATGGCCAACAAAACCAAGAAGCCATTATTGCTTTTTAAGGCCGACATTCAAAAGGCATCTGACACAATTTTGTGAGATTTCATTCTAAAAGTGCTTCAAATAAAAGGATTTGGAGAGAGGTGGAATTCTTGGATGAGATATTGCATACTTAAAGGGGCTGCCAAAATACTATTAAATGGGACGCCAGGAAAGAGCATACACCTTAGAAGGGGGGGGGGTCCGACAGAGCGACCCTTTGTCACCTCATCTATTCATTATTGGAATGGATACCCTCTCAAGAGTATTGGAGTTTTTAGGCTCTCAAAACTTCATTGAAAGGCCCTCAACATCCCAAACATGTCATTTTTTTTACGCGGATGATTATCTTTTCCTCTTGAAACCAGATTTAATTCAAGTGAAATGGTTCAAGCTAGCTTTGTCCTCATTTAGTAATAGCTCGGGACTGAAGATTAATTTTGATAAATCTGAGTTCACAATCACGCTAGCTGGGGTTGTGCAGATGCAAGAGAGAGCGCAAGAGTTAGGTTGCCCTTTTACATAACTGCCTCTTACCTACTTAGGGTATCCCCTACACTACAAACCTCCTACCAGAAATGACTTTAAGAGATTGATCGAGAAGTTTCACAAGAGACTTAGGGGGTGGAAGAAGTCCCTACTGAATAGAGGAGGAAGGTTGGTGCTTGTTAATTCAGTTCTTTCATCCCTCCCCTTTTATTACTTCACGATGTTTAAATTGCCCCAATGGGTTATCAAAGATATTGATAAAATATGAAAGAATTTTCTGTGGAAAGGGAATGATGACAAAGGGTACAATCTAGTGTCCTGGGACCGAGCTTGTAGGCCAAAGAAATTAGGTGGGATGGGAGTTGTCAATTTAGAGATATTCAATAATGCCATGCTTATGAAATGGTTGTGGAGGTATTTTAATAGAGTGAATGGACTACCATGGAATACAATGGTCTCTAAAGTGGAAGTAGAGGGGTTAAAGGGGCTGAATTCCAGCCATGATTCTTACTTCTGGCGAGAAGTCAAGCGTCAATTACCCTTTTTCTTCCTCAATTCTGAGTTCGAAGTTGGTGATGGTACCAAAACTAATTTCTGGGAGAGCAAATGTTGCCAGGACGGGGTGTTAAGCCTGTTGGGGCGGTACGCACCGGTACCGCCAAACTCTAGATCGAACTATGTGAATCAAACTATAAATAACGGAAGCGTATCTTGATCTATGATTACGTTTGGAGTATAGAACATCGAATTCGCAAGTAGGGTCTTCCAAATACTTTATGAACGCCAATTGAGATTCCTTTGTTGTATTTCTCTTATGGTCTCTCTTTCTCTCTTCTTAATGGGGCAGATGAAAGAAGTGACTTAGTTCATATGTATTGGGGACCAAATTGCTTATATAGTCTAAGAGGTATCCTTTCATGAAAAGACACCCTTTGACTCCTAATGTGGAACTTTCTAATTCAGCCCATCATAAAATATAGAAATACACCACCCACAATTCTACACATCAAAGGCCACACCCTAATTTGACACATTAATGTTTAATATTATTAACTAAAGTTGATCACTTTATTATAAACATATTTGACAGTAGTATAATACACATTATTATTTTACATATAAGTCCAATATTGGATTAATAATCCAACAATCTCCCACTTGGACTATATGTATAACCTTATAATTGTGTATTCAAACATTAACCAAAGTATGCGCATCTTTTCTGTCATTAACTTTTATGTGTCCCTTAACAATTCCGTCCATCGGAATACCGACATAGGATCAAAGCGGCTTTCGTCACATTTATTGTAACTAAACCTTCAATGGTCACATATATCGGCATAACTGAATGACACGAATCATGATGTGGATGCGTAG